>VXAC01000337.1:1400820-1422531 GCA_013399225.1 Rhipidura dahli | reverse complement strand
AAAAAAAAAAAAAATCCCCAGAATAGGGGTAGGTTCCCAGTTTTGCCTGCTCGCAAATTAACAGTGCTGAGGATACTAAACATGCCTTGTGCACTCTGACTGGAGTGCGGGGCAGGAGCTGAACGTGCATTCACAGCTGAGACTCAAACCTCTCTTTTACGAAAGGGCTGTGTACCTTTAGCAGCAAGGCAACCAGGAGCCCACAGCTGCCTCCAAGACAGATCCGAGGTCAGAGCAGCTGCAGCAGCTTTAATGTGTGCAAGAGGGAGGCTGGCTCAGCAGACACCAAGTACTGGCAGCACAGCCAGTCCTCCAGTTCAACGCTGCGCTCCATGTCCACGGCGCTCTCTGCGAACTTCATCATGAGCAGGGCACGCTTCATGTCCACCCAGTTCTGCAGCACCTGGCGCAGGGTTTCCTCCTGGCTCAGGGGCTGCTCCATGAGGTCTTTCCGGGGCCCCCACAGCAGACACTGCAGCATCCGCTTGGCCTCCGTGATCCGCACACGCTTGATGGGATCTGCTTCCAGCAGTAGGTGTGCCAGCTGCTGGAGTCCCCGGGAGTAGATGGACAGGCTGGGTAGAGCAGGGAGGTCCTCAGGGCTGTACTCCTGCTCCCTGAGGTGCACCTTCTCCTCGAAGGGGTTGGGCTGGTGCAGCAGTTCATAGATGAGAATACCAGTCTGAAACTCATCGAACTTCTTGTACTGAGAAGCTGACACAATCTCCGGGGCCAGCCGGGCCTGACTCTTCTTCAGCTTGGAGTCTCCAGCTCCAGTCTTCTGTTTAGCTTTCAAAAAATTGCTGATGATGAGGCGGGGTAAGTGTTTGTCATCTTTGGCTTTCACACAGCTCATGGGGGGCTTGCAGGGGACAAGCAGGAGGTTCTCCAGGCACAGGTCCCGATGGATGATGCCGTGCTCTTTGAGATGCTCCAGGCCATTGCAGAGCTGGAGGAGCAGGAAGCAAACGCGACGCTCGTACAGCTCCGGCTTGGCTTGGTGCAGTATCACCGAGTCCCGCACAAAGTCGGCAGTGGTCTGGCTCGGCACCTCGCGGGTGATGACCACCACACAGTCGTGCTCACTGGCAGTGCGGGAGGGGTGGAAGCCATCTCCAGGCACGCTTTTCCCCACATCTGAGGCCAGCAGCATGCTGGAGGGGACAGAGGCCACAAAGTGCCCACAGTCCTGCTGGATGTTGAAGTGAACTGGCACTGCAGGGCTGCAGTACGAAGCAGCTACCTTGGACTCCTGGGTTTTACAAATCTGTCAGGAGAGACCAAAAGAACAGAGCATCAGCCAGTGACAGATACAGGGCAGAGACCAGAAGCTGAGGTGGGATCCTAAGCTGCAATTTGCAGATGCTACAGAAGACAACAGTAGAAGCAGGATGAGCATTGGTGCCTTAGGTACTTTAAATTCTCTCCTGGCTTGAGGATTGTTTCTGTCCTGCAACAGCCCAACCTTAGCAACCAGATATCTTGGCTGCATTTCTGCACACGCTTCCTTTGCCAGGCAATGCCCAGTAATTGAAGGAAAGGAGGACAGTAGTCCTACCGTAAATAACTTCTGAAGGTGTTGTTTCATTGCCAACAGAAGCAACATATTTTTTACATCACAGATGTCATTGAGATAAACTCCTGCAACCCAAGAGACATTCCTGAAGGGAGAAAAGCAAATCTTGTGGCAGAAGACAGGCTGTCTCCATCTCTGGAGATAGTTAATCCTCCTGGATGAGGCCCCATGCGATGTGAGGTGACAGCGAGCAATAGTGCTGTTCGTGGTGAGGGGTGGACACAGACCTCCAGCACTTTCTTCCCACCTGATCCTTCTCTGGTCCTAAGCCCTGGAGCCACTTTCATATGCTCCTCAACCATTCCACTTCCTTGTGTCAGCAACTACTCTCAAACCCCCGATCAATGGACAAGGAAAACCAGCAGCAAGCTGTACTCCTCAGCACAGACAAAAAAACACCGAAGCAAAAATGGGAGCTTACAACAGGCCTGGAAAAAAGTGAGAGTGCAGCGAACTCTAGGGAGAAAAAAGCATTTTATAACCTGGATTCTCTGTAACCCACATGACTTCTATCTTCATTTTCTTCCATATTTTAGCTTCATACTGCATTAGAGACTCAAACCCAGGTTTATTATAGGAATATCCATTAGCTTATGGGGCCTTCTGGCATTTCTATTATACTTTTCCTTTATTTAGTGATGTGTTTATATGCCATCCACAGGAATAAGCAACAGGCTGAAACTCAGCATAAAAGGTTTCAAACCCTGGAGCGTGCCACTGCCAGTCACAGCATGCGTGCAGAATCGTACGACAAATCAATTTTGCCTCCGAGTTAAAATATACACAAGAATAGAGAGGAGCTGAAGAAGGGGGCTGCTTTTATATTCCTCTAGCAAGGGTTTGAATCTAGGCATTTGCAGGGAATTCACTCAGATGAGACAATACTGCGGAGACGGGGCATTTCAAATCCCTATTGTCCTCTCTTTTCTAAACAAAAATACCCTGCCATGGCTTCTTTGTGGAAAGACAAGCTTTGGAGAGCTAGGCAGAATGCAGATGAATACAGTGGGACCCAGGATGACGCGGGAGGTCCCCAAATGCAGAGCAGCCCTTCCAGCCCTCAGGCTGACAAACCTGCTTGTTCCTCCTCCAAAGGATAGATATGTAAGGCATAGGAAAAAGTGGGGGGGGGATTCCTGGCAAGAGAAGAGTCTCTGGAAGAACAACTACAGCCACACAAATGCAGGGAAATCTTCCCTGTCCAGCCATTCTTCTTGACTTTGGCTGCACCAGAGGCATCCTCCATGCTGAAAGCTCCAAGTAGGAGCCTGGAGCTGCCTTAGTCATGCACCTCTAAGAGGAGAAAGAAGCCAAGGCATAGAGCATATCTTGGCTTAAGTCCTCTAAATCCATTTCATGTAACCCTGGTTCCTTCCAACTGGTTTATACACAGCCATGTCTATCTGTGCACAGCTCAGACTCTGGCTCCTGCTCCTCAATACGCTCCTTGGCTCAAGTCAGATCCTCTGCCCATTTTGAGCTCTCCAAGTCTAATTTTAACTACAGGTTTGTGATCTCTTTCATGTCAAAAAATCTATATGAGAAGCCAGGAGGGGCAGCTAGGGATCAGCCAATTGTAATGTTTCACAATCTGTCATTCCCTACTTTGGCTGCCAAAGGGATGGTGGCACTCAGGAACCATATCCATGCACATGGATAAACACATACACAACATCACTGTGCTGGCACAGAGTAAGGCCTTGGTGCACTGGTTTTGACTTTGTTAGAATGCTCTGCAGTGTACCAAGGGCACAGAGTAAGCCCACTTCACACGCACAAGTGCAGTCCTGCCCAGAGGCTGAAATGTGCTGTTTCTGCCTTGGCAAGAATTCATGTGCTACAGCCACAGAGCTGAGCTGCTGAACCCCACCTAGCACGGCAGGCAAAAGCAAAGCTGTGGGTGTGCCACAGGGAACTGCAGGTTGAAAAGGAACACAGCAGTTCACTACACAGTGCTCAGGCTTCAAGAAGAAAGTTGTGGTGGATTTAGGTATAATGCACAAGAAAAGCTGCGACTCTGAGTGCTGGACTAAGGCTATTGGTGCAAGATCTCATCTAATTCCATTCTGGTTATTTGCAGCCCCCCTGTTGGGCTTACTGTACTTCCTTTAGGATATGAACAGGCTTTTAAGCTATCACTTAACTAGGACATCCCTTAGGGAGGTTTTAAAACATCCTAAAACAATCCTTAGAGTTCATAATGGTGGAAACGATTCAGCAGAGATTTATTTTCTTTTTTTCCTTCCTTAATGCATCTCTGACAGTGCTTTTTGGGAATTACTTTAGGCTTTGAAAACAACCTGAGGAATAAGCAGCACTGAGATGTCCCTAGAGTTAAGTCAGAATGGAAATTAAAATCTCTGTATTCAAGTAGTACCATGGATCAAGAACCCAAAGTCCACAGGATGTCCATGGAGCAGGCTGGATAAGCTTACTTATCCAGGTTTCAAAGAGCTGAACTATTGCACCTCAAGTTTCCATTTCAAAACATGTATTCTGTGGAGTTACAGGAAAATATTTCAGACCTGACCTTACACAGCATGTCTGGGTCAGCCTCACATTGTTTAATTGGGATCTGCAATATTTTACTGTCTGTAGTTTCAAGATCATATAAGCATTCACATCGTATCTGGGTCAGACCTTCCACTTAAAAGGCAGGCAGAGGCAAAAATGCTGTCTTTTGAGCAGCCTTTCATCAGCTTGTATCATCAGAGGCAAATGCCTCTGAGTTTACAACAGAGTATTTGCACAAAGATGTTTTCAGAGAGAGAAAATGGTTGGGTTTCAGACCCCTTTAGCAATAAGCTAAATCTGACTGGCATTTGTTACAATGAAAACTCCTTCTCCAAATTAACCTTTGCAAGCAAGAAGGGAAAAAGTTGCAATTTTGGCAGGGGTTTTGCTTGCCAAACTTCACCAGTGAGAAATACAAGCAGAGAAAATGAGACACTGTATGAGACACCATGCGCTGACAGCGCACACATCTCCATCTGGGGGACGGAGATCAGCCTGGATACCTCCTGGCTGAGGACTCACCTTCACAGCATAGGTGGTAGAAGGGTCCTTGGAGCAAGTGGCACAGTAATAGATGGCATCCCCCGAGTTGCAGCAGGGCTTGTTGCACGTCAGCTTGAAGAGCGACCAGTTGTTCTCGCTGAAGTGCAGCTCGTTCTTCTGCTCCCGCATGAAGCAGTCCTCGCACTTGGCAACCAGGCGGCGCAGGGACTCGGCGTACAGGGCCCCCAGCTTGCTGTACACCCCCTCCTTGCTGTCGATGTTGCTCAGCAGGTTGTGGAGGCTGGAGGCCGATGACACCTGGCTGGACACACTGAGCTGCGAGGAGGACAGGGACTGGACGTTTCTGCCGGGGCCACAAGCCCCTGTGCTCTTACCAATGCTTGAGCCCCAGTAGCTGCTTCCTTTGGAGCTTTTCTCCAGGGACTCAGAGGAGGAGAAGGCACCGGAGCGGCCCCCCAGGCTGGCTGGGTGGATGAAGGGAGGCTCCTCTCGGAGGCAGACATTGCTTTCAGAGTGGCTGACATTCAGCCTGGGGCTGGCAGCACCGGCTGCTTTGCCTGAAGATGCCTGTCCCCCAAAAAAGCCATCTGGAGAAGACACAGTTCTGATCACGGTCTTCTTCTGGGGCAGAGGGGGTGGGCAGCTGGGGGCAGAGGAGGGGCCGTCCTCAGTGGAGACAGGAAGGAAAGGGACAGGGGGAAACAACTGGCTCTCAGCTGGAGGGGGTGAGTGGTTTGGCTCAGACGAGTGTCCTAGGGGATAGCAACACACAAGAAGATGCCATGAGTGGCCCTTGCAGGCTGAGAGCAGAGGTCCTTCTCCATATCCCTGCCACCCCCAGGGCCCTGGCTGGGAAGAAAGCAGCAAGCCAAGTTACATCTGAACCCAGCGCACAGTCTTCAGCTATTCACAACTGCAAAGCTCCACTGGAGGGGCTAGGACTTTAATCCAGTTTTTTGCAGGTTTGCAAAGCAGGCTGCAACCAGCCATGTAGAGAAATGCACTTCCCCACCCTCGAAACCATTCTCCTATGAACTGCATATACAGTAGTAAAATGGTAGTAGAGGGTAAATATTTAAGCTGTGATGTCATCCACAGGGAGGTAAGAATGAAGCACTTGATACAAGGACAATCCTTTAAACACAGCCTCTCTCACCTGAGAGCTGCCACCCAGTGCTTCAGCAGCAGGGCATGATAAGGACAGTGACTCACAGCACACGGCTCCAGCCCTCTGGCTGTACTAGAGCACCCCAAATATACTGAACCTTCCTCTCTGCTTCACACTGGGGAAGGGTTACTGAGCAAGCCTTGAATTTTGGCAATTTCCATCTTGTTGAAAAAAAAAAATCTGGCCATCCTCCCACTGCCTGTTTCCCAGCTTATTGCCAGACTTCTTTGCTCAGAGGGCAGGCTGGCCCCACTACATGCCACTAAACCCCAAGCAGCTCCACATGCCAACTGCACATGGATTGGATGCTCATTTTGGGCAGCCATAGCAGCTGCTTTCCTATCTGGGCCAGACTGGAGACAGGTAATACAGTTAACATGCCATGAAAAAAGTGGGACATTAAAAAAAAGGACAAAAAGGTGATCTAACATTGAAATAAAGAGCAATAATTTCAGGTCATAGACACAGAATAAGTGAGGAGTGGAGGGAAAAGAGACAATAATTTAAGGGAATTTATACATGCCACTTGAATGACAAAGGGGACTCTGCTAACAACTTGCATGCAAGTGTAAACCTTGAAAGGTGAAAGGTGGGGGTTTGCTCCAAGCAAATAGCAAATAGTTTAGCAGATAGCAGGATCTATTGCTTTCTTTAAACCTATTTTCTAAAGCTGCAGAGTGGCAGAAAACGATCCTTCCTCCTCACAAAGCAGCTGCTGAGGGTTCAGCTGCCAGCAGGCACTTCCTCACAGCAGCTTTCTGTCTGTTCCAGAGAAATGCCCCGGGGCAGTTTCGTGTCAGCCCGCAGCGGGCACTTGTCTCCGTCACAGCCCAGGTGACTCACCGGCAATCACGTACAGCCTCCAAGTGCAGGGGCTCAGGTCCCTGAGCTCCCAGCCTGTCCTGGCGTGTCACTTGCAGCTTTGCTGCAGCTGAGCCAGAGCAGCAATCCCTGTTAGCTGCTCCGCCACCCGAGACCACATCAGGGGAGGGCAGGTCCCCTGATTCTCAGCTACTAGACTGGATGCTGGCACCTATCCCTCCTCATCACATTTTGGTCCATTTTCATTTGTTTCCTCCACTGCCAAAGCTCTCTGTATGCATCTCCTGTAATGTACCCCATCACAGCAGCATCACTGAGAGACACCTCAGGAACGAGCAGCACTGATTTCAGCTGCTGCAGAAGGTATGCCTCCCATGCAAGGCTGTTTCAGCAGCCCATTTCTGACAATATGCTCAGAAGCAGCTCTGTAGGAAATGTGAATCAGCACGTTTTGCCCCAGTGCTTGGATGCCAAGCTGTCTGACTCCTGTTGGACCCTTGCCCCAGGTGTGTGCCTGCATTGTACACCCAGTCGCCCAGCAAGTGACTGCTCTCCAGTTTCAGCTGAGAAACATCTGCCTCAACAGCTGAGATTCATGCCCCAAGCTTTAAGGAAAACTCAGACATCTGCATCATACCCTAATGGGTCCACAGGAAAGATTCTCTCCATTAAAACCCTGTCAAAAGCCACAGGGATCATTCAGCATGGCACCTCTTGCCCCTTCCCTCCAAGGGGCTTTGACAGAGGATAGAGCCCAGAGAAGTTCTTCAGTGTGCAGTCCACGAGTACCTCAGCAGAGGCATCTCTGCCAGGACATGCAGCTGAATCCCTGTTTCAGGAGACAAGATTTACTTGAGAGAGTCTTAGGAAACAAACGTCAGCACTGGAATCTTTGGCAACCAGTCCACATGCCTAGCCCACAAATGCCAAACTGCTCTTAGCTTTTTTTATATGCTGCTGGGCTCTGCCCCAGGCAGAGGGTAATGAATTAAACTCTTTCACAACTCTCCTAACAGTGCTCTGCACCTTCAGCATACAGTCCTTCTGCATGTCAAGGGCTTAAAAGCTCCCCTCCACTTCATATTTTAACATATGACAGCATAGCCAATTAATCTGAGCTCACCTCAGTCGGTGACTGACTGCACAGCTTCTTGCTTGCATCAGCAAGAAAAGCTGCATCCAAGTATTCATTTTAAAACTCATCTTTCCCATGATGAGTTTAAACAGTTGCTTCTGTTAGTGGAGGCATAGAAATCCTCTTGTCCCTATCATTTTTGACAGCAAATTGCTTCTGTGCCTAGCAAGTAAAGATCTAACATATGTGAGTTTTTCTTACCCCTGTACAATTTCCTGGCAAGATCTCAGACTCCCAAGTTAGTGGTGGAAAAATGGAGTTTCCAGAGCTCTGGCTCTTAATTTTATTGCTGCACACTGTTGCTCTTGGAAAGGGCAGAACTTCCACTACATGAAGGTTGCTCTTGCTAAGGAAATACTTTCTGAGCTGCTGAACACGTTAGTGCATGTCTGAGTTACGCACTGATGAAAAAAAGTGACTTCATAGTAAGTATTTTTTAATCTCAGTTAAACGAGTGCAGGCAGATTTTTTCCCCCTTAAGAAATAACTGGGAACACAATGAGAGGGAGGAATCACCTCTAGGACAAAACTCCTTCGGTACTCCTCAAATCTATGGAGGACTTTCTATAGCAGGGCTACTTGTGACACCGTGAAATGCGTGAAGCACAAGCAGGATTGTTTCTGTATGGAGATTTTATCCAGACCAGAGGAGGTCTACAGGGTGAGTGATACTGGCACGTGCTGAATGAAAGAGGAAAAAGCCTACAATGCTGCTCTGACTCTGCCACATTCATCTAAAGTGCACCGAGAGGCAGAAGGGTAGAAGTGGAAAGGTGAAGGGTCACTGGGAGAGCTGGGGATTGGACCCTCGTGACCCCTCCTGCTCCGAGGATGCTGTCCCAGCAGTGGGCCTCAGGTACAGTGCTCCCTCTCCCCTGCCCAGCGGTCACTTACTGCCATCACTGCCGGTCTGCGTGTCCGAGTCGAGGCTGTCACTGGAGCCAGCCGTGAAGGTGACGTGGGCACTCCTGAAGGGTGGGCTGAGGCTCTCTGCAGAGCTGTTGCTGACTCGCTCCAGCTCAGTGTTACTTGGGTTCATTTTCAGAGCGTGCCTAGAGAGAGTGAAACAGAAGTCAGGAGACAGAGGGCAAAATGATACCCTGCACACACCTTTGCATGGAGACTCGACCTGAGAGCAGCCTTAGCTTGCTCTCTGCCTATCCATACACTGCACAGCCTTTTATCACACCAGACTGCCTCATTCCTGTGCACTTTTCTTCTTTCTCCAGCACCTGAGGAATTATATCCCACAGACTCTGAGCAGGTTATAGGCTTGCAGTCCTCATGCCAAACTAGCTGTGCTTGAGCAGAGAGGGAAAGCCAATGAGCCAAGAGCATTCAGCCCCATGTGCCTAGAACATGTGAGGTCCTGGACCACATCCCATTTTGGCCAATGCCACTGGGAAGTGGGGGCCTACCAGTGTTTGCCTTCAACAAAGTTCTCAAGGGAAAGGAGTAGCATCACTCCTCCCATTTTACACAAGGCAGGCCAAGGCTGGGTGTGTGAACCCCATTCCTTCATGACAAGAGGCCCAGGTAGCAGAAGAGTCCATCGTCTCCAACCGTGCATCACAGTAACAACCAACACCTTACAAAAAAAGAAGCATCTCTATAGAAAACATGAGTCTGCCGAACTCAGAACCTACCATGCAATTTTTAATGTAAGACCTACAGTTTTCCATGCAGCTTCCACCTAGAAAAAAAATAATAAACCAACCATAAATTGGACCTATAACCTGCTAGGTCATGGTTTAAGTGACCAGTTTAGACAAGCTGGACTTTTTGCTGAGATAAAGAATTTCCCCTGCATTTTCTTCATTTTTTCTGCCTTGGAAAACAGAAACTGTTGAAATCAGGCAGCACAGCAGAGCATTAAAACTCCTAGCATTGGTACCGTTCTGACTCTGTCAGCCAGAAAACAAAAGTTATCAGTCCACATTTTTTAAGTAAAACTGCCAATCTGCTGATAAAATTCAACACCTTGATTAAGAATGTAAAACGGTTAGTGGCAGACTAGCACAGAAGTAAAAGGACTTCCACCAGCTATCTTGCTGGAAGGTATCCGGCGTTTCCTAATCAGACGGCTGAATGGCTGCTGAGAAAGACAAACAAAAGACAGGCGCGACCACAGGCACGACCGTTTGCTTGTGGCACCCTGGTCCCCTCCACGGGACCCCTCCTCGTCCAAAACTCCCAAGCACAGCAAGACACTACAGGAGATTTATGTTTGAAGATTGAGAAATGTTTCATTCCCAACCCAGACAAAGCACTTACTCTCATGTCTACACCACCACATGGAGAGCAGAGTGTATGAGAAGCCCGGAAGAAACTTCTGCCAGACTTCCTCATTTGCCTGAACAGCCTTGGTCTAAAAATACTCAAGGGCTGATGAAAAAAAGGCTCTAAAAACCAGTTCAGGTATACTTCAGCAGAGACACTGGTCTTGCACCAGTGATGAATTTATCACAGCAAGCTTCTTGCTTGGCTGATTTACAAAACTTCACAATTCACCACACAAGGCACAGTTCAAAAAATGAGAGAGGGAGAAAGACAGACAGAGAGTTTGAGGGGTTTAGGTCAGTTATGACTAATGCTGTCGAAAGCAACCAACAGCACTTAATTTTTTTTTTTTTTTTTACTATAAAGATACAACTTCATCCTATAACTTTCTCAGATGCTTAACTATTAGAAATTTGGGTGGAAAAAACACAAGGGTGCACACCCATGCCGGTACACTGTCTGACCTGGCAAGAATCAAAGAAGGATTTGAATCCATAAGAAAAGAAGATTTAGCAAAATATCCGGTCTTGATTCAGACGGATGAGATGTTTTCTAACACGTTCCTTCCCCCAGCCCCCCGAAAAGCTGGTGCATTTCTGTTTCTTCCCCATCACTAAACACAAAATCACGGAGCTGCCTTACCATTCCCGCACTCAGAGAGAGATGAGACTTTGCTCGGCGCGGTCCAAGGTCCGCCGGGCGCAGCCACACCTATTCCTGCGAGCAACCTGGGCGCAGCGCGGCGCCGGCCGGAGCCCTGCTGGCTGCTGCCCTCGCTGCCTCGGTGCCGCTGAAGTCAGATGCAGAGGGAGCCCCGTTTCCTCCCCGCACCGCCGTGACTGATGTAAAGCGCAGTTCCTGAATAGGCGCACCGAAATAGAAATTGTTTGCCGCTTAAACGACATCCTGCTCTTGTTTCAGATGTTAAAGCCGGGCCAGCTAATACCTCCTGGAAATACCTTTGCCTCACATCTCCCTTCTTTCCTACAAGCTGCTTGAAGCCCAGGCTGCAGCCTGCACGGATCAAAATGCCACCCACTCTACCAAAGAATTACTACTGAAAACTTGCTAGGGTCAAACTCTCCCATTTCAGGAAAATTCCATGCCGAGAGCTGAACAGCTAGCTCATTGCTGTGACAGCCTGTGGGACCCTGATTTACAGCTCACCCAAACATCACCTGCTTTTATGGTGTTCCTTCCACCTCACCTGAGTGCAAGGGCACAGGTGGCTATTCTCCATCTTGCCCTCTACACCAAAGGATACTGGAAATCACCAAAGGATGTTGGAAATAAAGAGCACCAACCCATCTTAAACCTGAAGAAAACATTGGGTTTGTGCCCTGCACCACTCACTTGCAAACACCTGTGGGCTACACTCCGGAGAGATGTAACAGTAGTTAATTTACATAAATTTAAAAATGCCTGCTCAGCACCTAAAACATAACCAACAACTTCAAGAGCAGCACCAAAGCCTTCATCGTGTGCCTGTGCATAAAGAACAGGTCACCAGAGTCAGCTCTCCCAATCTAATAACCTAAACCCACAGGATTTCTCAGATTTTCAGCTCTCCAACTATTCCAGCAGCTTTAAATACACTTCAGTTACTCAACATCCTCCATGCAACAGCCTTGGCACATTCAGGCAACCCTTCCAGTTCCCTATTTCAAAGTTTTCCCATCATAAACAATTTCATCCAGCTGACTTTCCACATGATTCTCACAGTCCTGCCTAAAACAAGTCGAGACTGAAAAGAGTGGTTTTGTCAAAAAGCACACCAAAACATAACACCACCACCCCACCCCACCCCCTCCCCAACCCCACAGTTTGGAGTTCTCTTATCATTGAAAAGGGAGCCAGCTCACTTCCCTTCTCTCATGTTGCACCTCTGGCCAGGACTTGCTTTCTCTTTCTCATGTCTCAATTTGACCAGTAGCCATGTGTTTGATTTCACATTTCTTCACAGATCAGGGTCCCACCTAACGCTGCTGCGGGACTTCAGCCCTGCCAACTTGCATGCCTTGCACTTCTCAGAGGAGATGGGCACCAAAGCCTGGCTCCCCTAACCGCAGCAGACACACATGCCTTGGTATATTGCCCCAGGAATCCCTGGACTTTGGACATACCTTCGGCTTGAATTTCCTGTCTGAGATTTGCCAAGAAGATCTGGTTACTTTCCACAAGTGCAAGGGGCAGGTTTTGAGAGCGGGAGGCCACTCAGACAAAAAAGCTGCCAGGCTCCCGCTTGCTCCTGTCCAGCAGCCGTCCCACGGGCAGCCTGTTGGCAGCACTGGGGATGTGCGAGGCCCCTGTGCCCCGCACAGAGACCCAGTCACTCTGCAGTGCCATCATGGGGGTCTCCCAGCCTTGCTGTGCCAGCAGGAGGGGGACACTCCTTCTCAGCATGAATGACAGCACTGAACAGGTAACAGAGATGCTGAGCTTTATAAAGCATGTGACAGGAATGAGGACAGGAGAACAGAGAACGCACACAAATCACCACGCAGCAAACTGCACTCCAGGAGGTGTTTGGTGATAATGTCAACAAGACACCCCCTCCCAGAATAAAATAATGGAGCTAATGCACAGAAGAGAGAACAGCCAGACTCCATTACAGCATCAAACATAACATATGGCTAGGCATAATTATTTCACCAGAGGAAGCACCATTGTACCATATGCTTGTATATCATGAAACAGGAATAATTATATCTTCCTCCTCTTGCCACTTGCCGTTTCTTCCAGCATCTTCCCTGGTTGCAGAGGGAAATTAAAACCCAGCATATAGGAGTTTACAACGTTTGAAACTTAGATTTGTACTGATCCTTCTGCTATCAGCTGGCAAATGTGAAGAAACCAAAACTGAGGTAAGGGAAAGAAAGGATTTTGAAGAACTCCTAGCTCTGTTCGGAGGAGCACACTGCTCCTTCTTCTATCAGAGGGGTTTTACGTAGCCCAGGTTAAGTTGAAACAAGGGTTTGGAGTCTGGAGATGCACAGGAAAATTCAGATAGGGTACAGAATTAATATGGTAGGTGCATACTCACTGGATACTCTGATGTGGTGAAGAAGGTAAAAAAAATCTCATTTCCGTTTCCAGCTCTGTGCTTTTTTTAAGTGGTAAGACAGGAAACACACAGAGGAGTGAATTACTTTAAATTTAAAAGAAACAAACTCTCCTAAAAGACTGGCTGATAAATCACAACCTTTTAAGCCAGTCAGTTTTGTCACTGGGGTACACCCTGACACTGAGCTCCAAGGAGAAACGGCTGCCCCAGGAATGATAAGAAAAGAGGACTATTCTGCCTCAGGTACAGTGCTGCTCCACCACAGACTGATTCCTTTCAAGGAACACACAGCACAGCCCCACCAGCCAGCACCACCTCCCCAGCGCGGAACAAACCTGGCTCTTCTCCTGGCAATCCAGTTCCCAACACCTGGCTCTTCTCCTGGGGATCCAATTCCCAGCATTGCAGTTTTTCTGCAACCCTCATGTGCTCTGTTCCCTCTGGCAGCAAGCGGTGGCAGCAGCAGCGGAACAGGCAATCCTGGCACTCCTCAGGCTCTTTCTCCCTGGCTGCGTTCAGCGATGACAGGTGTGGGGAAGTGCTGTGCTGCACCTTTGCTACCCCACGCCAGCACACTCAGCAAATTTCAGAAGCTTTTCTCGGCACTGCTTTTTGAAGGTGGCACTAACTGTGATGAAAACAGCTCAAGATGCAAAACACCATAACTGTTTTCTTTCTTTAAGAGGCACACGCAATAAATTAGCCATCAAGGTTTTGGAGGCCAGAAGAAACCACGAGGATCATTTAAGCCTGATCCTCTGCATAAGAGAGACATAAATTTCAGCAAAGATTCATTCCTTGTGCCAAGAAAATGAAGGCCATACTAGAGCATTTTACACCAAAGAGCCTTTAAATCATCATTGCACACACATGTCCTGGGGATCCTAGTTTCCCTGGTGAGCTCCTTCCTTAGCCAACTACCTTCCAAGCTTCTGGAATAAGACCAGCCACCACCTTCCCTCTCCAGCTTCTTTCCCCTTGTAATTATACTTATTTGCCATTCTGTTTCAGACCAAGCAAACATTAAATATCTATAGTCTTTCAAACAAGCAGAAAGAGAGGATTGTATGAAGAAACAAGAGATCCAGAGTAGCTTTATATAGGACAAAACAGGCACAAATTCATTATCTTCCCTTTTTTATGACAACTTTTAAACCCCCCTGAAATTACTCCTTCTGCCATCCTAAGAGACAGCTTACTTCAAAACCAGAGCTTCCTCAGTGCCTGGAAGGACTTTACCCTGTAAAATTTTTTTTCCCTTTTAAGTGTTAAAGCCAAGATGAACGAAACAAAATCTACAGACTCACTTTTTCTTTCTCTGCTTTATAACTAGCTCAAACACACATGCAAGTTTTCTTTAAAATACGCAATTAAATTTCATTAGGAAAGTCAAACAGGCAGACTTCATTTTCCAGCATGAAATCAAATGCCTTGCTGCAGCTCGAGATCTAGAAGGAAAAAGGACGGTTGCATGCCTTTCCTGCAGCTGAGATGAAGCTTCATCTGCTAAGCCTCCAACCCCAAGCCTGTGCCACAACCATGTTGACACTGGCTTCACCTCCATCTGCCAAAGGAGCCTTTGCAGCTGAGCCACCAGGGAATGTCCTGGGCCGAGGCACTCTGTCTGTATATAAGCCTAACAGAAGGATCAGTGGTTCTTCCATTGTGTCCACAGGCTGCCTGGCACTAGGAGAGTATGGATGTGCCTCAGAGTCTTCTTTGTGATTCTTCCTCTTCAGATATTTGGCTGCAGCCCAGGACGAACAGAGGGGATGTTCCTCCAGCACCCGGCCACATCCCGAAGCTGCAACGCCTGCCCAGGGTAGCGCAACGCCAGGGTGATTGTACCAGCGGGGTGATTGTACCAGCGGGGTGATTGTACCACCGGGGTGATTGTACCGGCTGCACAGGCAGCTGTCCCTCCCACCGCCCTGGTTCCTGCGTTGACACGCTTGGAGCAGCCACAGCTTTGCTTGAGACAAAAACAAAAGCACCCTCAGAGCAAACAAACAAAGCAGGGCTTGCAAAACCTGACTCTGATCAGATCACTCCTTACTGCTCCTCAGCTGGCTGGGCTTTGGTAGCTGGAGGCAGGACTAGGCTCTTCTGAGTAAGGTGCCCCACAGCTCTGCTACAGCTGTCAAGGCCCTTGGGAGACAAATACCTGTAGCACAACCTGCCCTACAGCCACAGAGGCTAACCAGCACCTACCTCAACCACCTGGCAGGGTTTACAACTCTGCCAGAGATCCCAGTCATGGATGCCACACGTTCCCTGACCTCAGTTTGCCTGCCTGCTTTCACACAGGCTTTCTAGCACACAGATGCTTCCAGGATGACTCAAAAGCATCTGTTAGACCTGACACAAATTTTCTTCCCCTATTTGACCTTCTTTTTTTATTTATTTTTTCCTTTTTTTTTTTTTTTTGGTGATACAGCTGCAGATACTGAATGCACACGAAGTATTGTAAGCCTGAGGGTTTTTTTAATTGATTAGCAGAGCGATTTCCTTCCCAGATGGACAGCTCTCCCTCACTCACTTTCATTTTCTGGGGCCTGCTGTTGCCCTGCCTGCAAACCTGACTCCCAGGAAAGCGGTGACAGCTTTTCAGCCGTGCAGTCACCTCCCATGCTCCTGAAAGCCCACCTTTGGACAGAAAAGGAGGAAAACAAAAATGGAAAGTACCTCTTAGTCAATGAACTCCCTCAGCAACCATCCCAATTGCAAAGGGTTAACAGACCACCATGCACACACTCACGAGGCTGTACCTGGACTGCTTTTTTGGCGGCGGTGGCGGTGGTGCTGCAAACTCCATACCATTGCTCTTGTCTTTAGGGAAATCAAAGGAGAAAGAAGAAGACTTGGTGATTCCAGCCTGGCTCTCCAGTATCGGGCTGTCATCCACGAAGTCAGCACCAGCTCTTCCACTCTCAGCTCCTACTGTCCATGAATGGTTTAAGACCTCCTGCTCCTCCTCCTGCTCCTCCTCCTCAATTCGGCACTGCTTGGTCCACATTGGGTTGTAGTACTTCTGCCTCCTGTCATAGGACGAGCCCGCCAGGCCTCTGCTGGACTCCTCCACAGAGACCCCATTCACATGAGTGCAGGGAGAAGGGGATGCCCCAAAGGCACCTGTATCAGTGCAGCTCCTCGGCAGCAGCTGAGCACCAGCTCCATCATGGCTGTTGTCATCACCAAACCTTCCCAGCTGGGAGCTGACTAGGGGCACACGGCTCCCCTCGCTGCCTGGCTGGTTATTTTTGGACATCTTTGGGGGGATGGCTGGACTCTCAGTAACTGAGGTCTTGACAGGAGCTGCCAGATGAAATCTTGTGCTGTTTTCACTTCCAAATGCTTGAAAAATCTGTCCAGACTCAATAGCAGGTGATGAAGTCCCAAAATCAGGGTGGGAAGTGGGGCTGATACACGGCCACTGAACTCCTACTGCTGAGTCAGGGCTGCTGAGGAATATTGTCTTGTGATCATCCTCAGTGTGTGCTGTCATTATAGTTATCTTCGCTGCCACCTGGCCAGAGGAGTCCTGGTATTCCTTCTCACCTCCCAAAGCCCAGCCACCATCCCTCCACAATCCATCAGCTTTCTCCTTGGCAGTGCTGTGGGCCAGCTTCTCTGCTTTTGCCTGGCTGCCAACAGCCTTCAGCTGTGCCTTCCTCCTCTTGGTGCTCTCAGCATAGATGGGATCACCACGGGCTGGCTCGGAGAGGCGAGGGCGCTGCGGCTCCACCAGAGCCTGCTGAGGGATGCTTGAACCCTCAGTGCGGGGGCCTCCAGGGACAGAGGGCTCCCCAGGGACAGGCAAGTCCTCATCCTCCCGGGACAAAGCAAGGGCAGCCGCCTTGCTGCTCCCCGTGCTCTCAGGAAGGCTGGCAGGCTCAGCGTGGAGAGCCAGGTTTTTCCTGTCTGAACACAGGGCATAGGGAAAAGGATCACTCTGGTTTTTTGTGATGCAGAAGGCCACATTCACAGCTCTGTGCTCCTCTTCACTGAACTTCACTGTCCGGCCACTTGGCCTGGGAGTCTCGGGAGCATCCCGCTGCCTCCATCCGCTGGGAGTGTGGCTCTCCTTCTCGCAGTGTGCAGCCTTCTCCTCTGTGCAACACGGCTCCCATGGGACAGGGTGCTCTTTGTGGCAGTTCGTGATTGAACAGTACTCACCCCCTTCACTTTCAAAGATGGAGGAGATGTGACCACAGTCATCCCCTGAAGGAAGCACTGCTCCTTCTCTGGCTTGGGAAGAAAGGTTTCTGCTGGAGGTAGTGGTGCTTTTGTCCCCCAAAGCAGATGGATTAGAGCAGGGGACCTGATGAGACTGGGTGAACTTGTCTTTAACTCTGTCCTCCTGCTTGCCCACCTCACCCACAAGTACCAGGCTATGGATGGAGACATTTCTCTCCACTCGACTCTCCAGGCTGCGCAGACCCACCATGGAGTAGCTGGGAGGACAGCAAGACAAGCAGTCGCTGGGCTGGTTGTGAAGGAAGGGCTTTCTCACACCACCATTGCCAAAATTGTCAAGGCAGATGCGCTGCGCATCTCCTGACTTCAGGAGGAGTTGCTTGCCAGAAATCACGCCCCAGCTGACCTGAAAGGGTCAAAGAGACAAGTGCCCTGTCAGAATGTGCATATGTAAAATGAAAGACAAAATCTAAACAAACCCACAAACTGCAAAAACAAAACCCCAGCTCTGCAGAACAGTACTCTGGAATTCACCATCTAGTTTGCTGTGCTCACCCCGCCACTAACTCCCACGAACCTTTCCTGCTAAAACTACACTTGTCATATTTCCTGGACCATTTGTAATCCTTGTATTACCAACAACGGCAATGCACTGGAATAAGACATTCTCCTTTCTCTTCCTATGGGTTTGCTGCCAGAAACATGTCCAACCTGTCATCCTGTCTGTGAATCACTGTGCAATTAAAGATTCAGCTAGCGAAGGAATATTTGCACCTCTCTCTGCTTATTTTCATTTCATTTCACACTGCTCCAGAGTGTGTGACTCCAGAACACAGACACAGACTATCACGGGTTATCCTGGGATAGCAGCTTGGCCATGCTCAGAAGCAGGGAGTGGGGAGCAAGCATGCCAACTCTGCACGCACAGCTTGTGTGCCCTTCACCCCTTAGAAGAGGAGAAAGGGACAGCAGTGGGAGGCTAAGGGAGCTGGTGGGCCCTGACTGTCCTCTGGGGCACAGGGAAATAGGAGCACACCTATGCCATGAGCAGCAGCCTGTGCGTCACCCTGCTGAGGCACTGCTGGTATCAACTGCTCAGGGCGAGGAGCTACACCCACAGGGCATTACTGCTCTGGCAAAGATTGGTAGGAAGAAGCAGGAAGGCAGGGCACTTTCTTCCTCACCCACAAAGACCATGGATCCAGGCAGCACAGACTGCAACCAGACAAGACATCTTTTCAGTGAAACTTCCCAGGAAAATAACCCACATCCTCATTTACAAACCGGAAGTTCCTAAACAAACAGCGTATTTTTCAGCTCCTCTGCACATGGCTTGTGAGCTCATTCAGCTTCACCCAAAGGTACATTGAGAAATCAATATGTGGATTAAAAACCTGAGTCAAGACCAGAAGGAAAAACAAAGGGAAGAAAACGGTTGTAACACATATTCCTAGCACTCGGAGGATAGGAAAGTAACGGGAAGTCATGCTTTGATTGGATTAATCATTACCTGTGACAGATCTGCATTCATATTCACATCCGCCCACGCGTCAGAAACATCCGAGTTTATCATTGTTGGCTTCACAGCAATTGTTGGCTTTGAGAAGGGGGAAGTATTTACACCCTCGTCTTCCAACACGAGGCTCTCGGGCTTGGTCCTAGCTCCATCCGGGAGCACACCACAAGCTCCCACGTCTGGGGGTGTTTGCAGCCGATGGGAACTCTTCGGGTTGAAGCAGTTTTTGCAGGAGCCGGGCTTCCAAACGTGTTCCACAAAGTCACTGCACGCAGACATCTTCAAATCCTCGTGGGTCAGACTGAGAGCCCACTGCGTCTTCTGTACTGCCCTCCACTGCTCATTTTGCATTTGCTCCCGAGCCGCTCGTAAGGATCACCTAGTCATCTGGAAAAGCACAACACTGTCTGATTAGTTTGATTATGCCCCCAAATGGGAAAGATTTTTAATAAGACAGGTGATAATTACACTTACTCTGCCTTCATCACAAAGGCATACTGTTTACAAGGCTTTTTTCACAGCTTAGCTAAAGCCCACACAATCACTTGAAAAGCCTCAACTTCTAAGCATAGCTCTGTAATAGAGAAGACATCAAGTGAGCAGCATTCCTATGTGATTTAATTCCCTGCTTAATGAGCATTTATAACAAGCCTCATGCAAGGTTTAGATCAAGGGTAAAGAAAAGGGGTCTTGGGAATAGCTGTTCACAGCCCCACAAGCAGAGCCAAGCAGGAAAAATTTCTTCTCCAAAGTGGCATCCTCTCTCTGGAAAATGAAAAGGCCTGGAGACACAAGGACCAGAATCAGTGACTGTGTAACCAAGGGGACCAGCAACAACCTTCCTTCACCCAGAAGCACCACTGTGATTACTGCCGTGGTACACAAAGACTTCTCTCCCACCCAGTGAAAGGCAATCAGCAAGGCTGGGACTGGCACTGATTTGAGCAAGTGTCTGGCAGAATGCTCTTATCTGGTTTGCCAAGAGCCACAAATAACAGTGTCAGCTCGCTGAAACGATTCATTGTCTGCAAGGGGAGAAACGTTTTGCTCTTGGATTACTTACAGACAAGGATTCCTTCCCATCTTCCTTCCCCAGGAGGGAAATGCCCCAGGAACAAGACATTCCTGCATTCCTGTGCAACCCCCCCCCCTCCCCCCTGGCCAGGTCTGATTGCACTCTAGCCAGCAGCAAGATACCTGGAACTAAAAACTTTGGAGATACTTCCGAGGAAGACTCCCACAAAGCTCAGGGGATTAGGAAAGAGAAGATCAGAGAATGCAGCCAGCTGCTATGGGTGTCAGGGCACACAATTCCCCCACGTGGCTCCGTAGAGTCCTTTCTCGTCTAACCAACTTTAGGTCAGCATCCCCTAGCCAGCTGATCCCCAGGCAAACTGAGGCCCTTTCCCGGAGGGTCTCCAAGTGAAAAGGCACTTTTACACTCCAATCCTGCAGGCACATGAGCAAAATTTACCAGCCTGACCCTTAAGCACGTCCTCCACGCAGGCATACTGGAACACCACCAGAGCTATGGACACTCTTGCAGTTGTATGCACCCCCTAAACCAGCTTGCACTGCAGTAAAGATTCTTGCCTCTGGGCTCAGAGATGCCCTGACCAGCCTCTCCAACAGCCACCCATATTGCATAGCATAAAGAAAGACAGCTAATAAGAGCCTGGGTGGGACAAAGTGAAGGGGAAGAGAGCCTCTGATCCACAAACATCACCGAATTCAAGTGCCACCTCCGGGAAGGATGTCTGATCGGCTAAACCATTAGCACCTGCACACTCCTTCTGTCTGGCAGGCTAATAAATTAAGACCTGTTTCTTGAAAAAGCAGGAAAAAAGGGGAATATCGGTGGGATTAACCAATCAGAATGCTGTATGGCTCTTTTTAGGGAAGGCACTGGTTTAGAAAGGCTTTTTCATGGACTTCATGGAGTATGAATTAACCAAAGAGCAGTGAATCACTCTCAGGCATATTCCAACACCTTCAAAGATGTTAACAGTATTTGCAGGAAAAACAGCTTTTAAAATATTCTAGCCTTTGTTTCGTTTCAGATCTAGCACACAGTGTCCAGCATTACCCAAAGTTGAACAAGGGTCCTGATGAGAGACAGCAAATTTAAAAGAAAAATCAAAGGGAGGTAAGCAGGCACCGGAGCCAGAAAAAACTCTTCACTTCTGGTTTAATATTCGGTGCTGCCAAATGACTCTTAAAGACCAGGGTTTCCCTGTCTCCATTCCTCATTTCTCGCTGCCCAGATCCCGGGGCGGGCCCGTGTCCGCACGCCGGCTGCGCACCGGGGACCCACCCGCGCCAACCCACGCGGCGCCGCACGGGGAAACAGGCCGGGAGTGGCGGGGGGTAAGGCACCGAAAGCCAGGACCTGGCTCTGCCGCTGGGCAACCCGAAAGCCAGGACCAGGCTCTGAGGCATCCCCGGAGCCCCCGCGCGTCCCGGGGCACCGGCGAGGACCCGATGTAACGGCTACCTGTTCCCTGGGACAGAGATTCCAGGCTGCGGCACAAGGATGCTCCGGCGCAAAGAAAAGCCCCAAACCCCCAGCCCAGGTAGCTCTGGCTGCCAGACGGTCCCTCCGGGGCGCCAGGCGCCCACCAGGACCGGGAAAAGTTTACCGGGCAGAGCCCGCTGGGGCTCCCGGGGCGGGCGGCGGTGCCGGTCTGGACCGGAGCGCGCCCCGAACCAGCTTCAGACCCCCGTCCCAGCCTTCCGCCCGCATGCTCGGTGGGCAGCGGCACAGCCACACCGCCCCGGCCCCCGGGCAGCCCCGCCCCGGCCCTGAGTGGCGGCGCCGGGGTCCCTCCCAGCCCGGCTTTGTCCCGGGAGGCGGAGACCCGGTGCCCGCCCCGGCAGCAGCTCCCCGCTCACCAGGCTCCCGCGGCGGCGGCGGGCTCGGCTCGGCTCCGCGCTG
>VXAC01000337.1:1361750-1400619 GCA_013399225.1 Rhipidura dahli | reverse complement strand
CCGCCCCTCGGGCACGGCGTGGGCACGGCCCGGGCGGGAGCGGCGCCCCCCGCGCGTCCCCGCTCCGCACAAAGCGCTCTGCCCGCGCCCTGCGAGGCGTACGCGGCTCGCAGCCACATCCCCACGGCACCCCCGCCCCAGCAGCACTCATGCAGACAGGCACTGCCGCGGGGACATCCCGGCGGGTACCGGCACCCGGGACATGCAGACAGCCGCGTACCCGGCAGCCCCGCACAGATACCATAGGATCCGACACACGCACCCACCCCGCACCCCGACACCAGCCTTGAAGACGGTAGTGATTCAGCTGGAAGGCATTGGGAGCCAGAGGGTTCGCTCATCTTCGTCGAGCTTGCCCGACAACGGCACGGTGAAGTTCATCTCGAGGGGATGCTGTGCAAGGCGGAGAAGTTTGCCACAATTGAAATCAGGATTTGACCCCACTATGCAAAAACTGCACACAGCATCTCAGGAAAATCGCAAACCTCTGCTGGTGTGGGAGGCTGGGCTTCATTGAAAGGAAACAGGATGAGATTTTGTTCACTGTAGTGTCTGAGCTATGCTGTAGGGCAGGCTGGAAAAGGAGTGGTCTACAGTTACCCTGGCACTTGTTCTGTGGTATGAAGTTTTGAGCATCTAAATTCTTTGAAACAAGGAAAAACCAAAACAGTTCTCCCCTTGCCCTGCTCAGGGCCTTAGTTCAGTTCCTTGCTTAAGTCACCACTCCTTTAGTGCAACACAGCATTCCTAGTCTCATACATAATAGTGGATTAAGAAGGCAAATAGGCTTGCATAATGGAGAATCCAAGCCCCAAATTAAAAAACCCCAAAAAATGGAGATATGCACAACACTTACAGAAAAAAAAAGTCCTTCTCAAGAACCAATCATCCCAGTAAATTCTTCTCCTTCAGGGAATTTTGGCAGTAGCACAGTTTGCAAACATCCCGGCTGGCTGGTCTTTTGCAGTTGTGGCTGTCTGCTCATGTTCTCTCTTCTTTTTTTGATCAGTTATTAAGGCAGTCCAGAGACCCCAGAACTCCTCCACCTAATTTGCCATATTGCCATGAAGACATCTGCTTAACAACCTCCTGCTTCTTCTTTCAAGCAAACCACTCACAATCAATTTGCTGTCTCCTTTTGTATGCAGGATCCTGGTGCCAGCACACCCAGTGGCACAAGTAAATCATCTCTCAGAAATGCCTTCTTCATGACAGAAATCTCTCTCCTAGCACAGATCAGCTCATTTGTGGGATGGAAAAATGAGCTGAGAAAATGAATGCCCCAGATTTCTGACATTTTCTCTAGTTTAGAAGGCTTGAATGAAAGAACCCAGCTCTAACCAGCCCAAATGAGGTTATGGCTGCATGGCTGGCTAATTGTGGAGGGTGGTAAACTTCTCCAAAATCAAGTATCTGAATTTCATACCTGAAACATTAAAAGAGCCTCCACTCTTTTCAGTAAGAGCACTATCATTTTCTCAGTAGGCCTTCTTAGTGAAGAATCAGGAACAGCTTTGAGAAGAAAAACCAGGTTTAAAATTCATGCAATGTTCACACTGAAACAGCACTGAACTGAGTGAATTGTCCTGAGATGTTTACCCCAAGCAGGAGAACGTTTCCCATGCCAGAGGCCTTGGGATTACAGGATAATTAAAGTTTCTTTTTTCTAATGAAGTCAGCCTGTTAATGCCCAGAGATTTCAGTAGAAAATTGAACAACCTCTAGTTTTTATAAAACAATTATTCTGTAAGGTCTGAGACCAAGCATGATGGATATTAAGTGTCTGTCAGGTCCTGTGATTTCTCCAGTACAGTATTCATCATTGTCTATTTTTGGTATTTTCTCAATGTCCAAGAAAACTTGCAGAAAAGCCCTCTCAAGTGGAAAGCAGTACACAATACCTGCTAAGGCATGACTACATATCCTAGTCAGCCATATGTCTCCCAGTGTATTGTTTTACAGAACACTGTCACAGCAACAAGGCACATGGCTCAGAGCAACCCTGACAAGACAAAGGGAAAAACTTTAGGATGTCTGGAGCTTCAAGCACCGTCCCTCACTGGCAGAAGGGAGACCATCACTGAGTCTTGTTTTCAGAGTGTCATCTGGAAGAGTAACCCCTTGAGAACAGGCAGACAAACAAGCATAAACCCACAGGGAATGTCACTGTAGGCAGACAGAAGAAGCAAAGCTCTCTGGAGATGGGTTCAGCATCACTCATGACCAGCAAAGTTGCCCAGTTACCAAGATTACTGGTGCCAACAGTGCTTTTTGCTCCAAGAGACTTAAAAATACCCAGCAACAGGAAAAAAATGTGATACCTTTTATCAGTTATGGTATACATAACTGATGAACAGTTCAATCACTGTTTGTGATTGAACAAATTTGAGTTTCCACTTGTGGTGCGCAGGTCTCCTTCTGGCTGTGGTCCCTGATGTGCTGGGGTGTCTGCCCATCCCTTCCAGGACTCCAGCATTGCCCATGGTGTCACAGCTGGTAGGTGTTGTGTGTGGAAGTGTGGTGGCACTGTCTGTGCTGCCACCAGCATAGTGTGTTCATGCACAGTAAGAAAAATGCACCTGTGATGGAGCCAGGAGCAACCAGCGCTTTGGGGCTTGCAGGGTGAAAAAGCAAAGGGGCCTCCTCCAGCACCTGGTGCCAGTTATGAGTTGCTTGCGTCAACGTGCACATCCCTGAAAACTGCCTCTCCATCCATTACAGACCCTTTGCCTGCTCCAGAGGTTGGTGGCTTTGTTTCTGTGCCCCATTTCTCCCTCGGTCCAGGAAGAGCAGATTAAAAGCATCAGCCATAAAGAAGGAAGGATGTGGTCTCTTAACGACCCTTCATGGGAGCTACCCTCGCTGCTAACATCTGGAAGCCAAAAGTATTAATTCTGTGGGACCTGTCTACGTCATAGGACTGGAGGGAAGGCCTAAATTGCTAACGCAACCCCATGTGCAGGCAGCAGCCCCCCATCCCAGCCTGGCTGCCGTGACAATCTGCAGATCAGTATGCCAACCAGCGACAGGCACCGCTATTCCTTTGCTCAGGGCACTGTGTCAAAGGGGGAGCTTGGTTCTCCATACCCAAGAGCAACAGTGACTGTTAAGAAATCGTGGGATAATAGCCCTTTTGATGGATGCTCGGCTGGCGCTGTTGGGATGCAGCGGTTGTGGTGGAGCTGGGAAGGGGGAGGGGGCAGAGAGGCATATGACAGTGCTGGTAACAAGTGGGCTTTGTATGCTGTGGCCAGGGGCTCCCACAGCTGCTCCAGTCCCTGCTCTCTCGGGGTAGTTTGGGTGGCAGAAGAGGCTACAAAAGCTCAAGCAAACGAGCATGACATAGATAAGATTTTAACGACTCAGTCCCTGCTTCTCTTTAAAAGACGAAACTGTAGCAGAGCACCTCCTCCTTCCATTCCAGCAAGGTCTCTAGAGGAGAAGCTTCTCTGGGCTGGTGGTCTGTCTGCTGCAGTTCCTCCTGGACAGGGAATGCCCTCAAGTGGGTCCATCCAGTTTGTTTCCTTTCCCTGTGTAGCTGGTGAATACTTGGAGCCCATACTGGTCAAGGCCCTCATCTTCTTCTTGCTATGACTTGAAGGGTTTTGGTGATGCTGGTGTAGTCTGGTGGTAACCTGGAGAGCACCCCTGGGAGAGGGCAGGGCAGGTCATTGCCTCCAAATTAGCCTGTCCCAGTGATCGATGCAAGAAAAGGAACAAACCTGGGGGTGGGCACCATGGCAGAGGGCAGGCCTTGGGAGCACACAGCGTCTAACTGATATTAACCCTGATTTTACATCACCTGTCATCACTTGATGATGGTGATGCATATTCTCTGTGGAGTGTGAGACAGTGATTATGGCAGTCGGCTACAGATTACCGAGGAAAAACAACTCCCCCTGCCCCAGAAGAAAAAAACAAACAAACAGAAAAACCCCACTCCAAAACGACACACACTTTGTTACAGTAATCCCTGTCCCAACAGGAGACAAGATCAAACTCCCAGCCAACGTCAGTGGTTGCTCTTAGTAAGCTTTGGACAGCTGGGGGATTTGGGGACAGGATTAGCTAATAAAATTCAGGCTCAATTAGCAAAGGAAACATGGAGATTCCAGCTCCCATTGGGACAGATCTGGGCAGGATCCCTCCAGTGGGTTAATCACAGAGCAACTTGTGTTTCATTCACAAATAACCAAGCTGCCTGTGTGTCCCATCCCACCTAAGGCTGAGCTGCCATTGGAGTGGGAATGCTTGCCGTTGCCAAATCCTCCCTTACCCCTTGGACCCGGCTAAAACCTGCTTTCCTGCCCATGGGCTGGGAGAGGGAAGGACTAACCACAGCAGGGAGGGAGAGCAGGCGTGCACGCAGGTGCAGAGAGCTGGCAGCCAAACAAAGGGAGATCGCAGGAGCAGATAGGGGCGTTTGCAGGATACAGTCATGGCTTTCTGTGAGCAAGACCAAAGGCAAGGGGAGGGGGGCAAAGGAGATGGTTCTCATTGATGAGAAGATGCTGAGATGCACCAGCAATCGGATGCCAATGCTATGTTTAAAACTGGGACCCCTGGGCAGGGGTTTTGTTGTCACAAATGCTCTTTACTTGGCCAGCTGGAAAAAGCAGCAGGCTCACCAGGCTGCTGGGGCATTTATCAGGACAGATTTCCAAGCACCCCCAAGCATCTTGCGATGAAGCAGGGCCCACATCTCTAAACAGCTTAGTGAGCACCAGCTTCCAAACTTCCCCTGAAGTCTCCTTGAAAAGCTGAACCAAATCCTCACGGATGCTTGCTGAGCATCCCCAGCCTCAGCTGGTTCCTCATTTCCAAAAGCTGCCCTCAAATCTCTCGTCTCTTGGGGTGTTTGGAAGACACATGGCTCCTCAAGAGCTGAGACACAGACTCCCTCACCAGGCAGGCCTCTGCTTGCAGAGCTGGTGAACCAGTTCCCAGGGTGCGAGTTGCATGGGCACGCTCTCCCACGCACGGATGGGTTTCACACAGCCCTGCTGGAGACTGGCTGCTAAACACTGGCGTTCTGTGGGAAGCACATGGACCTGGAAGGGATGGGGGGAGGCCCCAAAGCACTTGGTGCTCTGGAAAAGGTTGCTTCTGATGACTGGGCTGATGACTGGCAAAAGGCAAGATGTTAATTGATTTTTCAGATCAGTTTTCAGTCAATTATTGACTCTGAAGACAGGAGTCAGGACTCAGCCAAAAGAAGGGGGTTGAGGGACAGGGCTTGAGCCAGGCAAAGCAACTGACCTGGGAGATGGAGCAAACCACGCTTGTTTTCCCAACCTTCCTTGGATAGAGTAGCAAAAGTCTTGCAGAGCAAGATAATGGTCTTTGGCCAGTGCCAGGCAAACAAAAAAAAATGTCGAGCAGCTCCCCAGGTGTCAGCTTGGGAAACAAACCCACCAGCCTCTTGCTGGTTCAGTAGCTGGGACTCTCACAGAAGAAGCAGCAGCCTCTGGCACCATGGAGCAGCTTTGTGGGGGACAGCAAACACCACCTGTCCTCATGTCAGAGCACTCCAGGGTCTGATGCTCCCACCACAGCCAGAAGACATAGCTAGGCCTGGAAAAGCCATTGGCATGGAAGGAGCAGATACACAGGCACGAGGTACCATGGGAGCACACGCTGCTGATTTCTGCCTCTCTCCAATAGACTGGCTGTTTTCCTTGCTCCTCAGCAGTGTTCGGTGTTTACAGGCACTGGGAAACATTTGCTCCTTGCACTCCTTCCAATGGAGCGTGGGAAAAGCTCTCACCCGAAGCAAAAAAACATGGGAATTTGCTTTCAAGTCTATTCTTCTCACTCTCTTTCTCTCCAAGTGAAAAGCCCTGAGCTGGCTTTTTTTCTTTGCAAGGCAAGTTTTCTGGCCAAGGCAAACTGGTGTTTGTCTCCTATGCTGTCAGCAGAGTGACAGGCATCAGTATGACAAGGGGCAGTGGCAAAACAACCAGGACAGAGGGAGTGGCAGCAGCCTGAGCTAGGCCTGTGTGCATCTTCTTCCCCCCACTGCTTTTAGATGAGGGAGACAGCACATTTCAGCTTCAGTAGAAAGAAATAAGGGCTTGTTTTGAGGGGCATTTTACTCCCAGAGGAGGCCCTTGGTTTGGTGCTTGGCTTACTGAGGCAGGCAAAGAAGAATGGAAAATTAGCATTGAAAAAAATAACAGAGGTTTCCCCCTCTGCTTCCTGGTTCTGGAGTGAATAGGTAGTGAGCAGAAACAGAAAAGCATCCTCCCCTGTCAGGAGCAGCAGCAGGGTTTCTCCCATCCTTGATCCAGCTGCCATGTGATGGATGTGCCCAGTGATAGCAGATCCATGCCAGCACCTGACACACTCAGGCATCAAGTGCTGTTAGCCCTGTGTGCTGAAATCTCCAGAGGGCTGGGATGGAAACACACACTGGTCCAGCTGCTCACTCCTTGCCAGCTCCTCAGCCTCCAAAGAGCTGGAAGGAAGCGCTTCCCACCCCACCACTCAGTGTCTGACTCCTCTCCTGGCCTCTCTGCCTGCCCAGGAGGCCGGGCTATGTGAGTCTGCAGGAGGGCAAGCGGCTTCGGGCAGCCGAGGCTGGGATGGTGCAGGGAGTCAGGGAATTTTCAAGCAAGAAGAAGAGTCAAAGACATGCACTTCCTTGCCTTAGGGACTGGAACACTCCTTTTCCAGAAAACAAGGCTGAAGGACCCAGCAGGTGTCTGCAGAACTCATGAGACCGTGACCAACCTGAATTAAACCAAGTCCTGATTGCTCCCCCAGGGCAGGCCGTCACTGCAGGAAATGTGCTCCCTGTGCCCGAGGATGCTGCTGGGAGGGGAATAAAGGCACCCTGCCCTCTTGCCTCCCCACACTGCCCCCTCTCCAGTATTACAGGGCAACCTCGGGGAACACCAAAAAAGCAACTGTAAACCCTGATATGACCCAAGAGACTGTATGCCCGTGTAAAAGAGTGAGGAATAGCCTTTATACCCTGAGGTTCAAGGCAGATCTCTTACGCTTTCAAACACCATCCTGAAAGTAACCTGATGCCCCCAGCCATTTTTCTTGTGTGAAACTCCCTCCGCAAGAGGTGCCTTAGGTGAGCAGCTGCAGAGACAGCCAGATCCCAGAGGAGGTGTTTGCTTTCTGCATCTTCCACACTCACACACCCTCTTTTTAATTGTTTGCACATCAAGAAACGACTTGCCGTATTGCAGCCTCCCAAAGGGAGGCAGGCATTGAACTCGTAACCTGAAACTGCCTCTCAGGGAGACAGCCAGCACCCACCTCCCTCTGTTCCCACGTCCTCTCCCCTGCTCATCTCCGCCTGCCTGAGCAGCAGCCATGTCCTCCCCTCGCTCTGTTCAGCTCTTCAGCAGCTACACCCTTCACTGATAATGAGCGCAGAGAAAGAAAGCGCAGAGCTGCCATTCAGGGCCCTTCTCAGACACCAAAACATCTCTGTGCATTAATAATCCCTTTCAAAAGCCCCTTCCTTGCACACATCCCACCCTCCCCCTCTAGCCCCCGATGCTTTTCAGGAGCAACTGTGATTCATCTGAGGTGCGAAACAGCACGGTAAAATTTTAATACAGCCTGAACATGATGTGAGAGCGCTCAAGTGCTTTTTAAGCAGCCTGCCTGTTTCCAGCAGCTGCTTTGAAGGCAAGATCGCTTCAGTGCTGTGTGAAGAGCTTCAAAGAGAATATTTGGGGCTGATTTTGACATGACTCAGAGAAGGCAGGAAGCCTCCTGACACAGTTCCCTCAAAGGATGAGCACCATCAGGCTCTCACCATCCCTCCCTGCTGGGGGCTGGCCCAGCTGGACCATGTGTGAAGGCCTGGGAGGGCAGGAGCTGCGTGTACCCGCAGGATACCCACCGAGTGCTGTGACTGTGTCCCCATGTCCATAGACTGCTGGGGGAGAAATCTCCCTGACCATTGGTTATACAGCATGCTAATAGCCCTGGGACCAGTGGTCTGCCCCCAGCTGTGACTCCAAGGATTGGAAAGCAGGGGAGATTCCCCCATGCCTCTGGGTACACGTGATGATAGGAAAAGTATGAAAATAAGGCAAAACACTTCTAATTACTCCAAACAGAAAGAGATGCTGAAAATACCCAAGGACTTCTCTACAGCCAGTAAACAAAAGGGAAACAAAACCAGTGTGCCAGAAAGTGGGGATAAGAGGTGAGTGAACACAAGGCAACAGCAGAGGCAAGGGAGGGTAATTCCCAGGAGAGGTTTTGGAAACTTCCATGAGCCAGCAAACATCTCTTAGCTTTGCTGCTTTTCAGTGTTCCTTGGGTCCCTGAGCCTCTCCAGACCTGCAAACAGCAAAATACTGCCCTCCAGCAAGGGAATGCGCTGGCCTTGTAGACTGTCATACTCAGCCTAGGAACACCAAGGCCAAAGCCAGAGGCTGAGCTCCACATCTCCAGCTGTCTTGCCAGAAGGCAGCTGGCAGCTCCTGGTGATCTGGCATTGTGTCTGTCACCATACCACAAGCAGAACATCAACCAAAACCACCTTGTCCCAAGTAGGGGAGATCTGTGTTGGTACAGAAGAGCTCTCACAGCTCCTTCCCAGACCATCCATTCCCATTTACCTAACAAACTAGCCCCAGTAGCACGTCACCCAGGGCTGATGGAAGGACATTAGTGAAGTGCAGGCTGCAGCCTTGCATATCCTGTGCCATCAGGAAAGGGAGAGTGAAGCCAGGGAGGAGAGGTTAGGGTGGTTTGAGTTGGTAAAACCCCTGGGGGTACTGCATTGTTTGGCTTTTCTCTGCAAGTACATGATGCACCAAAGTAATTTGCCTCCTAGGCCACTGTAAAGAAAGGCAGGAAAGTCCTTCTTGAAAAGTTAAGAGCAAATCACAGCAACAGTCCCTCTCCTTAGCATGGATGTAGTCACCGTGGGCAGTGTCAGCACAAAGGGCTGGCAGGGAGCAAGGTCTGAAACCTGGCCTCCAAAACAGAGTGGCCTGACTCAGGTGAGGGGGGGAAAGAGGAGGAGAGTGAAACTCAAGGTCTGCGGAGCACTGATGTAGGCACACATGCTCACATGGGCTGCAAAGTGTATGGGCAGGAATGCTGTGGAGGGACAGGGACAGCAGCCCTCACGATTTGAAAGAAAGGAATCTTCTGACATGGGAGTAATGTCTGCAAGGGGATGTCTGGTGGTAGCTCAGGGCGGGTGATCTCTACAGCCCTGCAGAGATGATCCTGAGAGGTGCCACAGACCTGCATAGGGTTGAAAGGACCACAACCACCTCAGCCTCAGTTTTACATGAAGGTGGTGCAATTTTTGAAAGTCATTTGGAGTCTGGAGCTACTCATGGAGAAGGATCAACCTGGCGTCAACCTCAGGATCACTTCTTCTTCCAAAAGAGACTGTTCCCCTTCTTAGGGATACATTCAGATTCAGGTTTCCATGCAGAAACATCTGCACTTAGCAGAACCAGCATCTGTGCTGACATATCCTGAGTGTTTGTGGTTACTGAGAGAAGAGCAGCTGGAGCACTTGACCTGGCTGTGAGGGAGCATGTGCAGAGAACATCACACCCTAGGCTGTACCTAGCCTAGGAAATCCCTAAAGGTGGCTTTTTAGAGGAAAATCAGTGGATTTCAGAGCTAAAGTGTATTTGCAAGAGATTTGTCAGCCATGCCTCCTAAGACATTTTCAAAATGAGAGCTCTCCAAGTCAAGTGGGAAGTGACTAAGGCATGTGTATCAACCTTTGACCAGAGTTTGCTCTGAGAGCAAACCATCTCACCTGCAGCAGGTGAGATTAATGCAGTTATGAACCACTGAGCCTTCAGCAGGACTGGGCCAGCCCTAGAAACACATCAGCAAAGTGCCTGAGCTGAGGATGAATCTTCTTGTGCCCAGTTTGGGCTCTCACAGCTGCAGGAAGATGCAAGACAGAGAGCTATCAGCTTTATGGGAGTCTGCTGCTCCTAAAAGGTTTCAGTCAGTAGTTCCTCACAGGAGAACCGAGACAATGGAATGCAAACTGTCTTCAGTGCAATTTAAGAAAACAGCGAAACTCAATTAGCTCAATTAGCTAATGGACACACCGAGTGTCGGCTGACACACCCATGAGCATGGGCACGGCTGCAAGGAAACGTCAGAGCTTCTGTGTGCTCAGAGCCACTGTCTGAGCTAGGAACCATGGGGGGAGAGAAAGCAGTCAGCAGTCCTGTAAGGGAGTGGCACATGGGGTGGCTGAGCAAAGGCTGCTGCGCCAGGAGGGGATCGCAAAAGCACCGATTGGCCTTAAGCAAGGAACTGTGGCACCGCTGTGGAGAGATCCCCCAAAGCCTCTCCAACGTGTCTGCACACTAAGGCATGCCATGTGGGGAATCGGAGATCTGTGTGCAGCTGCAGGGCTGCAGTCTTGGGGTAGGATAAATCCCGTGACTAGAGTGTGGCAACAGAGGGATACAGGCTTTTAGGAAGGACAGAATGGGCAGATGAGGAGGAGGAGTTGCTCTTTAGTGCGTGAGCAGCTGGAATGCATGGTGCCCTGCCTGGGGATGGATAAGGAGCCAGCCTTATGGACTAGGACTATAGGAAGAACAGGCAAAGGTGATGTTATCACAGTGGGTGTCTGCTAGGGGCCAGGTGGCCGGGAGGAACAACTGTATGAGGCCCTCTGCAGAATGGCAGTGTCATGTTCACAGGTCCCGGTGTCCTTATGGCAGACTTCAACCAGCCTGATATATGCTGGAGGGACAGCACAGCAGGACATGAGCAATCCCGGAGGGTCACAGAATGCACCTATCATAAATTCCTCTTCCAAGTGACAAAGGAGCCAAAAAGGAGAGTTGCAGTGCAGAACTTCATACTCATCAATGAAGAGGGGCTCAGAAGTGAAGTTCAAAAGCAGCCTTCGCTTCAGTGACCATGAGATGAAGCTGAGGATCCCTAGGGGAAGGAGGAGGGTGAGAAGCAAGCTTCAGGAGAGCAGACTTTGGCCTCTTCCAAGATCTGCTTGCATGAGTCCCATGAGATAAGGTTCTGGACGGAAGAGGTGGGGAGGTGAGGGAAAGGGCAGGCAAAAAATCTGGTTAATATTCCAGGTTCATAAGGCCTCCATTCCAACAAATGTATAGCCAGGTGAAATTGCCAGGAGGCCTGTGTGGATGAATAAGGAGCTCCTGGCCAAACCCAGACACAGAAAGGGAGCCCACAGAGGGTGGAAACCTGGGGGGGAATACAGAAATATTGTCTGAACATTCCTGTCCAAATTCAGTTCCAGTTGGACTTTAGCTTTCCTATCTCCAGAGGGTGAGGTGGACTGGAAACAGGATGAATGGCCTGACCCAGAAGGTGTCAGTCAAGGGCAGGAAGTCTTGTTGGATGCCATTGATTAGTGGTGTACCCCAGTGCCAAGACTGGGTCAAATCCTGTCCAATACCTTTGTCTGTGATAGGGATGATGGGGCAGATGTGTCCTCTGCAAGTTTACTGATGACACAGAACTGGGAGGAGTGGCTGCCGTTCAGAGGGACAGGCAGGGGAAGTGGGCTGACAGCAAATGACTTCATGAAGTTCAACAAAGAGAAGTGGAAAGTAAATGCACCTGGAAGGAAACAATGCCAGGCATCAGCACACCCTGTGGACCACCCTTTGGAAAGCAGCTTGTCAGAAAAGGACCTCAGGGACCTGGTGGACACCAAATTGAACATGAGCCAGCAGTGCACTTTTGCAGAAAAGGCTAACAATGTCCTAGGCTGCTGTGGGAGAAATGCTGCCAGCAGGTGGAGGGAGGTAATCCTTCCCTCTGCTCAGCAGTGGTGAGGCCACTCTGGTGTTTGCTCTGGGCTCTGCAGTACAAGAGAGACATGGGCATGAAGATGCCCAAGGGACTGGAACATCTTCCCTGTGAGGAGAGACTGTGAGAGATGAATTTGTTCAGACTGGAGAAGGGAACACTCAGAAGGGATCATATTCATGTATATAAATACCCAAAGAGAGGGGGCAAAGAAGGTGAAGCCAGGCTCCTTTCAGTGGCGCCCAGTGACAGGACTGGAGGCAATGGGCATAAACTGAGGAGGTTCTGTCTGAATATCAGGCAATACTTTTTTAATGTGAGAATGACTGATCACTGGCACAGATTGCCCAGAGAAGTTGCACAGTCTTATCTAAATTCTCATATATGATGGAGGCTGACCATCTGGAAGGCAGCTTTGTTTTAAGGTGACTGAGCACTGGCACAATTGTCCAGAGAGGCTGTGGAATTTCCATCCTTGAAGATATTCCAAAGCTGACTGGACATTGTCCAGGACAGCCTACTCTCAGTGGCTGTGCTTGACAAGGGCAACTGGACTAGTCAACCTCCAGAGGTCCTTTCCAACCCCAGCCATTCTGTGAGGGAGTGAAGCCACCTTGCAGGAGGACACACTTGTGCCACAGGATAACTGTGCTGAGCCAGCTGATGCTGTTGGACAGCCACAAAGGAGAGGGGCAGTACCCCACATGAGGTGACAGAGTGAACTGATTGAATGTTGTAGTCCACCTACAAAAAAGCCACTTGAGACCCGAGGTCTCTGACACCTTACAGGCTTTCTGGCACAGAGGGTGTGATGGCTGAGGATACAGTCCAAGGGAATATACAGGTATAAGAAGGTACAGCAATACTGAACGGATCTTCCCCCTGAAATACACACAGGATTCCTAAATGTTTATACCACAAACCCAAGATGATGAAATCTTCCTATTTCTTGGAACAGAAGCATTTGATAGTACAGTTGTACCTCATCCAGGGCCCACAATCACATTCCTACCTAAGAACACCCAAGGTGCACAAAGGCCATAGAATCATAGAATTCTTTAGGTTGAAAGAGACCTTTAAGATCATCAAGTCCCAGGGGCTGTTTCTACTAAGATAAAATCTGACTTCTCAAGATTAGCATCAGACAAACCCAGCCCCCCTTGGTATTTTATCACTGGACAGTGATTTATGGAGCAGTCTAGGAGCCAATCCAGCCAAGGTAGAAAAAAAAAGCAGGATCAGAACTGGATCCTGTTTGGCTTTGCAGCTGTAGCTGACATCAAGTTGAACATCTCTCTGAAAGGTCAGCCCTGCTAAGACAAGCTTGCTGGCACATTATTGGGCAAGAGGCACCAGCCACCAAGTGGAACTCGCTGTCTGCTGTTATAGCAGAAAAACTCAGAACCAAAGGGAACCTCTACCACTGAGAAAAAAAAAATCTAAAAACAAGCATCAGTCTCTTCCTGAGTGGAAGGGAAAATACTTGGTCCTTCTGTGAGATTTGCAGCTGCTGACCTTCCTTGTCTTCTAGCTATGTTGGGCCTGTGTCCCTCACTGAGATGGGAAAAATGTGACCGGGAGTGGCTGCATATGTTGTGAGTAAAAAATTTTCAGAGCAGCTGAGAGATGGAATTTGTGCTATGAGTAAGGCGAGCTCCTACAGAATGAGTTAGCGGATGTTTTAGGTGATTCATTGTCTTCTGATAACTGCCCAGCTCCTGAGGCATTGCTGGTATGTGAAAACAAGGTAGGTCTGGGTGAATCAGAGGGCTGAGGGAAGAGTACTGGTGGTAGTTAGCAAAATCATGCACAAGCTTATTCGGTGATCAAGCTGTAAACTGCCATATTTTCCAAGGTCTGCAGTGAACTTCCTGGAAAAAAATGGGTCTCCTTTGCTGCCAGTTTTGGGGTGTGCACTGGGAGCAAGCCCATTACTCCATCCTCCAAAGGCAGGCACTAGGGTGAAAAGCTGGAAGAGCCAAGCTGAGCCCTCTTTGTATGATATCTTCTGCCCACCCTCCAAAAACATCTCCAGTGAGTCTTCTGTGCCAGGTATCACTGGTGCTGCCTGGATGATCCTGGGTGTCTCCAAAACATGGGTATACCTTTTCTTTCATCTCCTGCTGACCTCCAGGACACATCTCCAGACTTTTTGGCCATGATTTTTCCACCGAGCACCTAAACTACAGTAATTTGTTTGCATCTATCATTGCCATGTTTGACATCTTGGGTACCCACAGGGTTACTTTGGAAGGGTCTGTAGGATGAAGAAGGGAGCATAGAACTCACTGCCAGCTCATACCTACATCACCACCAGCTTCCCACTTTAAACCAAAGGGTCTGCATTTGTCACAGAACTAAAAGGAGCAGAAACAACAGAGGACTTTGCAATGCAGCTCAGTGGCCTTGCACATGTCCCAGAGCAAACTTGGTAATTATACCTTATCCTAATTACTGCTGCAGTAGCAAAGACAGTAAAAGAATGGAACAGGCACCAGCTCCCAGGGCATCCAGGCAATCCAGACCACGGGAAAAGATGGAAGCAATCTCAGCCTCACTAAACTCTGGTGCTCAGGAAGCTCAGAAACAAGCTTGCAAGTTCAGACATTTCAGTGAGGCTGTTCCAAAAGCAGTGACAGGCCTAAGGAAGCAGTGCAAGGTCAGCTCTCTGCACGCTGCGTTGGTGTTGTACCCATGAGTATTTTGGGGCCAGCTTGCAGACGGAGAGGGCTGCTGTGTCCAAGTGCAGTGCAGGTGTGCTCCTGATGTGGTAGAATAACCTGGCTTTGGTATGTACTGAATATTCTCTTTTGCAGAACCATTGCAGCATTGTCTGGAAGAGCCTCCACAGTCTCTGGTCCACCATTCCTCGTGGAGCAAGACTGTTGCCAACGCTGGTGCAAACCAGGTGGTTTTGTCTCAGCAACACTACCCAACCCCCAAGGGTGACAAGCCCCTTCTGCTCTGAGGAGCTGCCCCAGGGCTGCCTCTCCTCTTAGGGGAGATTTTTTTTTCTAAAATCCCCGTGCTGCAGCAGTAATTCCTTGCAACCAGCTTTTTATCAAAGGGAGGGAGAGGAGAAAATCAGAGCAGAGGAAAGACCTGAGAATTAGCAAAGCTCAAACATTTGCAGGTGGCCTTAGACCGAAGCAGTTAGCTCTGTACCCAGTGTTTGCCTTGCCAGTGATGGTTTCCAGCGAGGAGACAGCTTATGTAATGGAAAGATAGAAATGGACATGAGAAGCAACACTCGGAGAGTGAAGAGAAAGGACAAAGAGGTGGGTAAGAACATCACTCTTATTCATTTGAGGAAAGCACATGGAAGAAACTGATGGCTTTGCTGTCTTTTGTGCATTTAGCTTCCACATAACAGTTGAATCTAGAGGTGAATATCTCACTGAAGAGATCCATTACCTTCCACAAACCAGCAAGATAAAAAGATAACTAGCTGAGACTGCAGTCTCTCTCTCGGGCACCTACAACCAAACTCTTGCCCCAGCATTCAGCCTTAATGATGAACAGAAAGGGGTCAGGAAATGAGCCAGGATTGTGAAAGAAGAGGTTCACGAACTTCCAGCCAGGTGAAACGTGTATGAGCTACAGCAACACTCATTATCAGAGGAGGAGCTGTCTCCAGTTCCCAAGCCATGCTCTCCAAGAACTGCTGGAGTGGAACCAAGGAAATGGCACAGAATGAGCACAACATCCTGTGTCAAAGGCTTGAAGTCAAGTTAAACATCCATTATTCAGTGTCTAGAAAATCGACTTGTGCAAAGGATTAATTCAGAGGCACCAAGGGGTTAATATGGACACTGAGAAGCAAACAACTGAGATTTCTTAAGAACTGTTTTACAGCAAGCCATTGAAATTTTCTCTCTCAAAGATCTGGCAGATAAAGGGTAAGCAGCAGATGTGAACATTTTGACCTCCATAATGGACTTTTTGTTATCCCATTCAGACCTCTTGTCAGAAAGGGAAATACCATCTAGATGAAAAATGGATGTAAAATTAGAGCAAATAACACACCTTGATCTGGTGACAAGAGCTATTCATGGCTTACAGTCAGACTAGAAAGACATATACAGAAAGGAACAGCAGGAAAATGGTCCTGGCTTTCATACTCTTCACTGCTTCCGTACTGTGGGTTAGAAGTTGCGGTACACTGTCTTAGAAATATTGTGAATGATGTTAGAGAAAACAAGACCAGAGGAATGCCAGAAAGTAGATTCATCAGATGTCCTTAAAGGCCTGGCAAAGACAAGATTTGGCATCATCCAGATGAAATTCAATTCAAGTCAGGTATAAAATACTTTGAAACTGTATCAATCCATCCCAAGGAGAGACTGGGACGTGGGATCTGCTGGTAGGAACGTTCTGGATCGAGGGGCTGACGTATGCCAAATACTGGGTCCTACACATCAGCCACAACAGACTTTGGCCTCTTCAGGGATCTGCTTCGTAGAGACTTGGAGGGAAGAGGGGCAGAAAGCTGGCTAGTATTCAAGGATCACCTCCTACAAGCTCCAGAGCAATGCACCCCAATGAAGAGGAAGAGTGGCAAAAATGCCAGGAAGCCCACATGAATGAACAAGGAGCTCCTGGGACAAACTCAAACTCAAACTCTCCTGTAGGGAGGCTACAGAGGGTGGCAGCAAGGCCACGTAGCCTGGGAGGAATATGAATATATTGCAGCCAGGGATCAGGTTAGGACCTGCCCACCCTGACAGAATTAAACCTGACCAGGGCGTCAAGGGCAACAAGAAGAGCTTGTATAGTACGTAAGTAGTAAAAGGGACAATGGGAGACTTGATTACCCAGGACATAAAGAAGACTGAGGTACTCAATTACATTTCTTGCCTCATACTTCACTGCCAAATGCTCCAGCCACACCAACCAATTTGCAAAAGGCAAAGGCAGGGACTGGGAGAATGAGGAACTACTGTAGGAGAAAAGCTTTGAGACCATCTCAGAAACCTGAAGTAGCACAAGTCCACAGGACCTGATGAGATACATCTGTAGGTCCAGAGGGAACTGGTAGAAGAAGTGGCTAAGCTTCTATCCATTGTAGTTGAGAAGTCATGGCAGTCTAGTGAAGCACCCACTGACTGGGAATGGGGAAGCATTTCTTAAAAAGGGAAATAAGAAAGACACAGGCAACTACAAGCCTCTCAGTGTCACCTTGGTGCCTGGCAAGCTCATGAAGCTAAGAAATTATGCTAAGGCACATGGAAAATAACTAAGTGATTGGTGACAGTCAACATGGCTTCAGTAAGGGCAAATTGTGCCTAACAAATTTGGTGGCCTTCTGTGAGAGGGTTACAGTGTTGGTGGCTAAGGGAAGAGTAACTGACATCGTCTACTCAGACTTGTGCAAAGCATCTGACACTGTCCCACAAGACATCATTGTCTCTAAACTGGAGAGACATGGATTTGGCAGATGGACAACTCAGTGGACAAAGAATTGGCTGGATGGTGACACTGAAAGAACTGTGCTCAACAGTTCAATGTCCAGGTGGAGACCAGTGACAGTTCAGGGGTCACTGCTGGGACTGGAGCTGTTTGATATCTTTGTCAGGGACAGGGACAGTGGGATCAGGTGCATTCTCAGCAAGCCCACTGATGACAACAAGCTGTGTGGTGTGGTCAACATGCTGGAGGGCAGGGATGCCATCCAGAGCATTTTGGACAGGCCTGAGATGTTCAACAAGGCTAAGTGCAAGATCCTGCAGTTGGGTTGGGGCAATCCCAACCACAAATACAGGCTGGGCAGAGAATGGATTGAGAGCAGCCCTGAGAAGAAAGTCTTGGGGGTATTGGTGGACAAAATGCTGAACATGACCCATCAATGTGCCCTTGCAGCCCAGAAAGCCAACTTGACCTAGGCTGCATCCAAAGAAGTGTGGGCAGCAGGGTGAGGGAGGAGATTCTGTGCCTCTGCTCTGCTTTGGTGAGACTCTACCTGGAGTGCTGCATCCAGCTCTGGGATCTCCATCATGAGAGGGACATGGACCTGTTCGAGCGAGTCCAGAGGAGGGTCACAAAGATGATCAGAGGGCTGGAGCATCTCTCTTATGAAGACAGGTTGAGAGAGCTGGGGTTGCTCACCCTCGAGAAGAGAAGACTCTGGGGAGACCTTACAGCAGCTTCCCGTATCTAAAGTGGCCTACAGGAGAGCTGGAGAGGAACATTTTACAAGAGAATATAGTGGTAGAACAAGAGTTAATGACTTTACACTGAAAGAGTGTAGGTTTAGATTAGGTATTACGAAGAAATTCTTTACAGGGAAGGGGTCTCAGCACCAAACCTGCCAGAGTTCAAGAAGTGATGGGACAATGCTCTCAGGCACATGGTGGAATTCTTGAGGTTGTTCTGTGCAGGGGCAGTAGCTGCACTGGATAATCCTTTTGGTTGCCTTTCAGCTCAGGGTATTCCATGACTCTGTACTGTGAGGATGGTGAGTCACTGGAGCAGTTTGCCCAGAGAATTTGTGAATGCCTCATCCCTGAAAATGTTGAAGGCTAGATTGGATGGGGTTTTGGGCAACCAAGTCTAGAGTAAAAGGTCCCTGCCCATGGAGGGGGAGATTGAAAGTAGATGATCTTTAAGGTTTCTTCCAACCTAAAATATTCCGTAACTCAATGAAACAACATGGGAGCAAGATGCAGCTGTCTTTCCATCCACAACTCTTAGAGTAAATTCCCACAGACTAGAGGTTTCACAATTTCTCAGCCTCCAGAACAGGCACGGGGCACAGCTGTCTTCCACCCAGAGCTTTCTCAATGGGAAAGGTTTAAGCAGGTCTTTTCTACTGTGGCCTTGACCATAAGTCCAGTGGTTTGGCCCGCAAAGCTGGCCAAACTCCCAGTAAATACATAAAGGCACACTCAGAGGCCATCTGCGCTTTAGTTTCAGGCGTTTCAGAACGGGAGATCAAAGTCCATGCAGATGAGTCACATTTACAGTCTAAGGAGATGAACCTCCATCACGGAGCACTGCTTTTGCCTTGCCAGTTGAAACATGCTGTGCACTCACAAGCATTAGCTTTGCCCTTTAGCTTGCAAGATCTGTGGCCCAAGAACTGGACAAACATGCAGTTTCCACAGCCAGACACAGCTTTAACTGCTCTCTTATTCCTGTCTGAAAAGGGCTGCACCTCCAAAACCCAGCACAAGAGCTTCATGTCCAAACTACTCTCAACCATGTCAGGACTAAGACAAAAATAGATATAGCTGCAAAAATGCTTTTTGTATAATTGTCTGAACTGAAAGCAGCACTGGGCAACCTGGCAAGTCCAAGTACAGCAGTTTGGAAAGTGAGGAAGTTTAACGGATGAGTGAATACGTGGGGGGCATCTAATAAGGCTTTCAACAACTCATTCCCAGATCCAGTCTGAATAGTGTTCAGTCTCACAGCTGGGCTGCAGAAAGAGAGCAGGAACAGCCTCAGTGCTCACTGATGGATTTACTGTTCCCTGCAGGCATTACCAGATGCGGACCCCAAATTTCAGCTCCCTCACACTGAATTTGGGAACAGCCAAAACTATAATGGCCACAGGCCTGGGTATGTTAAGCCACTGCTGGGTCACAGCCATGGAGTGAGACCTGTCAGTATGGGTGCTTGCAAGCCCTTTAATGCCCAACACATGCCTGCTCTCTGATAACCCCTCTAGAGTGCATCCTCAGGGTTGCTGTTGCCACCATGGTCAGCCTGGAGGGGGGCAGGTCAACGGGCAGATGGAAGGCTCATAAATCTGCTTGTGGAAGTGCCACCACAAAGGCTGGACAGCTGGGGCATGGAGCTGCCTGCTGGGTGCTGACTGCTGCTGTCTGCACTCTGGGGAGGACACACAGATCCCTCTTCCACATTCAGCCAGCCAGGGGATCACAGACCCTGTCCTGCCTGGGGCTCATCCTTGGCCTCCTGGCAGACACAAAGACAGCAGTGTGTGTGTCCAGGGAGGAAGCTGGGAGCTGGGCTGGGAGAAGCCCATTGCAATGCAGCTGTTTGCACAATGCAGAGCGTGTTCCAGTTGCACTCACATTCTGTGGGGGCCATGGCTTGAGAGCAAGGAGAACCCTCAGTTTGCACTCTTAGAAATTTCCCCATGCAAAAGGCTGGAAGAAAAAGCAGCAAAATGCAATGGCCAGAACAAAATCCTTCAACCTGGACACCTGGCTAAGGAAGTTTTCCTTTGGGATGGAGACTGAGGAGAGGCCTAGACAACCAGGTCGATGTTTGAGCCATCATGCTTTGCTCCCAGCCAGCAGGAATGTGGGGTTGCAACTGAAAGGCAAACACAGATGATAGTGGAGCTACATAAGTGTCTAGACCCAAGGAAATTGCAGCCCCCTAAGTGCAGGTGCTGCCTGCACGGGCACCGTTCCCAGCCAGTTCCCATCTCCTACATCAGGCAAGACGTAGGGGACTGCCACACTCTGCAAAGCAAATTCTTCTCAGGTGAGAGAGAGGATGAATGGGGCAACCCAGGGTGGCACAGCACATGTGCTGCCATTTGCCATGTCCAAAGACCTGGCAGCCTTGTGGCTTGGTGTCCAGCATGGGCATGAGCCCACATTGAATCCAAGAAGGGATCAGGTACAGTATAACTTGCAGGACATGCAGGCACTGTGGTGGTACGAGGGCATCTTGCCATATGCAACACAGGAGAAGCCCCAGGGTCAGTGAGATGTAAACAGGAATTACCAGCTGCAGGCTCCTGTTAAACAGCCCTGGCCCCAGCTGTTCCCCACATGGCAAACAGGATGCTGAGAGATCCTGCTGCTGCTGAGGATCCTGCTCCTGCAGCTGTGAAAAGCCTTGAAAAGGATCTCCCTGCCCCCAAGTCTCAGTGCAGCGATCTCAGCCAGCAACGCAGGGGCAGAGCTACGTTTGTGCAGGGAAGCTCTTCTCTCCCAGTCACATTTTGAAAGCTCATCTGGGCCTGGGAGGCTGATCAGACTATGGATCACATAGGAAACTGTAGATATTGTCATATGCACGTGTTCTGTGGCCATTGCTAGCATCAGGCAAACTCTGTTCAGTTGGTGTGATAATGGGGTAACCCAAAAGCTACTGGTGTTATCCTCACTGACCCCACACTGTCACCAAAGAGACACTTGTACTTATCCAGTCTGGGGTACCATCACCACCAGTGGCTGGAAGCAGACAGCTAGAGAGGCAGGAAACAGGTTGAACACAGGAATATTGCCCTGAATCAATTTCCAGCCTTCAGTGATGCAGGGTGTCTGAGGCTGGAAGAAGCAATTCAACACTAAATAGCTCATCATGGGTTTGGGGTTTTTTTGGTTTTTTTTTTTTTTTTTTTTTTTTTTTTTTTTTTTTTTTTTTTTTTTTTTTTTTCTGGGGTGGGGTTTTTTTTTTTTTTTTTTTTTTTTGTTTTTTTTTTTTTTTTTTTTTGTTGTTTGTTTTTTTTTTTTTTAATTTCTTCCTTGGAATCAGTCTCAAGTTCTGACTATCCTGCCCTGGATCTTTTCCAGACCAAATTAGCTCAAGGCCTTCTGCTGCTCCTCCAATTTACAATGGGGTGTTAAAAAATAGTAATAAAATGCAAGCCAACTCGACCAGGCCTGGATAAAGTTTCCTTCACATTCTTAAAGAGATGACTATGACAATGTAGGAAAAACTAAGTCACAACCTTGTAGAAGTAGGAAACACCAAATAAGGTGGCTTTCCCCACTCAGTAGCTAGGGCAATGTGGGAAGGAAGGCAGTTTCAGCCAGACCATTTTATCTCTGAGGCCAGATGGCTTTAAATGCTTCCCCAGAGCTTGGAAAGGGCCAGGCACTGCTTTGAATTGCTTTTCATACCACCTCATTAGAAAGTAAAAGGGAAGAAATGAATAATCTATAACTTTGAGGCAATGGGAAACAGCTCTGTTAATCCCATTTCCTTCCCCAAGCTTACTCAGGGCAGGTCATCCAGCATCAGGGCCACATCACCTACTCCACTTATCATAGTCCCACAGCCAGGAGCCTGGGCACCAGCCCAAAGGGCAGATACATCCTCCTGGGCATTATTGTTAAATTGAAAAGGCCCGGGTTTTTGTACCTGCCCCAGTGCATAATTGTGATACTTATGGCACCAAGCTTCTGCTGCAGCTGCAGATCCAAGGAGTGGCCACCTTGCAGATCCAACCCTGTGTGAGCAAGGGCAAGAGGGGCACAGCACTGCTGCAGGACCAGATGAGAGAAAAAGAGAGAGGGATCCTAGGGCAGGCACTGCAAAGCCCAGGGTGGGCATTACCCTCTAGGTTTCTTAGCCTTCCGGGGTAAAATGTGGGCAAATCCAGCAAAATGCAGAATTTCTCCCTTTCCATCAGGGTTGGCACATGCCCCACCCACGCATCTGGGACGGAGATAAAAGCCCTGGCCAGCCATGCAGGACTCAGGGCTTGCTGTCACCTGCTCACAGCTTGGCTTGGCTGGTCCATGGGTGACCACTGCTACACCTGACAGCACTGCCACCAAGCTGTGATTTGTCCCCTTAGTAAAAGCCTCCTGAGCGGGGAGGAGGCGAATGGCACTGACAGGCCCTCATCCATGGCACTGATAGGCCCTCATCCATGGCACTGTGCCGCCCAGCTCGCTACCAGCGCTTTCCCTCTGCCCCCCTCTCCCTCAGGAGTACTACATCTCACAGCCAGCCTTCACCTGGTGTCCAAATGGAAAGGTGTCCAGATGCAGCCTCACGACAGAGCTCAGGCTTGCAGCACCTGTTCCTGTGCAGGGATCCCATGGCAGAAGGCAGACTCAGGCAACAAATCAGGCCGGCAGCATTTGGTGTGTTGGTTGGATGCACAGCTCCCAGGGCAGCAGTGAGTGTGTTGGCACAGACTCAGTGGCTGAAGTGGGGTAAAAGTTACAGAAGTTAATTGGACAGGAAAGGAATCAGCAACCCCTAGCTTAGTTTCCCAGAGGAGAAGTGCCAAGTTTTAGCAAGCTACTAGCTGTGTACAACAAAGCCAGGTGTTCCTGTTGTGGAGCTACACTCATCTGGCTGCTCTGCAGACGTGGCTGGGGACGTGAGCCTTTGGCTGCGTCCAACCCACCCCTGCCTTCCAGCTGGACTAAGATCCAGTGTTCAACAGCTTCACAGTCCGTCCCCAAAACGATCTGGCACCCACGGAACTGAAGGGCTTCAGGGCTTCGGGGAATAGCTGTGGGACGGAGGAGTGGGGAAAGGAGCTGGGAGCAGCTGGTCCAGCACAGACCCTCCCAGCCCTCCAGACAGCCGAGGCCACGGAACAGCAGTGCAGAGATGCCGTGGGGCACACACGCAGCCAGCCTTCCTGCTCAGCTAGCGTTGTTCATCCCATATTGCTCCACAGAGGATGCTGCCCTCTCCTGGGCTCAGTGTGGCTGGCAGAAATTCAGGGAAATTTGGTGAGGCCCAAGACGAGTGCTTTTTGGGGCTCAAAATCCTACATCGGGGTTCTCAAATGTGGTGATTTCCCATACCTGTCTCAGTGGACATCCCAGAGCCTCTTCCTGCCGAGAGCCAGGCTGCTGCGTCTGCCGGTGCCCTCTGAGGGCAGCCTGGGACGGGAGGAACAGGGCAAGCTCAGGAACCGTCCCTGAAGGATAGGGAGATGGGGAGGACTCTTGGGCCAGTTACCAGCTGTGAGATCTGCCAGCATTCCATCCGAATTATTTTCATTAATTAGTTGATTATTTTGACAGCGTCATAAGCTCGCATGCAGTTACTGAAGGGAGCTGTGGCAGGGTGCTGTGCCACCCCAGCAGCGCGGACACGGCCCCCATGCCGCCACCTGCGAGGGGACAGCGGGGGCCGNGGGCCGAGCCGGCTCCGCGGGCTGCCCGCCTGAGGGGCTCCGGGACCGCCGGGAGGGGCCCGGGACCGCCGCGAGACCGCCCCGCCCTGCTTGCACCGGTGCCACAGCTCCTGTCCAGCGAGCCCCGGAGCTCCCGCGGACCTCGGGCAGGCGGGAGCCCTCTGGAGCCCGCCTCACCCTCCTCGCCAGCATGCGGACGCCTACGGCGATGATCGTGGGGCTGGTGCTGTGCCCCTGCGGGCTCCTGCTGACACTCACGGGCACGCTGGCACCCAAGTGGAGGCAGGTGAGCCACGTACCTGACCAGCCCATGGACGTCGTCTGGGAGCAGGGCATCTGGGACATTTGCAGGGAGCGGCAGAGCACCCATGACCGCCTCTGCGGACAGGCTGACGAGCTGGGCTACTTTGAGCAGGTGCCCGTGCGGGTGGCCCAAGGACTGATGCCCTCCTCGCTGGTGCTCACCGTGGTGGGCTTGGTGGTGGCTGCCCTGGGTGTTCGCTGCTGGCAGCCGGAGCCCCGGCACCTGGTGGCCGGCGTGGCAGGGCTGGTGCTGCTCCTCTCTGGGCTGATGAGCCTCGTGCCCAGCTCCTGGTATACCCAGGAGCTGTGGGCACTGCCTGCAGCGCCTGGCAGCACGCTGAGCGTAGGCTACAGCTTGGTACTGAGCTACTTGGGAAGCTGTCTGGAGATCTTGGGGGGGCTGGCCCTCGCCCTCAGCTTCCATCACTGCTGCAAGGAGCGCAGGGCCCCGAAATTGCCCTCCACCCCTGTGACAGAGGCTGGGCCGTGCTCCAGCAGAGCTTACAGCAATCCCTGGGATGTGCTGGAGGATGAGCGAGATGGACAGCACTGGAGGAGCAGCCCTCCTTGTGACTCTGACCTGTAACCCCAGCACTGGGACAGCAGTCACCTCCCTGGCATCAAGAGCAGTGCCGGCTCCTGCCCCTACAAGCCATGCCCTTCTCCTGGGGCACCTCTGAGCAGGCTGAAAACAAGACCAAGGACCTTATTTGAATATTTGCAATTTCCTCAAAAGCCTGCTGTTCTCCAGGATCTACAACTGTGCCAAAGCCATCCTGGATTGAGGACGAGAGGTGGCCCCATGCCGCTTTTACCTCATCTTCCTGTACCATGCACAGCAGCTTGGGCAGAGGCAGCTTCAGTGTTCCCATGTAAGCAACATACAGATCAGAAGTGTGTACCCTTCAGAGCTGGCAACAGGGGAGGGGAGCACCTGCCTCATGTCTCTGCTCAGCCCAGGACAGTGTGAACAGCAAAATAAATGCGAAGCAATGGGTTTGTGCTGTGGGATGGTTATGGGCTTTCTGCCAGGCAGGTTGGGCTGAGAGCCAGTGGGCACGGCTCACCCAACTTCCCTGTGCTTTGCCTGAAGCAGGGAGGAGAAGTCTGTAAAAGGCATAGCTAGCTTTTATAGCACTTTCCCAAAGGACTTTTCCCCTGTGGTCAAAATCAGCTCTAGGAGAGATTTCTCCTTCCTTGAGCACAGCCACTTCAGGGTGGAGGAGAGGAGAAGGAAGATCAGAGAAAAAAAATAGCGTATATTTCCCCTTTCAAAATTAGCTTGATGTGAGGTGGTAAAACTGGTCTCACTGGTTTGTAAGGGACACTCAGGAGGTCAGAACTGCACTATAAAATCCTTCCCAGCCCCCTGCATTACAAGGTAAGAGCCAAGCCAGCTTCCTTGCAGAGTTATTTGGCCAAATTCTTATACCAGGCGAGCCCAAATCACCCTGGTCAGCAAGCTAAGCCTTGCTGCAGAGGGACAGTAGCTCAAGGGACAGTCTTAGACAGTGTGTTGGGATTGGAGACTTCCTGATAAACCTCCCAAATATTTTTTGGTCCAGATTCTTATGTTCCTTAGGTCTTAAGACATCTAGAGAGAGCAAACCAACCTCCCCTCCCCAGCCCGCACACAAACCACAATGGCACAGGAGATGCTGCACAACGTTCCTTTATGAGAACACGGTGTTGATGTGAGATGGTTCTTTCCTCAGCAAGGCTGGCAGCTCCTGCAGAAATCACAGATGGGTGTATCAGGGGCAAGTCTGACTCAGTCTCTCTAAGCCCACCCCACACCTTAGCACAGGGTCACCAGCCACAGGCAGAGTGGGATGGCCCTGTCAGATTTTAGGCACCCCAGGTCTTGCCCCTCTCCATCAGCAGGAGGGCAGAGCTTGCCTCAGGAGTGGGCACCATGCCAGCACTCTGGGGCACTGCAGGGTGGCAGAGGGGTCCCTAGCAAGGCCTGCTCCAGATGCTACTCACCTCTTTCCCTTCATAAGCTTCATTCACAAATGTATCACTCTTGGGGGGAAGCTCTTCCTCCTCCTCATCCTCTTCCTCAGGATCACTTTCACGGTGGTACAAGGTCAGCACTCGAGTTGAAGCAGTGCTTGAGGTCCTGAAGAGGGAAATATGTACACTGAAAATGGCATGGCCATCTCCTAGAGATGGGGCAGATCCCAAAGTCCTGCCACAACCCGTGGTAATAGCCTGCTGGGGTGATGGGAGCTGTCCATATAGCCCAGGAGTGCATCAGGACTCCACACTGTCCCTGTCCCTCTCTATTCCCAGTCGTACCTGGCCAGCCCAGCCCCAGAGCTCACCTCCTCCGCCTGTCCCGCCTCCGCATGTAGGCCAGGGCCCCCACAGCAGCAGCAGCCAGCAGCAGGAGCACAGCCACCCCCAGGGCAATGGGTCCTGCGAGGGGCTGCACCTCAGCCTCCTCGCAGTAGTCGCCACGGTAGCCCAGGGCACAGTGGCATGTCACTCGGCCAGCCTCGATGGCGCAGTCCCCACGCAGGTTGCATGTCTCACTGCTGCAGGGCACAGCCCCCAGCACCTCCTCTGTGCTGGGGGGTACCACGAAGGGCTCTCCATGCTCCTGGGGGCCAGGGGCTGCCGACAGGCTGGGGCTGGGCTGCCGAGGCTGGGGTGCAGCTATGGATGAGACTGGTTTCTGTTCTTCTACGTGGGACATTCCTGATGGTGCCTCTGCAGGCACCTGCGTCTCCACCTTCACTGAGGAGCCTGGAGGGATGAGCACAGATCAGCAGAGATGCAGGTAAGATCCCGTTCCCAAACTGGGGGAGACTGGGCAGGCTGCCCTGTGGCAAGGACGCCAGCACCCCCTGGCTGTGGGCAGGCACTCACAGTCAGACTCATCGGAGCCGTCGGCACAGTCGGACTGCCCGTCACAGACTTGCTCTCTGGAAATGCAGCTCTGGAGGTTGGGACAGGCCTGGAGCGGGGCCGGGCAAGGCGGTGCTAGTGCACACGCTGCCCCATGCACCAGGTGGTATCCGGGAGAGCAGCGGCACTGCCGCCCGGCAGGGTTGGGCAGGCAGAGCTGGGCACAGCCCCCATTGCTCTTTGCACAGCCATTGGTGCCTGCCAAAACAGCACTGGTTAGCATGGCCACCACAAGGCACAGCTGAACCCCACAGATGTCCTGGGCTGGGGCAGTCCCAGACCCACCTTCCTGTGAGAACTGGCTGTAAATCCTCATGGCAACCAACTCCTGCTCCATCGGGAACCACCAATTCTCAGCCTGCTCCAGCCGGCTGTGCCAGATCTTGCTGGAGCCTGGAGACACATGGGGTCAGCACTGCTGCACCTCCTCCCACAGGGGTGCCTGAGATGGGTGGTGGGGGTCCCCTAGCTTGCCCTTCACCCCACAGAGGGACAAGTCTGCACCCCAGAAGGACTGGCAGAACCCCGTGTCCCAGTGCAGTAGTGCAGTAGCAGTGCTTTAGTGTCCTAAAGCACAGTGAACAGACCTACCATTGGTTGAGGTTGTGCTCCAGAGCAGAAAGCCTTCTCCTATGGCAAAGAGTGAGAGACTGTGCAGCCCTTCCCGCACCACCTGGAAGTGGGATCCATCCAGCTCAACACTGCTGATGGTACCTCTCTCTGCAGGGCACAGATGGAGATGCTTCAGTGTGGAGACAGAGAGGGCTTCAGGCTGCCCCTCGTGGGGAGGGTGCACAGGGAGCTGTGCCAGGCTGTGCTTTGCGGACCTAGTGCCTGCACCACTGCTATCTCCAGCAGTGCCCCAGCTCAGCCCTCACTCACCATGGTCTGCCCAGTACAGCCTGGAGCCAGGACCCCCAAAGGCAAGGCCAGTGGGAGCCCGGGCTCTCCTCCAGACTGCTCTGCGACCAGTGCCATCCATGGCTGCACACTCCACCACAGCACCGTGCCCATGGCTGCCAGCTGCTGTGACAAAGCACATGGTGGAAGCACGAGGGCACAGTGCCAGCCAGGCAGCGCCCTGCAGCCCCTCGCTGAGTAGAGCCAGGGCCCACCGTCCCCTGGGAGCTGCCACGTGGATGCTGGGCAGCTGCCCCCCAATCCAGTAAAGGTTCCCACTCAGCCAGTCCAAGGCCAGGGATGTCACCGTGCCCTCCACAGCTACTGCCTTCTTCCAGGACAGCCGTCCCCAGTCCTTCAGGCGCAGCAGTCCAATGGAATTGCTTCCCACCTCTGCAAAGTACAAACTCTTGTCTTTCACTGCATAGTCAACAGCTGTCAGGCGGCTCACCTTGGCCAAGGGCAGGGCCCGGTGTGGGGGAAGCCCTTGGGATCCAGCCGTTGAGGGCAGGTCCTTCAGGTAGACCTGGAGGAAGAAAGCAGCACTAAGGTGGGGACCCCTCTTCCTTGGCAGCAGTGAGAACAGCAGCCCACAGGGCTGGCTCCAGAGGATGGTACCTGTGCCACAGCTGCCGGTGACACCAGAAGGGCAAAGGCAGAATCGCGGACAGGCAGGCAGGTGGTCTCATTGGCGGCCAGCATCAGCCTGGCAGGGCAGCGGCACTGCCCAGTGTGCCTGGTGCTCAGCAGGCACAGGTGGGAGCAGCCGCGCATCTCACATGGGTTGGGGGCTGTGGGGCGCAGGGCCGGGTGCATCACCTGCGGGACAGCAGGCTCAGCCTCAGCTCTGTCAGCACCTGCCAGCAGAGCTGAGCACCACTGACACCACACCACGCTTCCAAGGCCCACACACAGCCCAGCTTGGGGCAGGATGGTGAAGCAGAGATGCTCCAACAGGAACAGAGACATCTGGCCACAGGGACTGCTACCCGAGGAGCACTGGGATGGGGATACAGCTCCCAGTGCCTCTGCACTCAGAGGACACAGGGCTGTGCAGGATGGGAGATCAGCAGAGCTGGCACAGCATGGTTTGGGGTTCCCCAAGTAGGTACCTGGAGGCCATGGGGCTGCCCCTGCCGTTTGAGCAGCACGGTCCTGTTCTTGCCGCTGGCTTTGTCCACCTGCTGCACAGACCATGTCTTCCTCTCGGACCAGTAGAGCTGCCCCTCACACACAGCTGCTGCAAAGGGGCTCCGGACCCAGCGCAGCTTCAGGACCTGTCAGAGAGGCCATCAGTGCCCACCCTGGCCCCCATCAGGGCCCTGTCACCAGTGCCCCACCACACCTTCACACTGCTGCCATCCAGATGTGCAGAACCAACACTGCCCAGCTTCTCATCCAGCCAGAAGATCCTCTGGGTGGGGAGGTCGAGGGCCAGAGCTGTGGGCCAGCCCAGTCCCTGGGCCAGCAGCACATGCCGCCGACTCCCATCCATACTGGCCTCCATCAGCCGTGCATGGCTTCCCACCTCTGACCAGTACATCAGCCTAGTGGGAAGAGAAGTGCAGGCCTATGGACCTGACACAGCACTGTCCCAGCACCAAGGCAGCATAGAAAAGCAGCCCTGAGCTTCCCATCCCATCACGGATGTATTGAGAGCTCCATGCAGGTCAGGGGCAAGTGTCTGGGCTCTTCTGTCACACAATCCCAACAGCACCAAGGTGAGGCCATCCCATCTCTTCCTCAGCCTCTCACCTGCCTCCATGGAGGAAAATAGGACAGGGATGGCAAGGAGGTCCCCCTGTTCCCTTGTCCCAGACTTACCCTGCCAGAGGCTGGAGTACCAGAGAGTGGGGCTGGTCCAGGTCTCCATCCATTACCACAGTGTACTCTGGTATCCCTTGCCAGGCAGCCCCCAAGCGAGTAGCCAGCACCTGCCCTGCTGCCCCATCTGTCCAGTACAGGTTCCTCCCAAGCCAGTCCACTGCTATGCAGTCTGATCTCACACCTGCAAGGCATCCAAGAGGTAGCACCTGTGTGGGGTGACAGCTGCACGGCCCTTTGGCACAGTGCTCCCAGCCCAGGTCCCCTCCATCCCAGGAGCTCTGGCTCCTCCCAACCTTGTCCCCACTAGCACTTCTCCACATAAGGGATCACAGCTTGGCACCCCACTGCAACCTGGAGACTGCATAGGGACAGAGGCCAGCCCTGATAACCTCATGTTGTCGCAGCCCACCTTTCACCAGTGTGCCTTTCTTTCCCGAGTTGAGGTCCTGCCAGCGGATGCTCTCTGTGGCCAGGTCCATCCAGAAGACTTTCCTCTCCACCAAGTCATAGTCGATTGAGAAGACAATACGATCCTTGTCAGTGGCCAGCACCACCTCCTCATGCCCACTCCGCAGGCCATAGGACAACACCTCAGACTGCAGGGCCACCAGCAGCTTGGGCTCTGGTCCTAGAGCAACACAGACCTTGCTCAGCACTAGTGGTCTCATGGTCCCAGCACATGCAGGCAAGGAACACAGCACCCACAGGCATTGGAGCTGGACCTCAGCTCTACCACACAGGATGTTTTCAGATAGTGCAGATGAATTTTCTGACCAGCCATGGGCTGGCAAACAGCAGCTCACAGCTGAGTGGGGCCTGGGAGGCAACATGGCAGAGGCGACAGGGCCATTCACAGGACTACAAGGTTCTCCATGGGCAGCAGGCATGGGGGACAAGTATCCACCAGCCCCTGGTGTACCTTAAAGGGCCAGGGATTGTCAGTGCTGCTAGGCCACCCCAGGACTTACCAGTGAGTTTGCAGACATGGCCATCAGGCTCCAGCAGGTAGCCAGGGAGACAGCCACAGCTGTAGGACCCTGGGGCATTGAGGCACATCTGGCTGCAGGCTCCCTTGCCCCACTCTGTGCATTCGTCTATGTCCATGCAGGACAGACCATCCTCAGCAAGCCGATAGCCTGGGCCACACCAGCACCGCTGTGGGGAAAGGGACCATCAGCTGCCCACCCTGGGGACACGAGGCTCCATTCTGTGGCCAGACCAGTGCATCATGGCATGGCAATGACCAGTGCATCATGGCAAGCCCCTGCCCCAGGGCTGCTGGCACTCACAGGGCCCTGGGGCGAGGGGTAGCAGAGATGAGTGCAGGACCGGTGGCAGGGCACAGAGCAGTTCCCCCCCTCGTCTGAGCCATCCGCGCAGTCCTGCCGGCCGTTGCACACCAGGGATGCATTCAGGCAGGACCCCAGCCCACAGGGGTACTCGTGACTCTGGCAGGGAGCAGGCTGGCCTGCAGGGACATGTGGGGAAGGCTGCCCTGAGCCTAGTCTACCAGCTCCTTTTGCTCATCTGTAGCAGATTTAGCTGCTCCCAGAGGCTGCCCAGAGCTCACTGCAGCCACATTCAGAGCTGTGCCAGTAGCCTGGCTTCAGGCTATATTAACCCAAAGGCCACTGGCCCCTACAGGGAGAACAGCTACTCAGGACCTGGAGCCACCACAGAAGTGGGAATAGGCAGCCAGCATACAGGGCCCTTCGCCTCAGCACAGACACATACCCATCTCCCCCTGTGCTGGGCACCCACCCATCACCCCTGGGTGAGACAGAGGGGATAGGATCAGGGTGTTGCTCACAGCCAGCCTCGTCACTGCCATCTGTGCAGTCAGTCTCTCCATCACAGCGCCAGACATCAGGGATGCACTCATGGCCACGGGAGCAGCCCCACTGCCGGTCCCCACACAGCCCTTCCTCCCAAGGACAGCCCTGCAAGGCAGAGGGTGAAAAAGACTACCAGCCCTCCTGGGCATGAGTGGGGACAGGCTGTGTCCCCACTGCTCCACTCACCTGCTCGTCTGAGCCATCCCCGCAGTCGGCAGCACCATCACAGTGCCAGGCCTCAGGCACGCACTCCCCGCTGTGGGAACACTTCACCTCACCTTCGCGGCAGAGCAGCGGCCGGGGCACGGCACAGCCCTCCTCATCTGAGCCATCCTGGCAGTCGTGGTCACCATCACAGTGCAGGGCCAGGGCCACGCACTGCCCACTCCGACAGGCAAACTCAGCTGGACCACACTCCTTCAGCACTGTGGGCAAAGGTCAGGGCTGAGTGGGGACACTGTCCCCATCCTCTCAGCAGGTTGCCCTGGGCAGTGTCTGCTCCTGGACCCACAAGAAACCTGGTGCATCCACCTGTGGGGCTGGCAATCCCAGAAGCCCGTCCCATCCAGCCCCAGGGTCTCACCACAGCCCTGCTCATCAGTGCGGTCCAGGCAGTCGGCATGGCCATCACAGAGCCAGCTCTTGGGGATGCAGCGGGAGGCAGCGTCGCAGCGCAGGGCACACTCCGGCGTGGGGGTCCAGCAGCCTGTCTCATCCGAGCCGTCAGGGCACTGTGGCACCCCATCGCAGCGCTCCCCTGCCCCGACGCACACGGCTCCGCTCGCACAGTGGAAGGCCCCTGGGGAGACAAGGGGCTTTGCACTGCATGCAGAAGGCAGCCAGGGTGCCCAGACCCTATGCTAGCCCTCCAGTGACCTAGGAAGGCCCCACAAGTGACAGTGCTTGGTCCCTCCTAGACCTATCTCTAGCAGCCTAGGTCCTGAGCAAGGCAATTGTGGCAGTCTCAACTCAGCCACATCTACATCACTATGGGCAGAGAGACCAATTCTGTCCTTTCCCAACAGCACCTTGAGCCCAGTGCCAAGCTCAGAAGGAACCAATATGTCACGTCACAAGCATCAGAGCCCAGGACACAGACTTTACCAGGATCCTGTCCCAAAAACCTCACCAGGAAGCAGGCAGAAGACCTGGCAGGGGGTGACCCAGCTGCACAGGGGACAGAAAAATGGCTCCTACCTGGGGTGTTGCAGATCTGGGCACACCCATCCTCATCAGAGCCATCTGCACAGTCCTTCTCCCCATCACACAGGTACTCCTGGGCCACGCACCCAGTGCCATCACGACAGAGCACATGTGTGCGAGAACAGGACAGATGGAGAACTGGGGTCAAGGGGTGTGCCGGGCTGGACCGGAGGGGTGGGGTAGGTGTCACTGCCCGTGCAGAAGTGCTTGGGCGTGGGGTGGTAGTGGTTGGCTGTGGGGCAGTGATCTTAGTTGTAAAAGACCGAGTGCTGGTGGTGCTGATGGCAGTGGTGGTGCTGGTGGTGGTGCTGGTGGTGGCTGCCTGCGCAGTGGTAGGCTTGTTCAGTGTGGTCTGGGCTGTGGTTGGTGCAGGGGTGGTCTTCTTTGATGTGGACTGTCTGGTGGTGGTTTGTGATGTGGTAGCCTTGCTGGTTGGTGCAGGAGTAGTGGTGAGTGCCGTGGTCATCTGCCTTGGCGGTGGTGTTGTGGTGGAGGTGGTAGGCTGAGCAGCAGTGGTGCTTGTGGTTATCCTCATAGTGGTGGTCACAGGTGAAGGGAGTGGTACGGCAGACCCTTTGCTTGGCGGCACTGGCAGAGGATTTGGGATTTGTTGGGGCTGTGCCCTTTCCACACTCCAGGCACTTCCCAGAGCACCCCACATGGCCACCAGTAGCCAGGCACCCTGCCCCAGCTCAGAGCAGCACAGGCCACCCAGCCCCATCAGGTACAGCAGCAGTGCCAGGCACAAAGCCACGGCCGCCCTTACCAGCCTGCAGCTCTGAGCCCACGAAGGCCACCACTCCCTGCACGCCTGCTGCCGGCACAGACAGCACGAGGGCCAGTGTCCTCCGGTCCCACAGCAGCAGAGCTGTCCCATTTGCTGACACCAGGTATGGCTCAAAGGCGGCCACGAGGCCATGGGGCCAGCTGGGTGCCAAGGTGACTGCTTGCCGCTTGGTCAGACTCAGCGCCTGCAGGCCTGTGAGGCAGAGGCATGGTAGGACCTGGGGCCTGCCCACACCCCTCCTGGCCCCCCCTGTGCCCCACAACCCACAGGTATGGCAGGGACCTCATGGCTGAGGCCAGGGACTCAGCCAAGGACACAGTCTGCCCCATGAGCATCCCACTGCCCAGGCAGGGACCTGCTGCAGGTAGGGCATGGCTGATCACTCCTGCCTATGTCCACCACCTCCACTCCCTGCTCCAGATACCACCAGGGCTCACCCAGGGCTGAGCTCCAGAGCACGCTGAAGGCTCTGCTATCCATGGCCGCAGGCAGGTCTCCGGGCCACGTCTCATTCCAGGCATCCCACGGAGCACCCCCCGCCAGGCTCAGCTGCTGCAGGGGCTGCCCACGGGCCAGCCAGTAGAGAGCACCACGCCGCCAGTCCAAGAAGAAGTGTTGGATGCTGCTGTGAGCACGGTGCAGGATGCGCGGGGACATGTCAGACATCTGGATCACCCCGATGTCCCTCCGGTTACATGCAAGCCAGTACAGGTCCCCCGAGCGGATGTCCACACGGGCAGAGCACACTTGGCAAGAGCAAGCAGGCAAGCAGTTACCAGGTGTCCCGTGACCCTGTGCCTCTGTCTGGGTGCCCCTAGACCCTAAACCCAGGGCACAGCTGCCCACTGCCTCAACATGGTCTCACTTTGGGCACCACCAGACCACTGTGCTCTGCACCCAGGAGATCCTCAGGCCTCAGGGACCATCAGGAAGGGGAGGGTGCCCTCTACCACCACGTAGGATCTCACCTGGCAGCCCAGTCACAATGGCCTCTCTCCTGCCAGGGTGGCCCACGACACGCAGCAGAGTCCCATGGTCATCTGTCCCATAGAGTACTGACCTCTGCCAGTCCACATCTTGCAGATGGAGGGGCTCCTGCCACTCCTGAGCCTGTTTGGTGTGTGCTCCAGGGCCCACATGCACCAGGGAGATGGCCTTTCCTGATGCATACACAATGGACAGCTCTGCAGGGCATAAGGGCAGTGTGTGAACCCAGCCCCAGGGACACTGGGTGGGGTCACCAGCATGAACCAAGACGGAAATGTCACAGCATTGGTGTGTGCTGAGAACCTCATCCCACCAAAGCCACAGCCCCTTATGGCCCTCCCCCAACTCCCACACGGATGTATACCACCCCAGAGAGCCAGACCCTGCTCACCTGCACACTTTCCTGAGGGCAGGAGGAAGAGGCCCTCTGGACATGCACACTTGTAGCCCCGAGGGTGCACAGGGGACAGAAGGCAAAGGTGACTGCACAGGCCTGGAGCACATGCAGCAGTGTCCCCTGGGAGCAAGAGAATGTTAAAAGCACAGGCAGTCATGACCCCAATATCTGTCCTTATCCCCAAAAACCACAGACTATCCTGAGTCTGGATAAAGGCTGCAGGCAAGGTAACGATGTCTCATGAGTTAAGAGGGCTCAGGTCTACCCAAAGCCATGGCCCTTGGCAGCTTTCCTACAGTTTTATAGGCCCCCTCTGTACCAACCTCACAACCCCTTGTCACAGGACCAGACAAACCATTGGGCAGGACCTGGTGAGCTCCAGGACCCAGTGAGCCTTCCCTAGCACACAGGGATGTAGTGGGGGTTGCTGCCATGCTGCCAGCCCTGCAGCAGTGCAGCACCTGCAGGGTACTCACGGGGAGGCTGCTGCAGTGCGTGCAGCACAGTGAAAGCTGAGATGGAGGCACGGAGCAGCACTGCATGCTCCTGGGGAGAGGCCCAGGTGGCTGACACCAGCTCTGTGCCATCGGTCCAGAAGAACCGGCTCTCAAACACGGCCAGGCCCAGAGGCTCCGTATGGCTCCGCAAAACGGCATGGAAGGAGTGGCGCCCGCTGCCATCCACCCGCAGCGTCTCGATGGACTGGGGACAAGGCAAGGCACAGTGGCCGTGTGGCATCCCCACACCCTAATGCTTCTCCTCCCAGCCCAGGAATGTATACCAGACCTAGGCACCACTCCCTGCTCCCTCCCATGCTTTGGCCATGGACACAGGGGAACCAGGGCCACCCTCCTAACTCCCACATCATCATCTCCCTGGGTGGGAGAGAGCCCTGCTGCCCCTCATCCCTACCTCCTTGTACTCGCTGATCCAGTACAGCCTGCCAGCCACATGGTCCAGGCTCAGCCCCACAGGCTCCTCCATGGACACAACTGTGAGCTCCCGCCGGTTTGAGCCATCCATGCCGGCTGCAGCAATGACTGTCCGGCCCCTCTGTCCACGGTTGACCCAGTACAGGGACCTGGGGGCAGGCACTAAGCACCCACTTCACAGCATAATACCAGTGCTGCCATAGACCCACAGCAGGCATGACATGGTCGGCACCAGCATTGCGATCCCAGGAGCCTGGGCCAACCCTGGCTCATTCACTGCTCACCTTGCAGCTGGATGTACTGTCAGCTGCTCTGGTGCAATGTCCTTCCCCAGCACCGTCACATAACCCCGGCCATCGCCCAGCCCAGCACAGATGGCTGGAGGATGGCTGCTGGCCCAGTAGAGCTGCCCTGTGAACCAGTCCACGGAGATGCTATTCACCTCTCTGGCATCTGTAGAGACAGAGCAGCTTTAAGGCACACCTGCTCCAGGCTGTGAAGCAAACCCAGATTGCCCCTTCCTCTATATAGGAAAAGCAGTATTGGGGTGGCAGGTCAGCTCTCAACACCCATCTCAGCCCTGCTACAGAATCCAACACACTTGGTCCTCCTCACCTGCATAGAGAGGCTTTGTGCCTTTCCCTGGGTGGTGAACATGGAGCTCTCCATCCTCTGTCAGCCAGTAGTAGGTTTCTCGGAGCAGGTCATACACCAGGGCACGGGGTTCGGTCTCAGTGGAGAGCAGGGGCCGGTAGGCTTGGGTCCGTACATCCAGAAGGGCCAGGTCCTGCCCCACGGCCACCAGGATCTGTGTTGCATTGTCTGCCAGGGTGAGAGGAAAGTCACTCACTGACCAGGGACACGGCCAGGTGGGGGCACTGCCCGGCCTCTCAAACAGCCTGGGCTCCCCTCCTCTCCCTACCTGCCACTTCGCAGGCGGTACCATGCCGCAGGGTGTAGCCCTGGAGACAGGCACAGCTGAAAGTGCCTGGGGTGTTGCTGCACAACTGGCTGCAGGGGCTGTACTCCAGGGAGCACTCGTCCACATCTGCACGGATAGGTGAAGTCAGCAGCCTGCCATGGAGCTGCCCCAGACAGCATTGCCACTGCTCCCCTGGGACTACAGGCAGGCTCTCTAGATACCAGAACATGGGCCTCAGCCTCAAAATGCACCAGCTGCTGCTGGGACATGATCTAGCTCTTTCTTTTTCTTAATCTTTACGGGACCAGGTGTGACACACAGGCAGGAGCAAGGCAGAGGCAGGCGTTCCCCCAGAAGCATGGGCTCCATGGAAATGCTGCTGTCAGTGGCCAAGGCTACACGTGACTGAAGCACATGCACCCTGACCTCCCCTTACCAGCACAGCTTTGCCCATCTGCCTGCAGCACCCAGCCAGTGCCGCAGGAGCACTGCACTCCCCAGTGCGTGTCAGCACACGTCTCTGCACAGCCCCCGTTGCGTACAAAGCAGCTCCGACCTGTGGGGACACAGCAAAGGGTGACAGGAGGCAGGATAGCTCCATGGGTCCCCTACCCCTGGCCCCACACAGATGGGCAGCAGCCAGCAAGGCATGTAACTCACCGCATGTGCTGGGCTCATCGGTGCCATCCAGGCAGTCATCCTTGTCATCGCACATCAGGGACTCCAGGATACACTTGCCCTCATCGCACCGCACCATACCAGGTGTACAGGGGGCTATGGTACACACAGCTCATATCAGCAGGGCAGGCCAATACCCTGGGCACGGGGGAAACCATGGGTCCCAGGCTCTTGGGGAGACCCCACAAAGCGTCAACAGCTTCCTGGGAAGCTTGTCACCATCCCAAGGGAAGCTGGGACCCAGGAGAACAAAGTACTCCCTAATTCACACATGGCCCAGACAGGTCTCACCCTATTGAGGAGCATCCAGTGTTCTTGCTTACCACAGACATCTTCATCCGAGGAATCACCACAGTCATCAATCCCATTGCACTTCCACTCAGCCATGATGCACACCCTGTTCCTGCATTGCCACTGCCCAGGCAGACAGGGCTGCTGGGGACACCCCTCCTCATCCCAGCCATCCTCACAGTCTTGGTGCCGATCGCACAGCTCCCAGTGTGGGATGCAGTGGTGAGTGCCAGGACACTGCACCTTCTTTGTCCCGCACACTGAGGAAACAAAGCAGCACTCGCCAGCCTGCTCTGCATCCCCAGCCACCCCCACTCAGAGCCCCCAGAAGAGAGTACCTACCACAGTCCTGCTCATCAGAGCCATCCAGGCAGTCAGCGGCACCATCGCAACGCCAGCTGCTAGAAACACACCGGCCATCGTCACACTGCCAGACATGGGGATCCCCGCCACAGGCAACATCTGCAGGGACAACACACAGCCACTGGGACCTACTGCTGTGGCAGAGCAACAAGAGTCCACTTGTCCTGGCACGGGGCAGGTGCTGGCAGTGACCAAGGAGCATAGGTTCCAGGATGTGTTCTCATGCTACAGATATTCCCAAGAATCTCTGGGGCACATGAGTCCTTGCAGGATGCCACACAGAGCCAGCAAAGACTGAGGTGCCTCTGGCCTGTCCTTCCCCACCACTCCCCAGAGCACCAGGGCCCCTTGAGCACCACAGCCCCCCAGGGCATGCCACGGCAGCGGATGGGTGCTAGTGTTCCCCCACTCACCGCACTGCTCGTCCGTGCCGTCAGGACACTGCTGCTCGCCATCGCAGAGCCAGGGAACGGGAATGCAGCCAGCAGCGCAGGCGGCCTGGCGTGAAGCTGCACACGTGGGGCTGGCGGCCGCTGCGGGCAAGAGGGAGCCGGGACCGGGATCAGGCGGGGCGGCCGCACCGGGCATCCACCGGCACAGCTCCCCTGCAGCTCTCCGCCTGGGTCCCAGCACAACTCAGCGCGGGGAGGAACCGGCTCCATCCAGGGGCACCTCTGGATCTCCTCTGTCGCTACAGGGAGAACTGCATCTCTCGTTCCCGCTCAGGGAAGGCAGGGACCCCCCAAACCCGCTAGGCAGCGGTACGGGGACCCTCGGGGCGCAGGGGTCCCCATGCTGTCAGGGTGACAAGCATGCCACAGGGGGCAAGAGCACATCACCGGGGATGAGTAGAACGGGGACATCCTCGGTGCCAGGGACCCCCCATTGCCCATCACGGGGGGATGAAGAAGCTGCCCTGATGCGGCGGGCGCCCACCGCAGCCCCTCGGGATG
>VXAC01000337.1:1247695-1361466 GCA_013399225.1 Rhipidura dahli | reverse complement strand
GGGCGGGGGTTGTTGTGAGAGCCGGCCGTGAGAACCGAGCCCGCAGCACCTCCGCCGGGCGTGGGAAGGCAGCGGCAGCCTTGAACGTGGGAGCACCTCCCGAAAACACGGGGCTGCGGCACCCCCCGGCCGGCCGGCCTCGACCTTGAGCGCTCTCAAAGAGCCGCTGGAGCACAACAAGGAGAGGGAGAGCGGCGGCCGAGGGAGGAAAACAGCCCAGCGAGAGGATAAGGCACCTGCTACTGCCTGGGAAAGGAGCACCATCCACCAGGCAAAGCGGGGGAATCGCCCAAGCCGCGGAGATGGCCCCGGGGCACGGGATTTTGCAGATCTCTCGCTGCACACCCGGAGGAAGCTGCCGGTGTGCTGCCCTTCCATCCCTTTTGGCTTGTCTCCCGGCCAGCTGCGTGTGGTAGCGTGTCTATCCGCCCCAAGACTGGATTGTACTCCAAGCACATCCATGTTCTGGGGGTGCTATGCACTCATCCTCTCCAGCCTTCCCATCAAACCGCCCTGCATGAGAGCTGAGTCTAGAAAGTTGCTGCAGTGGGTACACACTTACTAACGCCACTGTCTTGCTGTGAGACGTTCTGACATGTACATGTTTTCTGGCTTGCTCAGAAAGGGAAAGCTCCAGGACGATCTCCTGCACACTACAGAAAAGATGGTACCAGCCACAGGGCCGGCACAGGTAGGGCTCTGACACAGCCCAGTCAGGAATCTCAGGGCAGAGACACCCTCGGGCAGATGGAAGGACCAGGGTATTACACAGCTCTGGGTTGGAAGACATTTGTTCTGAGGTGTGGTGTCCACACCCAGCTGTCCACTCTCTCTGGGCAGCATCCCAGTAGCTCTGGGCAGTTGACTTCCTCACACACTCCCCAGGAAACACAAGTGTGCAGATCCCAGGGATGATGAGCACCCTTGTGCAAGGCAGGAACATCAGGCAAAGTGATCCTAGTGGTCGGGGAAGAGAGTAGAAAGGGCAGAACAGTATCCAGGCAACCCCAAGACTATCCAGAAAGCTCCCATGCCCTCCTCACATCTGTAGGCCAATACTGAGATTTGTGTTAGGTCCCTGGGAATCTGCCCTGTACCCCAGGTCTGCCACCCCACAGTGTACCCACACCACCAAAGCCATAACTCCTCACACTGGTTGGCTGGGAAGGGCAAGTGGCAGCAGAGGGACTGTGAAAAAGGGTCCAGAAGTTAGTGGGTGCAGTAGAAATGCCCAGTTCACCTGAGCATTAGCTTGGGAAGCTGGGCCAGCAGTGAGGGAGAGGACACCTGCTGTGTCCAGCCTCTTAAAATGCAGATTTTTTTTTGAAGAATGATTTAAAGTCAAAATATTTTAAACACGTGTATAGATAAAAGAACATATAGGTATATGTATGTATAGGCAATAGCCCAACATACATAATTGTATTTACATATACCTACAGTGACTTCAGCTCTATGAGGTACTGGTTATTTTTTTCCTGGACTTCTGAAGAGATTTTTTGGATATTTTCTGTTTTTTCTTTACTGTTGCATCAGTAGGGGAGTCTCCTTTATTCACTGACATTTAGATTCTCCCTTCTCTGCCTCGAAAATTTAAGGGGGACTTGATGATAGGAGAAGGCTGGCACCAAAATGAGAGGGAGCAAATCTGTGCTCATGTGAACAGTAGCATGAAAAATGCTATAAGAGTCCAGCACCATGTCCCAATAACACCTTTAACTATTCTGAGTACAGCAAAACCTTTTATTATTTTTTCAAATATCCCAAGGCAGTTTCACATTAAATAGTGTGATTGATTTTATATTGTTCATAGAAAATTACATGTATGCTTTCTGCTATATGATTGATCACATTTTTTTCTTGTTATTGGTGTATTTCTGTTCCTTTGCAGTAACTTTTAAGCACCCTTTTCCTAAAGATAAGGGACATCATGCTGTTAAAAAAACCAACCAGAAGAAAAAAAAATCTGTGAGACACTCGGCCTCCCATCAGTTATCAAACTTCTGCAATCTTGTTTCCATAAAGAAAGGACAGCTCTACTTGCCTCTGTGCTGTGTGGGACTGTGCTCAAAATTAAACTGCCTGCAATCTGTTAACTAAAATCTATGCCAGTGGGAAAACTGGATTTCATGAAATACCTGTTTCTTCCTAGGAAATCATCTTATTCAATGTTCATATCAAAAAAAAAAAAAAAAAAAAGAAGAAGAGAGAGAGAGCGAGAGAGAGCGCATTACAACTATTTTTTTCCAGAAACTGAAGCTTTTTCCAGGTAACAAAAACCCTTTTTCAATCCTGTGCCCCCAAGAACTACAACTCCTATTTCAGGGTCTGGCCCACAGCCACACTGACAGCAACACTCCCATGAGACTTGCAGAGTGGTGCCCTGGTCTGGTGCCCAGACTCTCAGGTAATCTCAGTAACTCCTTCCTGGAATAGCCTTGCAAAGTGGGTGACAGATGCTGTGCCAGAAGGATAGGAAATGGCTGGAGACATTGTCTTTCATTCGCCATTTTTCTACTTTGCTGTCTTAGCAGCACTGTCTTTCTTTTGATGAAATGTCCCTCCAACCTATACCCTTGCGGCAGCTCAGTACCCAGCAAAAACAAACAGGGGTGCTGGCAGCACCTGCCTCGGGGGGTATTTTAATGAGCAACAGAGTGGTCTCTCAAGTGGCACCCCCAGCCTCCAAGAGCCTCAGCACAGGCAGGAGGAGCACCAACACTGAGACCTGTGGGTGGGTAAATCCTCCCACGTCCCAAAGGCCAAACAGCCTTGAAAAATTCAAGTTTACAAACCTAAGGCACTACTGGGGAGAACTGGGAAGTATTAAGACCTGCTGTGATACAGCCTGGGAAGGTGCTTAAAGAAACAGCGCTGTTTACCACAGTATTATTTCCCTTAGTTAAAAGGGGTTTGAAAGTAACAACATTCAGGTCATTTTGAGGACTAATTTTATGAATACACTAAGGAAAAAAATTCTTGTTCTTAGCAGTAACAAGAGCTACACTGCTTTCAACACCCTAGGCATGTTGGAAACTTGATGTGTTTGCCTTCATTTTTTAATTTCAGAACACAATCAGGGAGGACGATCTTTTTAAGAAGCAAGTGAATTGTCAGGATAGGGAAATTGAGCCAGTTTTGAGTTTTCATTGATTTGGGGAAATAAACCTTCAAGGTACCGTCTACTGCCCTGAAAGGTTTCAAAAATGTTTACTTCTTTTCTAAAAACTTTAGGCTTGCGATTATGTCTTCCCCACATCCTTGTCACCCTACTGTTCCCCAGCCCGCTGAGAACTGACTGTGCGATCTGGGGAAGATGGAGAAAGAAACCACGACCTCTACTTAAAGACGCCGCAGTTCCCTCACCGTCTCCCGTCCGGGCTTCATCCATCAGGATCCGCCTGTGGTGCCTCTCCACGCCGCCACTGGGGAGCAGCAGAAGGCTGCAGGAAGGTCCTGCCTTGTTCTGCTCTCCCAGGCTCCGTGAGTTATCCATGAGTCCTGGAGGGAACGGAGAAAGAAATCGGGATGTCCACCTGCATACAGATGCCATAGCCCATGCTCAGCCTAACAGCAGTCCTGTCGCAAATCCCAACTTTCAGCCTCACAGCTGTTCACTGCACCCTGCTCAAATCTTCCCTGCACCCTTGCACCTTGTCTCACCTTGGGAGGTGGGACGAGGTGATACAGTTGCTGTGAGAAGGCCAAGCCCAGGTTTAGCCCAGGACAGAATGGTGGGGGGCAAGTCTCCTCACCTGGGTAGCTCTGACCTGGCTCTGGGGTTCTGATCCTTCCACACTGGTAGCAGGAAGGAAAAATCACTGCCAGCCTGCACCGACAAGGCAGAAGCATCTCCCCAGGACTGCAGGCATACAGGGCTCTCTGAGGTAGCTGTGCTAGGAAGACACGAGGGGCCGGCCACTAGGTGACACACACATTCATCTCCATGCACACACACACACATCTATAGACTGATGCATACAAAAATTCACACACACCTGTGTGGATGCTGAAGGACTGTTTCCAGTCCTTTGATACCCCACTTCACTGAGGTGTCTCCTGCCAGGCAGGTCCACGAGGTCAATGTACCCTGGACATGATATTTTGAGCAGTGTGAAGTGCTGCTGTTCCCCACTGCTGCAGGGCATGGCCAAGAGAGTGGGAAGGTGAGCAGCCCATCCCTGAGCAGCTGAGCATCCCCTGCACAGATGGGGGAGACTGCCTGCAAAGATTGAGCCTGTGGCTGGGAAAAGGGCAAGATTCACTGCTGCTTATAATGACTGGGATTGAATTCATCCCTATGGACACCTTGTCAGCTCTCATGAGCAGTGGCTGACCTTTCCCTGTCTCCTCTGGCCTCACCTCTGTGTCCCACCATGCTTTCTGGCACAGTGCCTCCACTCTTCAAAGGAGCCACACTGTCACACACACTTCTTGCTCACCCCTCCAGCCAGTCCTGCTTTCAGGCAAGATGCCACCTTGCATCAATGTGTTTCTAACTTTTGTGACCACGATCTGGAAGTTTCTTCCTCTTTCCAAGGAAACTCGGAAAATCTTTACCACAGAAAAAAAACATCTGGCCACACTTTGCTCTTCTCCAAAGAAAGTAAAACTTCACAAAAAAAACCCCAGAAAACAAAAAACAAACAAAAAAAAACCCCACAAACAAACAAAAGCAAAAAACCCCCAAAAACCCAAACAAACAAAACCAAAACAAAAACCCACAACAACAAAAATCAAAACAACTCCCCCCAAAAACCCGCAAGAAACAAACCCAAACAAAACAAAATAACCCCCCCAAAACACAACAAACCAAAAAAACAAACAAAACCCAACCCACCCCATGCAGAGTTTTCCCTTTCTGTTCTGTTTTCCATCTTCTATTTAATAACTCCAAGTTCTTCTGTGTCCATACTCCATCTCTGGTTCTGCACACATCCCTTCCACACAAGAGTGAACAGCCCAGGTAAAGATGCTTTCTCACCATATCCCCAGGCTGACCTCATTATCTAATAGAGTAAAAACTCAAATAATGAGAAAAGGTCCTCTTCTACCAGAAGCAACCAACCCAAAACTGCTTTGTCATCACAGATCCCCAATAGCATCACATCACTGTTTTTAGCTGCTTAGTAAGGCATACCAAGAAAAAGAATTGTCTTTGATATCTTCCTCTAGATGCATATAATTTCACAAGAAAACACCTGATTCATCATTGCTTGGAAAACTAGCCTGGTTTTAACATGCCCCCAGAACAGTTCCTCCCCACTCACCCTTGACCAGATTTCTTTGGGGTGTTCTTAGAAGGAAGTTTGGCTTTCTGATTTCCATCTGCCTGCAGATTTTTCCTCATTCTCTACATACTGAAGGGTGCATTTGCACTTGGCTACTGACATGAGGCTCAGCTGGAGCAGGTAGCAGGTGTATCATGGCTTCTCATCCAACCCACCCACGTGTGTTCCCTCCATGAACATCATGGTGCAAGCTGGGATTTAGGTGCACTTGGTACTCACTCCCAGGAGCACAGCTGGTATCCTGGATCAGGATGGCCCCCTTGTCTCATGATGTTGCCCTGGAGCCACTGATTCCTGCTCTCAGTGTTTGCGTTAAAGCCTCACCTGCTTTGATTGCTCCAGGCCTGGGGTGGCAGTGAAGCCCACTGTGATGTGAAGCACATGGTGAAGCCACTCCTGCAGGAAGCAACAGCAAACCTCATCCTCTACCAGCGCTTTTCAGGGTCACTTCTTTAATGCCTGAGCAGTACTGAGAGCTGCAGGGAGACAAAGGAGGCTGTAAAACAGGCCAATCTGCCCTCCTCTCAGGCTATCACAGCTGATCTTACTTACTGCCAGTGAGCAGTAAAGCATTATAACCCTGGGACAGCCTGTGCTCCATATATTATCCCCTTTCTTGTTCCCCAAGGAGCTTTGAACAAAATTAAGGGAAAAAAAAAAAAGCCATAATGAAGAAGAAATTCTGCTTAAGGAAGAGAGAACTGGGAAAATGTGCAGTTCTCCCTGCAACCTCATCCAGGTTTCAGGGATCAGCATTTTTGAGCCAGACACAATGTCTCCGTCTAATAGCACTTTATGGCTTTTTCTTCAAGGTATTCCTTTTTGAACTCTTACAAACCTCAGTATCCCTCAGTGGAGACTTCCTCCTCTCAGTTCTGTACTGTGGAAAGGAACCAGCTCCACTTGCTTTCTTCTAACAGGCCACCCAAGAGCTTAACAGGGTGAAAGACAGTTCCTCCTTGCCTGCTCACATCTGCCCTCTCAAGGTTGAATATTCCTACCCTGTCCAAGGTGTAGAAACCATCCCAGACCTTTAAAAATCCTTGGTGGTCTTTGGCACTGGGGAGATCGTTGTTGTGCAGAGCATCTGAGACATGGGCACACCCTGGCTGCAGAGGAACTGCAGCATTTCCATTTTGTTCCTTTCCTAGGCATTCCAAAGGCCTGTCTCAGACAGGATAGGGGTTAATCCATGCATTGACATCCCGAGAGCTGCACCTGGCAGCCAGGTGCCTGTGAAAGAGGGCATCCCTGCTGCAGCTGGCATGTACTTGCACAGCTTCCTGTTGACATCCTGCTGGGACATGGTGTGGCCAACCTCAGCCAGAAGCAGTGCTTCTCACCTTGCACCATCAGTTTGGCTCTGAGCCCAAGCCCAGTGCAAATCCCAGATGTAGGATTTCATGTATAGGAGTACTCCTTGCATCCCTACCTCTACCACACAGTGAGTTGTCACATATGTCCAGGCTAATTCTTCTCCAAAAGCTCTTTGGGGCGACCAAGAACACATTGTGCTAAACAACCAAGTTACCTCAAGCTGGCAGACACAGAGAAGGATGACAAGAGCAGGTTAGTGCTGAACATGAAAACTCTCCCATTGCCTTGCAGGATGCTGCTCTTCCACATCAGCACTTGCACGTACTGGAGCACACTGCCTAGTGCACTCCAGGGGAGACAGTGGCAAGTGCTGTGGGTGCAAACTGCTTTAAAATAGATGCAGGTGTGCTTTTGTTCTTCACAGCCCATTCATGTCTTCCTTTCTGATTGGCAGTGCTGGAAATTATATCAGCTGCACTGGGAAATGTGCCTTGCTGTCTGCTGTTCACACCACAGGAGCTTAGAAGACAAGGATGAGTGTGGGGCTCCAGGAATGTCATGCTGACATCAGGCTGGCCACAGACCACCTTCAGTTTATTAGCCTGGGAGGCCCAACAGTAGTGATCATGCTGGCTGGACTTGGTACAAATCTGGTCACTTCCCAAGCTCAGTTCTGCTTGGGGACTTTTGTCACTTTCCCCTCTCCTGCTAGACCTCCAGACTTTAGGATTAAGAGATGAAAAGCAGCAAGATGGAGTCAGCCCCTGGCAGTCTGGCATCACTACGCAGCCCCTGCTTCCAAGGTCAATCACCAGCAACTGTTCCTCTTACCTAGCAGATGCCAGGAAGGTGGGCAGTTGGAGCAAGAGGGGCAGCAGCTCAGGCAACTGCAGCTATTTGCTACTGTAGAGTTGACATTTTGTGATGGGCTTTAGTATGTGCTGCATTTAGTCTTTACTGTTGAGTGCCTGTTTGCCTTGAGCCTGGAACCAGCAGAGAAATCCCAATGCTCAAGCAAAGGGGAGGAGCACTCCATGAAAATTTGATGGGAGTGTGAGACATAAATAGACAGGGTTTGTATTCCTCCCTGGAAAAACACTGCCTAAATCCTTTGAACAAGATTGCAGAAGTCTCAAGCAGGATGGGCATTTTGGCTTTATTTCATGGCAGCTTTTGCTCTCTGCCAGATCAAACTGCACCGCACACAGCTTCACACTGACTGGGCTTTTAAAAAGCCCCATGAAAAACACTGCTGCTGAAGTACTGCTCAAAAACAGGCACCCAGGGAGCTGGGGCTGCATCTAGAGCATCTTACTTAATCTCATGAATACCAGTCCCTACAAAAATAGAAACAATTGCCTTCTCGCAGAGGAGCTTGCTGTATCAAGTTCCTAGCGCTCACAGCAACCAAGTTAAATTAGTGTTATCTTTGTGGCTGGTAGATTAAATTGTTTCTTTCCTGTAATGTTAAGTAAATAAGGGATTTCTTTTGTGTTTTGGTGAGGTAGGAGGTTTGGATTATCTTCTTACCTTTATGACATACTGTACCCACTTAATTTTTTGCACTGATGACATGGAAATTGTGCTTGAAGCCAAAAAATGGAGTGTGCTTGCCATACATAGCAAGTGTGTTGGCAGAGAGGTTGGTTCAGCTAATCAAGCAGCCCACATTATTTAAAACAATCCTAAAGTCTCCAGAACTTAACATCTGGGACAACTCTGCCACTGCCATATCAAACTGGGATGAGACTAGAAAACAAGTGGAGGAGAGAGCCCTGTAGCCATGACTCTGACACTTCCTCAATTTTCTCAGGAGAAGTATTCAAATGGGCTTTCTGCTTTGTACGGTAATTCCCCATCCCAGGGCAGGGTTTTAATTTGCAAGATGTAGTCTTTCTTTCATTTAACTGCCAGAATTTTAATGTAATCAACTTTAAATGAATAAATGCAAAAGATTTTGCCTACACTACTGCTCATTGTAACTTAACCTTGTCTTAGGTGGCTGTTGGTAAGATGCCCCAAAAGCTCTCCCTGGAAAACCTGAGGAAAGATTTTATAATCTCATGTAATCTGGCCTGTCTGTTCCAGCGGGATGCCCAGAAGCTACCTAGGTCCTGATTTTTAAGGTGTGCCAGGCTTTTCTCAGAGACTGGCAGTCTCCCAGGAGGTGCCCAATGCATGGGGAAGTGCTGACATCCACCCTCCAGGGCACAGCCACCTTTCTGGAAGTGGTCTGTCTCTGAATTTTTCCTTCAGAACAATGTAGGAGTGTCAGCACTGAACATCTGGCTGTTCCTTGGAGGGACGGTGCCACAAAATCCCGGGACATAAAGAATTGCACTCATTTTCTCCTTTCAGGGTGGCACCCTCTTTCATTTTGCCCAGCTTACTCTGGTTTAACCCCTTTTCCTACAAGCCTGGTTGTTTGATACTGGTCAGTCACTCTGTGAGTCCCTTTCTCAAAATCTTTTAAACCCACAGGTCGACAGCCAGCCATAAGCCAGCATTAGACCCAAGCACAGGGTCTCCAAAATACCATGGTTCCAGGAAGATCAAGCCCAGTAAAGGCAGCAGAGCTCTTGGCAGGACCTCACCTCCTCTCTGCAGTGCTATCAAACAAAGACATGAAGCATCAAGGCAGTGGGTTGCTGGCTGTGCTTTCCAGGGGACCACTTGCTTTTCTCTTGCCCTCAGCACTCTTGGGATGTGCTCTTGCCATTGCAAAGGAAGAGCTTTGCAGGGAACAGTAGGCTTGTGACTTTCAGCACTCCTCTCCTGCAGTGAGTGGATGCTGCCAATCCCTTTGGAAAGCCCTGCAGCTGGCTGTAGCAATATATCTACAGCAAACTAGAGCTCTGGGCAGCCACAGATTGCAGCATCTAGCACAAATACATGGCCCAGCTACATTATTTTTTCTGGAAAACAAAGATGTGTGAGCCTTGGGACTATGACTATTGGGCTCTAGTTTCACAGTGGTGTAGCTGTACTGATCCAGCCAAATATGTTCCTTGTGGCCTTGTGGCTTTTTGGGAAGTACCAAGGGGCAGATGACACCACCATGAGCAAACAGCACTGCCTGAGCTGGTTGGGAGGAAGATGGAGATGGCACATGGGATGCTGTCATACAAGAGATGCTGGGTGTGATTGTCATTGCATCCCTCATGGTTGTGGTGAGAATCTGTCCTGTGTGTTATGGAGATATCAGGGTAAAGAAAGGCAGCCCAAAATTTCAGCATGTGTGAGCTGTCCACGTATCTAATGCATGACTCACCACAGCCTACAGCTTCCTCACATGGAGAAGAGAAGGAGCTGGCACTGATCTCTTTGTGGTGACCACTGGACGGAACCTCAGGGAACAGCATGAAGTTGTCTCAGGGGAGGTTTGGGTTGGATATCAGGAACAGGTTCTTCACCCAGAAGGTGGTTGGGTGCTAGAACAGGCTCCCCAGGGAGGTGGTCACAGCACCAAGCCTGAAAGGGTTCAGGAAGCATTTGGACAATGCTTTCCAGCACATGGTGTGACTCTTGGGGCTGTCTTGTGCAGGCCGAGGAGATGGACTGGATAATCTTTGTCATTGCCTTCCAACTCAGTATATTCTAGGAATCTATGATTCTATGCCAGGATATAGATTGCCTTATTCATGGAAAAAAGCACATATTTAACCTTGCTCCCACCATCAGGGCCCCCATCTCCAATTAAGGCAGTCCCAGGCCCTTCGGGGAGATGATAAAAGCAATGAAGAAGGCAGAAAGTATTTGGGAAAATCTCACAGGCTGCGAAACCCCTGTTAGCTGCACTTGCATACAACCTGCCAGGCTCTTTGGTTGTTCAGAGATAACCCTGGGGTTACACACTCAGGAGCTCAGTCTGTCTGAGCCTGCCAGCACCTCCGAGCCTCAGTGAGAGCCCCAGACCCAGGCAGCCTCTGGGGCAGAGCACAGCACAGCACAGCAGGACTTCCAGAGGCCATGGTAAAAAACTGTGGCTTATTAAAACAGCCTCAGCCTGGCAGCAAAAAGTAAAACAGCAGGAGTGAGACTTTGGTCTTGCAGGACTACCATGAAACCAGCTGCCAGATGTTTCTTTGAGTGCACCTGCCTATCTCTGGAGGAAGGGATGAAGTAAGATGCTCAGTCTCAGTGCAGACACCCAGTGTTTGCTGTTATGTAGCTGCTGCTGAGCCATACCAGCCTGGCAGGGCACAAACATTTCATCCTGAGGGTACCTGAGAGACAATCAAGCACCTGCCAAGGTCTGGCCACATCCCAGCAGGATGCCAGGGAAAAGCTTGTTCTCAGAAGAGAATCTGACCCCAGCCACCCAAGAAGGACACGGTAGCCTGGTGGCTTCTCTCTCCGGCTGCAGCTGAAGGTCAGGCAGGGGTCTGTGCTCACTTTGTGCTCGAGGGCTGCACAGGCACAGGTACAGAGCTCACCACACTATTCAGCAGCCCTCAGCCAATTCAGCATAAACCTGGTACTTGTTTCTATCTGAGGCCTAGATATAAATCTGGAAGCTGTACAGGCTCTTTCCAATCACTCTGCCTGACTTCGAAACATTGGCAAATAACTTCCGTCATCAGTCCAGTACAGATTGGATTAAAACATTGTAATATATGATATTTCTGTGGGTGTTGGAATAAGTGGCATTTATTGAACATTTAATGTACCGCCTAACAATCCAATACTTTAAAATCAAGTGAAAATTATCATTGAACATTATAGAATACAAGGGAATAGTAAATTCTGTAAAGAAATACCAGTCACATGGGGCCAGATCTGTTAAAGAGCACAGTCACATGCTCACCATCTCCATGTGATCAGCAGCAAGCACAGACTTCCTGTTCCCCATGCAACGAGGGAAAAGGATGCTCCAAAGCAGGCAGGGAAAGGTCCCACTGGGTCCTGTACCACCTACCACAGGGGAGCTTCAAGACCTTTCTGCAGATCCCCTGTTTAACTGCCTCAATCCTGCCATTGGGCAAAGCAGAGGCACTTCTCCCATGAGCTCAGCACTGAAATTCCTTGATGCTCCATTTCCACCTTTTGGCCACACTCAGTTTCCTGCACTTCTGTGGAGGTAGCAAAGCTTTCTACTGCTTCATTCAGCCCTTGTTTCACTTTGCTCTTGAACACCACTACAAGGGGAAGAGAGAATGGAAGCAAAGCTGGCCAGGAGCAGAAAGAAAGTGAATGCTGGGGTATTGTATGCAGTTGGTTTCCCAAAACTTTGAGTTTGTGGACAGGATTGCTGGCAGAGAACTTTTGGCATGTTATATTGCATCTCCACTGGATATGAAACAGGTACTTTACTCAATGGACTCTGCCAGTCTTTCAGCCTCTGCCGAGCTGGGGCTCCCACATTCCTGTTGCATTTACAGGAAGGGAACTACGGGTTTCTGCTGCCATCCTCCAGGCCTGCCTAGAGGGAAAGTCTGAGTTAGACTAAACTCTGCGGTGACAGAGACCCTGAGGAAAGGGCTGCACAGAGGCACTTGCTTCAGGTATAGCTTCTTGTGCCTGAGGTGGATCAGCAGTGACCTCAGGAAGTCCAGACAGCAGTGAAAAGGAAATCTTCCAATCCCCAGAGGGATGACAGGGAAGCCACAGTGCTGCTCGCTGAAGGCATCTTCTGGAAGGCATTTGCTCACCATGTTTGTTTGAAGCCTGGAGCTAAGACTGAGCTAATCAGACATTAGCCCAGTGCACCCCAAAGAGCACCCACAACCAGCACAGGGGACTTGGCAACAATGCCCATGGAGCACACGACTTTGTTGGCTACAACTGCTCAACATGAGCACCCACTTGCTTTTTCCTCCAAGTCAAGTCCAGGCTGAGACAGAAAGGCATTAGATAACTAAAAAAATGAGAGAGAGCTTGACTATCCTTTTTCACAAGATGAAGGGAAGAGCAAGATAGGGTGAGCTTTACTTGTAGGTGAAATAATAGTCTCCAATACTCACATGGCACACAGTAGCTGGCTGCCACGTTGTTTGGCGCTGGGCTTATCTAGCATGCTGCTCCCAGATGCCAGCCCATGCCTGTTTCTTGCAGTCTCTAGCTTGCCCCAGAAAGGAGTTTGCCTTATCTTGTGCTGGCACCCATGGATCAAGATATCTCAGACAACCCAGTAAAAGAGGTCAGGAAAGCTCAGGAACTTTTTTTGGATGATCTTCGGTCACTATAAGACCTGGTCACTGAAAGAGAAACTGGGTCACAGCCTCTGGTAAAAGCAAAACCCATCCAGCAAGGGAAAGGTAAACCATGAGGGAGCCTCCAGGCACTGCTCCACTCTTTGGAGCTGAAACCTGGCTTTGATCTGCCCCTGAATTTACACCTTGCTCTGATGGCAGTGTCTGGACTGGCTTTGGGTCAGACGCTTCAGCCCAAACTCCAGATTGTCTGTGGACAGGACGATAATAAACACCACCGCAGAGTCCTGTGACAGATGGAAACTTAGGAAAACCATCTTTTCCTCTCTCCCTATGATGTTCCCCAAACTAGGCCAACAGAATAGCAACTCATGATGAGAAAGCTATGGCTGTCTGTATCTCCAAAACCTCACCCTCACCTCACCAAAGACTGAGGCTGGGGAACTTGGAAGGGCAGCAGGGAGAGCTGTGCCTCATCACAGTCCCAGGACATCCCAGAGGGAGGCCAGGGAGGGCTGTGCACCTTCTGGAGCCCTACCATAGTGGCCAAACTTGGGGACCTCCTAGATGACACTGACAGCAAGGTTTTTGCATTTGACTCCTGGGGCACATGCCACACAATTCGAAGGGCTGTCTGTTGTGCATGGCTTGGCAGCCGGGGCCACTCTTCATCACCCAAAGGTCCATGGAGGCCTGCTCAAGCTCTGGGAACTAATGGGGAAAATAACCCCCCTCCCTCTGCAGCTCTGTGTAGGGCAGGCCAAGGGCAGTCTCCACAGTGCCTTTGAGACACAGCACATGTCACTCACCCCATGTGAGTCTCCTTGGGAGTGAAATGTGACCCTGAGTGTGTGGGGCAGGTGTCATCCCCTTGCATACCAAGCCCCACTGCCCCAGACTATGTATCCATATGAGGCATTCCCCAGCTGCCCTTACCCTATTTCAGGACCACTTGCATTCCTGGCTCTTATCAGGCTTTTTCTAGACACGTGAGCCCTCGAGCTCAAATGCCACTAGCCCACATCTGGACCCTTCCCTGTCCAGGCACTGAGCCAGCTGCACAGAAATTGGGGTGCCACTGTTGACAAAAGGACAGCTTTTGGATGATAAATTGGTTTTTTGCTCAGAGGATCACAGAAATCACAGACTCTTAGGCTGTTACTTCTCACAGCCCTGTGCATTATCAAGCAGAAACTCATTTACTGGCCACAGGGCAGGCATCTTCAAGGTTTATGCCAGTGATGCTCACCAATGCCCTTGTTACTGGTCCCAGCTCTCCCAGTACAGGGTGGTTGGAGTTACCAGTGCTTCCTGGGTTCTCCAAATGAAGCATGTCGGTGGAGGAGCATCAGGATGGCTGTCACTACTTGTCTCCACAGGTGATTTCAAGCTGTTTGAAAACCCCAAGGATTCATGGAAAAACTGTCAGTTCAGTGTATGGCCAAACTTGCCACAGAATGGTGCTGTTAATTTACTGGCTCCGTGGCAGCCTTGGTACTTTTAACACTAAATAGTCTTTTTAGTGATTGTCTGACCACCAAAATCAGAGAATATGGCTTTCACCTGCTGAGTGTAACATCTAGATGATATTAGAAGACGTGTAGATGTGGTGCTTAGGGACATGGTGTATTGATGAACTTGGTAGTGATGGCTTAAGGATTGGACTTGATGGTCTTAAAGATCTTTTCCAACCTCATCAATTCCACGATTCTACACAGAAGCCCTCAGGTAGGGAGGAGGAGTTGGTCTGTCTTGCTCTTTGCTCTGCATCTGTCCCTCTCTCCCCACAGAATTTTGTCTTCTGTGAAGATTTCTAGGGAGAAATTCCAATATACCTGTGACACTGAGTAAGCTTTTCTGTGAAACCTTAAGGTCAAGTGTTGTCCATCTTTCCCCTCACCCTGTCTAGGAGATAGCTATGGCAGATGCCTGAGGAAAAGAAATGCTGGGCAAGCCTGTAGTGATTTCTCTTCCGATTACTTTCCCAGGCAGGTTGATTTGCAGATGAAGGATTTCCTGGAAAGTTGGGAGTGTCTTTGCAGGCAACAGTTGCATTTTTGATTCTGTGAATATATCTGGTCCCTTTTTGAACTCTCATCAGTTTTTAGTATCCACAAGGTTCTGTGACAGGGAGTGGCACATTTTACATACACCTCCTTTACAAGTGGAAAAAATAAGAGTGGTCCCTTGCCAGCAGCTGATGGGTTGACAGGATCCCTGATATGATCTTTATTCATGTAGAAAGTCTTAGACCAGAGTGAGTAGTGAAACAAACCAGCCAAACTTACTTAAGACAGCAGTGCAGATGGCAGCTGAGCATGTTGTGGGGAGAAGCAGTACCCAGCAGGAGCCCGTCTGGTCTGCAGCGGGAGCTAAGGCAGGCAGGAATCTTTGGAGGTGCAAGAGTCACATTGTGCACTGTGGGCAAAGGTCCATGAGCCACTTCACTTGTGCACAGCCTGCAGAGAGGCTTAATTGCTTTATGCAGAATAAGATATCTCAGTATTAGTAAGGGACACGTGTTTGCCTTAGACTAGGATATCTTGCTGGATTTCATGCCACACTGGTAACTGAGTTCTCCATGTCTTGTCTGCCTCTCATCATACCGTATTTGCTCACTGTGGCACATACTCTTAATTTTAAGCATGGTGGGTTTTTGCCTGCTCCTGTGAGAGCATTGGCCCACTGAGATGGGTCTATAAATTCCCACAGACTGCATCAGGGGACTCCATAGCCATCAGTGCTTTCAGTGGGCAACAGTTTCAAATGGGGAAATATAATCATACAATCATGGATGGATACGTGTGGAATGGTGCTCTGGAGGTATCTGTCCCTTGTGTGAGGGACACTCACACAGTCAGCTCAGGATGTCTGGACCAAGGCAAGATTTCATTGGTCCCCAAGGATGGAAGTGCTACCACCTCTCTGGGCCATGTACTGTCATGCTACTGTTCTGGAGCAGTGGTTCCCCTCTGTCTCATCAGAGGTCCCTATGTTGCAGAAGTGCCTGTTGTCTCTTGTTTTTTCACTGGGCACCTCTGAGAAAGTTTGGCTCTGCATTCACTGTCTACCTCTCACACAGTGGAAGATGCACCTGGGGCACTATTAGTTATATCTCCTCTTGGCTGAAGAAGCCCATCTCCCCTGGTCTCTCCTTACAGGCCACATGCTCCAGTCAGGCGGCAGCCACTGGGCTGAAGCCTGTCACCATTTGCTTCACACTGGGGACACAGACTGGGCACAGTGCTTCACGAACAGCCTTTGAAGTGCCTGGCAGCAGGGAACACAGCCCTGACAATGATTTAAGAGACTCAAACTTTGGAGTGACACGGAGAAAGCAATTAAACCTGGAGTGCTGTGCATTACAACCACAATGTCTGATCAAGACAATAACACACTCATAAGGGAGAATGAGCTGCAAAACAAAGGAAGTCCGCTCAATAAATAGGATGTGTGCTCATGCAGATAAGAAATGCTGGGGGCCAGCAGCGCTGTGGTAGGCAGTGGTCAAACCCATGACCGGCTATGCACTGCAGCATCCATACCAGATGGGGACATTGCCTGCTTTGCAATGTTGGTGTCAAGCATCCTCCCCTCCCTGAGGCAGCTGCTTCCAACCCTTTATCGAGAGATTTATTGTAATTATATTATTCAGTTTTAGAAATTACACACTGCTTTGCACTTAAGTCTTAATTTGAAATTTATGCTTTATTCTTTTCAATTATGAATTCTATATTGTAATTACGCACAAGCATTTTTATTGCCATATGATAGACAGATATGTATTTTCATATTTGCAGGTGTCAAACGAAATATATTCCCACCCCTCCATTACCCAGACTACAAGGCAGTAATAAACCAGGAGTACTGATGAACTTGGCCCCCAGTCAATATGAGAGCTGAGGTTGTGAGCAGCCAATCATTCACACACTGAGCCAGTTCCACGATCAAAGCTCTTGGGTTAACCAGGGGTCACTGACTGCTATTTATAGCTGTTCTAACTCATGTTTAAGCAGGGGCTTTAAAAATCTTGGAGGCAAATTGGGTGCCAGGGTAGCTTTGTCCTGCACGTGGTTCCCTGGACAGGAATGGTGCAAAGCCCCAGTTGTGCTGTTGCACAGGCTGGATCAGCCTTGGCTGCCAGGGAAGCCACAAGCAGCTTGGGTTAAGCTGTTAATTAAACAGTACTTGGTTATTTAATTTGACTGAGCTAACTCTACCTACCTCTTGGAGGACCTGAGCAAATTCCTTACTTCAGCAAACCCCACCACAGCTACAACTCTAGAAGCTGTGGGTCCAAGGGCTTTAAAGGTTGTCCCAAAGCTGTCAAACTGCTCATAACCGGCTCACATCAGCCGCAACCTGAGCTGCATTACGCATTGTAAAGACTCACAAGGAGGATCCACCCAGCAGAGGGAGGGGAACCAACCAGACCTTGAGGAAGGCAAAGTCAGAAGACTGCACTTGAGCAATTTCAAGACTAAGCAATCACAGAGAGCTGAGAAAGTTGTGGCAGGGTTTTAGGTGGGTCATCACTCTGTGAGGCAGTCAGCTTAGATATACAGCCCATCTCCAGGATGTGACAGCAACTTCCTGTCTCTGGGACACGCTCTTGAGGAGATCCAAAGTGCTCTGGGAGTCTCAGATGATAAGGTTACAGCAACCAGCCTCAGAAAATAGCGTTTGGTCTTTTCCAGGTTGTTGCCTCACTGGGAGCCTGAAGATTCTGTATTCTGAAGAAACCCTCAGATGAATGGAAATAATTAGTGCAGAGTATTTGGTACTGTCTGCAGCTTTTCAGCACTGCACTATGAGTTTTGATGGAGTCATACTGTGAAAAATTGGACTAATGCAGTGGGGATCAAAGTATTTTTGAAAAATTAGGAAAGAGAGCCTATTGTGGCATTTGGCTTTCAGGAAAAACACCTGATTTACCACTGCAGTCCAGGAGGTGAAAAAAGACCAAACCCCAAGGTGTTCAGCTGCTACAAATTATTTCACCTCTTCTAGATTTGTCTCTTCTTTTAAAGGAGTCGATAAATCAGCAAATTCAATTCCCAGCCTACTTGTGGTTACTTTCAAAACCATAACATTTATTTCAACTGTGTGATTTTCCTGCAGCCCCCGGCTATTGCTGTTTTTTACAGTTTTGCTGGTGCCACTTGATTGAAATCACTATAATCTGGTCTCTTATTAACAAAGTCAAAGACCTTCTCTTTCACCATCTTGACTTGCCTGCTCAGGAATCAGTAGCATTTAGGAAAACTTGAGGGACACCAAGCAGTTTGTCTTACTGTTGGGAGAAGGTTGCATTTTCTTTACTCTGGTTTTCAGCCACAGCAGTATTCCAGTAGCTGCTGATGAAGGGAAGTTGGGCAGATCAGTAATATGAGATGAGCAAAGACTAGAGAAGGAGGAGATCTGAAAGAAACAGACAAAAATGCTTGCAGGCTCTGTGGGCTCGGGACATAAGCTATTCCCAGCTGTCAGCACTGGAACACTGCTTACCGTACCATTTGATGGCCTGACTCCCTCCTCCCCAACCAGAGACTGAGGCAGTCTTCCTATGAATAGCAAGCCTGCTTTCCAGATCCCGTTAGAGTTATTCCTGCCCTGGGTGTGCCTCTTGTCTGCAGGCACATTTCCTAAATTCTGCTTCATCCAATCCAAGTTTAGAAGTCCTTGCTATGGTGCAAAGACGCTGTGCATAATCCTGTGAGGTGGAGATGAGATTAGCTGGATCTTGTAAGATCAGGCAGGGAGAGAGCTGTCTCTGCAGGATCCTAAGCACTCAGGAGACAAGGTAATGCCAAGGTACCTGCAGATACTGGAGGCATTTATATGCTCCAAAGCTGGGATCTCAAGTGACCCAAGTATTTAGTAGCATTTATTGTGCAACTTCAGAAGTACATGATCCCCAGAGAGGGGTAAGTTTTGCTAGCAGTTAGTTTCTGCAAGAAGGAAACTTCAAGATTCTGGTTAATTGAGTAAAAATCCTCGAATGTAACTTCCACCCACCTGGGATTAAATTAAAACTTCCAAATAAAAAGGCCAGGCTACACTTGAAAAACAATTTCAAACAATGCAAAGGCTGATGACTGGAGGGGCTTCAGCTGACCTCCTTCCTCAGTACCCTGAGCTTTTGCCTTTACCACTGACATTGCCTTTGGCACTTGCTCAGGATACTGTTTGAAAGTCAGGCATCTTGTTCCTGCTGATTTTCAGATTCTCTCTATAGTGAATGCACAAAGATAGGCAGGTCCAGAAAGCAACAGATCTCATCTTTCATTGACACTAATCTTCAGATGAGACAAAATGCTTTGTGGAGGGATGGACCATTCTCTGCTGCAGCAGAGAGCCTGGATACTCAGAGAGGCTCAGCTGAAGGGTATGAACCATTGAAAGGAGCTTAGGATCACATTTATCATCAAGAACTACATGCACTCCTCAGTCTGGCTTTTTCTCTCCCAGCCTTCATCAGCATACAAGTGGCTTTCAGGCAAAGCAGTCTCTTGCGCAAAGGTAAGTCCTCAGAGTCCCCAGCCTGGATACACACAAGTTCCCAAGACATCTGCCCCACCAAATAAGGTTTGCAGACTTTGTAAGGCACCAAAGTTAAAATATACATTGCTTCACTATGACTTATGCATCTAGGGCAGGTTCAAGTTCAGCCAGTTGGATACTTGTATGGTATAAAAAAGGCAAGCTGTCAATGCAGCTGGGCTAATTCAGCCTGCCTGACAGGAGCTGAGCATCTCTCTGGATTTGCAATCACACCAGTGTAGCCACTGAAACAGCGCAAATTCTTTTTCACACTCTGTCCATTCCAGCCCATCCCTTGCTGTCTGCAGGAGCACATGGGGAAGATTTTTCAAAGATTTTAGTCCAAATTGTGTCTTTATGCTCCTTTCTTCCTTCCTGCTTACAGACTTTTTTTTTTTCACACATAGTATCTCCACAACCAGGTACTCCTGGGTTCAAACAAACAGCAGAAGGGATGGAAAACCACCATGTTTCTCTGCAATGGCTGAAGCATAACAAAGAACAGTTTCTGGGAGGTCAAGCCAGACATTACCACAGTGCATGTTCAGTAGAGGAAGGGATGCTCTCAAGAAAAAAAAATAAGGATGGATACACAGTTGTTGCACTGCTTTATGCAATCTCGGGACAGACAACCAACCTCCTTTCTACTTCTATGATTTTTCCAGGACCTCACTGATGGGAATGAATTCTGTACACTGCAGGAAGGCAAGGTCCTTGAGCAGCTCTCTGAAAAGAACATTATATATGTTGAAAAAGCAGGAGGTACCATTCTCTTCCTGCAGGGACTCACCCCTCTTGGGTCCCAGTCTCTGGAGAAGAGATTTTTCCAGCTTGTTACCCAGCCTCACCTTAGCACTGATACAACATTTTCAACAAGCACGTTGTGCGCCAGGCCAAGGACTTCTCTATTGGTCCTGTCTGCCTGTCATTTGGTTTCTCTACAGTCATTTGTCTCCTTGTGCTGCCCTTTGAGTTCTTCCTTTGCTGAAAGTCCATTCCCCTTTTACTCTCTAAGTAGCAGCTTTTCTTAAAGCATTTGTTGTAGCTAATTTGTCTTCATTCATTCCCCCCCAATTTTTTTTTTTTTTTTTTTTTTTGGCAAGGATTTTCAAGGTCTCTTTTGTTGGGAATTTTTGATATTAAGAAGCACAGTTTTGTAATACCCAGTCTTTCTCTACAGTACGCTTTGTATCTGGCCCCACACCATCTTCGCTGTGCATGTTGGGCTGGAAGGGAAGGTGCTATGGTCTCCAGTGGGCAGAGTACACATTCCTTGGGGTGTTTGACCATGGGTGCACATGAGATCCAAAGGGAGCCATGCCAAGATAAATAGCCCACCTCGGGCCTGCAGCCAGTATATTTAAGCAACTCCGCATTTCTGGACAGGAGAAGCAGTGGGGCCTCTGCCCCGGTGCAGAGCTCCCCACAGCAGTCAAGAGCCTTAGCCAAGAGTGGAATTTCTTTTGATACTGGGGCATGTCAAATACTCTTTGCTTAATTGCCTCGGACAGACACAGGAGTTTGAGACCTATGGAAAAAAGGGGGAATCCCATCACCCAACAGTTCTTCTCAAGTCTTTCCTTTGGTGAAGCTGTGTTTGCTGTGACACTAGAGAAGCCAGATTGGGGCCTGGGAGCACAAGGAGCTCCCAAGCAACACATCAGGCTTCAGCACACAGTTACAGATGATGGTGAGAGTTACAAAGTCAATGGTGAAGGAATCCATATTTCCTACAGCTTTTTGTCACACTGGCCATAGCTGGCCAAGGGGCTGTCAGTGCCTACTGGCCAGCAAGCACAGACATTGACCAGTGGCCACTGGCCAGCTGGTCTCTGCAGCCAAGCCCTGCTCTGCTTTTGCTCAGCAAGGATGCTCACTGGGTCTCTCCCCATCAGCTGTTGAGTCTCATGAAACCTAAAAGGGGTAGGAAGGGGCTGCTGCTTTGGGAGAGGGCATGAGGTATGGGGTGCCCCATGGCAGCAACCCCTGCACAGCTCCCTGTTATATCAACCACTCCACTGATTTACAGCCCTCGCCCTTGAGCCTTGGCCCTGCAGCCCGATGTGGTGTGGACACATTGCACAACATCCTTGGCCCCTCTCCCCTTTCCTGCTGGGGCTGCCCACTGGCCAGCCGCTGGGAAGCTGAGCTGTTGGAGCAGCCTGCAGGTTCCCAACAGGGAGGAGAAGGTGCTCCATCCACCCACATCTCCAGCACAGCACTGTGGAGGTGGCAGGACCAGAAAGGGTCCCCGAGGACCTACTCAAGCCTGCTGGTTGAGGGAGCATGGCAGAGGAAGGAGGGCCCCTCAGGAGGAGTGGAGAAGCTCAGCCTCCCCTCCTGCAGCAAACCAGCAGGGCTGCATTCGAGAGGTGCAGGAGCCACCATATCCTGTACTAGGATGTGCTGGGGTAAATACTCATTGAATGAGGAAGGTGAGACATGATGGGAGAGTGGGACCCTCCTTCCAGAGCTGTCTGTTGTGGATGGGACTAGTTTTACAATATTCCCCCAGAGAGAAGTAAGATGCAGCCTCTTCCTCATGCCAGGGAACAAGCTCTTCTCATCCCTCCGCAAGGCAGGAGGGGTGGAAAGCTGTGGGGAAATCAAAGACCACTGTGCAAGGGCCTAGCACGGGGCTAAATATAGCCACTATCTCAGCTTCCCAGAGATAACAGACTGTGTCCACAGTCCGCCACAATGCCCTGCCCAGACTTCTACCTACCTTTGCTTCAGGGACAAACACTGAGCCACAGTTGTGAAACACCCTGCCCCACTCATGGCAAACAGGGGCAGAAATGCACCCTGAGCCACCTCGTGTGCATTCCATGCCTGGCGCTGGGGGCTGGCTGGGCACAGCCTGCACAGCAGAGAGGCAAACCAGAATCTCCCTCCAGCACCACCTCCGTGGTGCCGAGCTGCCAGCAAGGCGCAGGAGAAACTTGTGGTGGACCAGAGTGACAAGTGTGAGTCAGGTCAGGGCTTCCACCAGTCTTGGGGCTCATCCCATTAAGTCCACCACTTCCACCCGAACTTCTCCGGACCAGTGACGCTGAGCCAGGGTGCAGTGGCTCTGCCTGGAGAAGAGGAGACAGCACTGGAGGGGCTCCATGGGTCATGACCACCTTATCCTCTGTCTGTCTTTTGCTCCTGGGGAAATCTGAACATGGGTCCCCTCATTTCTGCTGTAAACCCTTTAAGTAACCATTAAGTAACACATGCTAAAATCCCACCATACCCTCAGCACATGAAATATCATTGTACATCTCCAACATTCCTGCAACGGGTACACCTTTCGTCTTTCCCCAACTTTAAATATTCACATTGCTTTTACCCCAAAAGAGTTTATAAAACAAAAAAAGTGTGTTCCCCCCCCCCAACAAAATCGTTTTGCCTTGCAGACTAATAAGTTTATTAAATGTCAGCTTCCAGCAGGAAGTCTCCAGCTTTAACAATAGCTGTCTGTGTTTCCACAAGTTAATGGAAAACAAATGTTGACACTTCAATCCTGCTTTTCTGCTCCGTAAGGAAGGTGAGAGAGAGCAGCATTGCTTGCAGCTGTGCAGTTAGAGGCTAGATGTGGCACAAAAAGTATTCCCACTACTACCATGGGGAGAAGGTAAATGCACCTTCCTACCTTCCAGCAGGCTTTACAGCCTCTGCTGCTTGCCCATGGAGGTGGCATTGGCCCACAGAGCCACTCCCCTGGCAGCGAGGCCAGATCCATGCACACTTTTCCCATTATTGAGGACACTGGGCTCTGTGCTGACATGGACACAGGAGCAGCCCAAAGGAGCAGAAATGGGAACTGGAGGCAGGAGAAAAACTGGGAAGACCCCTTGGCCCAGCTGGCCCTGCAATGCAGTGGGGATCTATGACAGAGCATCAACTCACCTGGCAGATGTTTTCAGGATGTTGGAAACACCTCTCCAGTTCTGCACATGTGCCAGACAGGGATTCCCGTGGAGATGATCTCTTTGTCAGCCAGGCCCTGTTGGTGTTTTTTCCTCGTGGACGGAAGCCACCTCTACAAAAAAAAAAAAAAAAAGGCGCTTTTTTCCACTGCACATCGTAAATATTGTCTGGAAAGCAGATTTTTTGAGTATCCTCTGGAGATTTCCACCCAGAGCCAGCACAGGCCACAAGGTATGAGTGTGAGAGTTATCCTTCTCCCCACCCAGCTCTGAGCACCCTGGGCCAGCTCAGACAGGAAGACTGGTGCCCCCAAAAAGCTTTCCTGTCTCAGAGCACATTCCCATGGGTTAAGCTGCTTACTTGTGGCACCTAGAAAGCCTCCTCTGCCCTTCTTGGTTCTGGCCCCTCCATTCAGGAAGGACATTGAGGTGCTGGAGCAGATCCAGAGAAGGGCAACAAGGCAGGTGATGGGTCTGGAACACAAATTCTTTGAGGAGCAGCTGAGGGAGCTGGGGGTGTTTAGTCTGGAGAAAATAAGGCTCAGGGAAGACCTTAATCACTGTCTACAGATACCTGGAAGGAGCCTCTTCTCCCTGGTAATCAGTGACAGGACAAGAGGACATAGTCTTAAGCTGCACCAGGAGAGGTTTAGGTTGGACATTAGAAGGAACTTCTTCATGGAAAGGTTGGTGAGACATTGGAGTGGGCTGCCCAGGGAGTTAGTGGAGTCAGGAAAGACTGGACGTGGCACCTGGTGCTGTGGTTTAGTTGACACGGTGGTGTTCGGTCATAGGTTGCCCTCAGTGATCTCAGAGGCCTTTTCCAACCAAATTGAATCTGTGATTCTGGACACACTGGGACAGCAACCTGGCACAGGAGCCGACNCACCGGGCCGGGCCCGCCCCCTCGCGTGCCGGGCGCCCGCGCTGGGAGCGCGCTGATTGGCTGCCGCTCGCTGGGGCGGGGCCGGGCGTCCTTAAGAGGCCGGGCGGGGAGCGCGCGCGGGGCGAGGCGGTGGTGCTGGAGCGGCTCCATGCACTGCACCAGGTACGGGCGCGCCGACCCCGCCCGCCGCGACCCCGGCGCTGAGGCTGCTCCTCTCTGCCTTCCCCGCCTGCCTCCTGCTTGGGGCCGCAGCCCCCTCGCGTGTGCGGGAGCGGTCCTGGCGCTGCCCGCCGCGGTGCTGTTCCTGGGGAAAAATGGGATCCTGCGGCTTGGCTCCTGCAGCCCCCCGGTTGAGCCGGGAGCGGTGGCCCCGAGGCGGTGGGGCTGCCCCTCCGCGGGGCTCTCTTCTGCTGCCTCTCCCGGGTCTGGGCGGCGCGGCTTGGCTGGGGTTGCGGAGGGGGCGGGCTGTAGCGAGCTAACACCGCCCGGGCAGATGCCTGCGGGAAGCGGGCTGTGCCCGCGGGGTCGGGGAGGAGGAGGGGGTGCGGAACGTCCGAGCGCTGCTTCAGCCGGCTGCGTGTCACGGCTGCGAGCTTTGGCTCGCCAAGTGCTGCACGGCCAGCCCTGTGCAAGGGGTCACCTGTCCCCAGGTAGCGTGGGAAGCATAGGGGAGACAACCGAAGGGGTTCGATAATGGAGTTGTAAGTAACTCTTTGGCTCTGGTTTAATTCTCCTTCGTAGAATGACAGGAGGGAGGCGTGAGTGGCGACAGACATCCTTTTCGGGAGAGGGTAAAGCTACAGGAAGAAGTCCGGAGGCAGAGTCGAGTTTGTTCTCCTTTTGAGGGGCAAGGGAAAGGAATTGGCCCCTGTACTTGTGCTGGGCTTCCTGCCTTGCACTTTTTGATTTCTGGAGCTTTCCTTCCTGCATGAGCTCTCAAAACTATATCCCTGCTCCCACTTTCAAAGCATCTGAAATTCAAGACAACCCTCATCAGCCCCAGAAGGGGAAACCTGCCTCTGGCTGAGAACTGAGCATCAGCAGACTCTCAAGGGCAGAAAAAATTCTCTGGGATATCAAATGAGCTGGAAAGGCAGTTCATAAAAGCACTGAGCTCATGCTCATAGCTGGTTATGAAAAGCTCTTGCTATAGTTTTTAGCTTGGAAAAAAGCTCCCAAGTAATGCAATTGGGCTGGGTATTTTATGGCCTCTTCATTCTAAAACTGTTAATAACTAAGGCTTACTATGAAACCTGACTGCTCAGAAGTTAAAGGAATTCAGCTGAATAAATTTTCCGGGGAAAAGATGCAATGCAGATGAAACTGACCCAAGTTAGAGTAGACGAATTGGAGGCTGCATTAATTTAAAGGAGGAAATGACCTATATAAAGTGTGTAAACAAAAACTTGGCAAAAACAGGTAGAGATGAGCAGACCAGTGTTAGCAGACAGGTGGATCTGATGTGTCTGTCTTGTGCTGCTGCCCTTGAGCTGAAAGGAGGCACTGCAGAAGTTGGCCGGTGGGTGTGTTGCAATGCAAGCCTTGGCACATGTGCTCTGAATAAACAGATACCCTTGCTGAGTGGATGCTGTGAAAGCCTGCTCAGAGCTGCTGTGTTGGTGTTACAGGGTGGGGAGTTAAAGCACTGAATTGGAGAGTGTGGCTCTTCCTTTTTCTTGGCACACGAGCAGCAATCAAGTACTAGAGCTGGCTGTGCATGGCTTTGGCAGCCAGAACTCTGCTGCATCACAAGGCCAGTGGTCACTGCTACTGCTGCTGGCTCATCCCGTAGGAGCAGCTTTGGAGCCTGGCCTCCAGCCAAGCAGGATTCTTATTAAGGGTATACTCTGTATTTAAAGTCACCTGCAATACAGTTGATTTAAGGGGGATGTGTGCGATAAATCCATCCAGTGGTGAATCCAGAGTCAGGCTAAAGAGAGTCTGCCAAAAGCATCCATCTGAATGTCAGTGTAAGGGCAGGAGTGATAGGTGCAGTGTTCTGGGAGCTGCCTGGCTGCAGAGGCAATGCCAGGGCTACATCTGGCAAAGTGCCTGCTGGCAAAGTGCCCTACAATGGATGCATAGAGAGAGATGTTGCTGCATCCCTGGAGGAACAGGCTGGGGAGAGGCTGTAGTGGAGGGGCACNCATAGTCTTAAGCTGCACCAGGAGAGGTTTAGGTTGGACATTAGAAGGAACTTCTTCATGGAAAGGTTGGTGAGACATTGGAGTGGGCTGCCCAGGGAGTTAGTGGAGTCAGGAAAGACTGGACGTGGCACCTGGTGCTGTGGTTTAGTTGACACGGTGGTGTTCGGTCATAGGTTGCCCTCAGTGATCTCAGAGGCCTTTTCCAACCAAATTGAATCTGTGATTCTGGACACACTGGGACAGCAACCTGGCACAGGAGCCGACAGACAGTGAGGGACTGAGGCCAACTGAAGCCCGACACAGAGCTTGACACTTCTACCACAACGACCCTGGGCGAGGTCCCCTCACACGGCAGCCCCGGCGCTGCTCACGCGCACCGCCCGCCCCGCGCGGCCCCTCAGCCCCTGTTGGGCACCGCGGCCCCGCCCANTCTCTTCTGCTGCCTCTCCCGGGTCTGGGCGGCGCGGCTTGGCTGGGGTTGCGGAGGGGGCGGGCTGTAGCGAGCTAACACCGCCCGGGCAGATGCCTGCGGGAAGCGGGCTGTGCCCGCGGGGTCGGGGAGGAGGAGGGGGTGCGGAACGTCCGAGCGCTGCTTCAGCCGGCTGCGTGTCACGGCTGCGAGCTTTGGCTCGCCAAGTGCTGCACGGCCAGCCCTGTGCAAGGGGTCACCTGTCCCCAGGTAGCGTGGGAAGCATAGGGGAGACAACCGAAGGGGTTCGATAATGGAGTTGTAAGTAACTCTTTGGCTCTGGTTTAATTCTCCTTCGTAGAATGACAGGAGGGAGGCGTGAGTGGCGACAGACATCCTTTTCGGGAGAGGGTAAAGCTACAGGAAGAAGTCCGGAGGCAGAGTCGAGTTTGTTCTCCTTTTGAGGGGCAAGGGAAAGGAATTGGCCCCTGTACTTGTGCTGGGCTTCCTGCCTTGCACTTTTTGATTTCTGGAGCTTTCCTTCCTGCATGAGCTCTCAAAACTATATCCCTGCTCCCACTTTCAAAGCATCTGAAATTCAAGACAACCCTCATCAGCCCCAGAAGGGGAAACCTGCCTCTGGCTGAGAACTGAGCATCAGCAGACTCTCAAGGGCAGAAAAAATTCTCTGGGATATCAAATGAGCTGGAAAGGCAGTTCATAAAAGCACTGAGCTCATGCTCATAGCTGGTTATGAAAAGCTCTTGCTATAGTTTTTAGCTTGGAAAAAAGCTCCCAAGTAATGCAATTGGGCTGGGTATTTTATGGCCTCTTCATTCTAAAACTGTTAATAACTAAGGCTTACTATGAAACCTGACTGCTCAGAAGTTAAAGGAATTCAGCTGAATAAATTTTCCGGGGAAAAGATGCAATGCAGATGAAACTGACCCAAGTTAGAGTAGACGAATTGGAGGCTGCATTAATTTAAAGGAGGAAATGACCTATATAAAGTGTGTAAACAAAAACTTGGCAAAAACAGGTAGAGATGAGCAGACCAGTGTTAGCAGACAGGTGGATCTGATGTGTCTGTCTTGTGCTGCTGCCCTTGAGCTGAAAGGAGGCACTGCAGAAGTTGGCCGGTGGGTGTGTTGCAATGCAAGCCTTGGCACATGTGCTCTGAATAAACAGATACCCTTGCTGAGTGGATGCTGTGAAAGCCTGCTCAGAGCTGCTGTGTTGGTGTTACAGGGTGGGGAGTTAAAGCACTGAATTGGAGAGTGTGGCTCTTCCTTTTTCTTGGCACACGAGCAGCAATCAAGTACTAGAGCTGGCTGTGCATGGCTTTGGCAGCCAGAACTCTGCTGCATCACAAGGCCAGTGGTCACTGCTACTGCTGCTGGCTCATCCCGTAGGAGCAGCTTTGGAGCCTGGCCTCCAGCCAAGCAGGATTCTTATTAAGGGTATACTCTGTATTTAAAGTCACCTGCAATACAGTTGATTTAAGGGGGATGTGTGCGATAAATCCATCCAGTGGTGAATCCAGAGTCAGGCTAAAGAGAGTCTGCCAAAAGCATCCATCTGAATGTCAGTGTAAGGGCAGGAGTGATAGGTGCAGTGTTCTGGGAGCTGCCTGGCTGCAGAGGCAATGCCAGGGCTACATCTGGCAAAGTGCCTGCTGGCAAAGTGCCCTACAATGGATGCATAGAGAGAGATGTTGCTGCATCCCTGGAGGAACAGGCTGGGGAGAGGCTGTAGTGGAGGGGCACATGGCTCGTGCCTTCTGGGAGAAGGACTTGCTTCCAAAGCCTTGGTGAACCTTATGTTTTCCAGGGGCTTAGCACAAATACTGTGGAGGCTTGAGGTGCAGACTCTGCTGGAGATAAAACTGGCTGATGTGCCTTCTGAGCTGACACTTGTTTTAAAGTGGAGTAGAGGGAAGAAAGCTCCAGAGCAGTGCTGACTAAGCCTGTGCCCTACTGCTGTGTCAGATTTGCTACCCTTACAATACTACTTGCAGGCACTTTGGATGGAGCAGTTCTGGGGGATAGTGACAAGCAAAGTGTGTAGTTCAACTGAATGAGTGTTTTGTGGCTGACATGTGGGGTTTTGTGAGAGGTGAAGTCAGTTGTGTACAGCAGCTTGTGACAAACTGAGTTCCTACTCCTACAAAAGCTTGTGAAGCCATGGGGAGAATCTCTCCCAGAGGGAGGAAAGCACAGCAGGAATACTGCTTTATGTAGCACTGAAATTTGATAATCTGTGGGTTTTGTGAGCATGGGCAGGACTGAGCCATGGGCTTTGCTTTGGATTGGAAATGCTCTGGATGGAGCTATTGCTAGCCAAGTAGGGTAGTGCCTGTGTGTGCCCTCAAAGGGTGACTGTCCCTATAGCAATGGGAAGAGATGTTCAAGGGCACAACAGGCTCTGGTCCTGCCACTTCTGCTGCAGTGTGTTTATCACAGTGTCTGTAAATCACACCATGTAAGTGCCTGCCTTTAATTAAGAAGCAAGTGTATTTGGGATGGCTGGGGGGGAGTGATATATCAATTTTCTGACAAAATTCATATTTAAATGCTTTTCTAGCACCAACTAACCCTTCCTTTCATCTTCCAGAGTATTAGATTATTTCCCTCACAAGCAAGCAATGGCTGTGGACGTAGCAATGCAGCTGTACCTGTGCTCTCCACCCTTGCGAAGAGAGAAGTGTGCCTGCAAAATTGCTCCAAAGCCAAGCAAGCCACTGAGGCCCTGCATCCAGCTGAGCAGCAAGACTGCACTGAATGGACCAGGAGAGGCAGCAAACTCCTTCACACACAACAAAGTGAAGAAGAAGGTGTCATTTGCAGATAGCAGAGGCTTCGCTCTGACAATGGTAAAGGTGTTCTCAGAGTTTGAAGATCCACTTGATATTCCTTTCAACATCACAGAGCTGATAGACAACATCGTGGGTCTGACAACAGTGGAGAAGGACAGCTTTGTCCTGGATTTTGTTCAGCCCTCTGCAGACTACCTGGACTTCAGAAACCGCCTCCAGACAGACTGTGTCTGTCTGGAAAACTGTATGCTAAAGGAGAAATCTATTGTGGGAACGGTGAAGGTGAAGAACCTCGCTTTTGAAAAGACTGTGAAGATCCGGATGACGTTTGACACCTGGAAAAGCTTTGTAGATCACCCGTGCCAGTATGTCAAGGATATGTACGGAGGGTCAGATCAGGACACGTTTTCCTTTGACATCAGCTTGCCTGAGGGAATTCAATCACACGAAAGAGTCGAGTTTGCCATTTCCTTTGAGTGCAATGGGAAGGTGTACTGGGACAACAACAGGGGCACAAATTACAGGATCATACGGTCAGAACTGAAGTCTGCCCAGGAAGCTGTCCGTCCCCCACAGGCTCCTGACTTTGGCAGTGCATTTGACCGGTTTGGGAGCCCCCGGTGCTCCTATGGCCTCTTTCCTGAGTGGCCCAGTTATTCAGGCTATGAGAAGCTCGGGCCCTACTACTGACCCAAGGACAAAGCCCAGGTTGACTAACTGTTGCTGGTGTGTCTGCAGGCCTTGGGGCTGGTCTGAACACAGGTATATGAATAGGTGGAAGAAGTATGGCTCTGTGTAGCTTAGCTTAAGCCTCCCAGCAAAACCAGATGTGCAGTGCTCTGCTGGCAAGGGGCTTATAGTCAGAGAAGCAATTCTGGCTCTCCAGAGGATCAGAGGACCAGGGACTGCTCCTGTCTCTTCAGCACTTCTTCTTCCTCTTCACTAAAGTTGCCAGTGTCCAGGGAAACACTACGGTGCTTATATTGCCTGTCCAAGCTATGTAGTGGCTGCTTTGTTCTGCCTGCCTAGTATTAGAAGGCTCTTTCAAAATATGTCCTAGTATTATATTGTTATTGGGCTGTACTACAGCTGCAGGGTTCTCCTTGCAAAGCCAGCCTGTGCCTGTCAGGAAATAGTGTGGTTGGATTGCCAGGAATGGAGTCCTCTCTTTGCACATATCCTTGTAGTGAGGCCCTTCCTACTGGAGACAGAAAGTGTGTTTTGGAAGTGAAAATGCAATGTGATGATAGGAAGTGTGGCCCTACAGCCGGCCGTATTAGGAGATGTGCCTGTGGGAGAGGATCTGATGTGCTTAGTCACCAGTTGTTATATCAGATGATCTTGAAAATCTCTCATACCATTGGTGTTACCAAAAATAGCGATTAGCTGTAGCTGTGTGGTGCTTGTAACACAGCTGTCGGTTGACAACCTTGACTGCCTTCTTCAAAACCTTTTTGTTTCTTTAACCACAAGTGATCCATGATGCTTTTTCCCCTTGATGGACATCTGAAGTTGGCTGTGCTGGACCCTGAAAATGCATTTCTTCCTCCTGTGGACAGTAAACCAGAGTTTTGCCCATCTGGGGCCCAGGGTCCTCAGGGTCCAGGGTCTCTGCAGGAGACTCTGCTCGTGTGTTACAGGAGCTGAACAGAAACAGAGCCCATGACTGTCTATGCTGTGTCCTGTATAGGAAGGTGGCTGTTGTGTACCCACTGTGGTGGAAGTGCCTGGACTGAGAAAGGGGTGGGTGGTATGCGTGATCCCAGCAGTGCTTTGGGATGAACAGGCTTTGGAACTGATGTTGCTTATGAGATCTGGTTATGGTTTGTTACTCTGTGCCATGGACTGCTTGGCAGCTAAAGGCATGGCCCTGCTCACATGTGAGGGTGCTGGGGCTGTCCTGGATGAGCGTGCTGGGCTTCCCTCGCTGTTGGAGCAGTATCTGCCAGCTTGACCTGCAAATGCCCAGATTTGCATCTCTGACCATAAAAAGTGGCTCACCTCACCTATGCAAAGAACTAGCCATGAGAGTGAGATGTGGGGTTATCCTGACAGCACCCCTGTATGTGAGACAAATCACAGATGTGAGCCATCCCTGTGATTAAAGAGGTGGCTTGTCTTCTGGGTGTGAGCTGAGGTGGTGAGCTCGGCAGTGCCAAACAGCCTCACAAAGCTTCTTGGGTGCTAACTGAGCAGAATAACTTAATCCCTCAGCTCAAAGGGAGAGTGCTGAACAGTTTGTAGAAATAGAGGTCAAGGAAATAATACTTTTTCTAGTGCATATGCTTTATATAATTTTGGGTGCCTGTAGTAGCCTGTGGATGTGCTGGAGAGAAGCAACAGGCTAGACTACTTAACTTTGTTAACATAGCTTTTAATTCTGGAGACTACTGTATGAATACTTACAAGCTGTTTTACTCTAACCTAGAAGGGATACTGGGTTCACTGTTGGATATCAAAAGGGACAAGAGCTTGCAGGAAGAATAGCTGGCCTTCAACTGCTGCTTTTTCAAAATACAAAAATCAGTACATGTCTCACTGTGCCTGATCACTTAGTCAAGTGGTGAATCTATTTGCTAGCCAAGAGCTTATCAGGCTTGGTTCCTCTGTTCAAACAGCTTCCCAAGTCAGCCCTTAGAGCCTGTATCTGGTCTCTCCAGAAGGGACTGTTGCCTAGCTTGGCTTGGTTTTAAACTTAAGGCAAGTTTGAGTGACGCTGATACCTTTTATTTATTTAGTGTATGGTGTTAATGCTGTAAGACACTGACTGTAGGAAAGTTGTGTTCTCCTTGCACCTTCTTGTGCCTATGGAGAGCTGTTTGTGAGCTGAAACAAGGCATGTGGGTCTGGGGTGCTGTGGATGGTGGAATTTCCTTAATGGGCTTGTTTTCAGGCTGTGCATTGGGTGTGCTTAGGGAGGAACATGGAAGATAAGCTAGATGAGCAGTGCCACAAATAAAAGCTACGTTGGGAACTGACTATTTGACCAATAGCAGTTTAAAAATACTACTTGTGGCCTTTCCCCTTTTCCCTTTTTCCATTGCCAATGTGAACATAGAAGTGAGGGGTTGCTCTCCTTGCTCTATGCCTGGAAGTGCCTTGTAGGATGTTTTGCATGTTTGTTTTTAAAAGATATTTTTGTACACAACATTTAAGTGGAAAATGCACTTTATAATTGCCATGTAATGACTCTTTTAAAAACATGGTTCTGTTTTTATCTGATTGTTAAAATAAAGGTGGAACAAAAATTGGCTGTGCATCTTGCCATCATCTTTAAGCACCCATGGGGCTGGGGAGGCGATTTGGACACGGGTCCAGCTTCCTGCAAGTGGCAGTGGGCAGGGAGGAGCACACATCTGCATTGAATTCTGCCGCCCGAAACAGGAAAGCGCTCCCTTCCTGCCAACACAAATGCTTCCGTTGCCTCTGCAACCCTGCGATGGGAGGAGCCCGGACCCTTTTCTCTATGCTCTTAGGTTTCCCCACTAATCACCGTGTTCCTGAACTACTCTTCACTCTTCCCCTGCTTGCAGTACTAGGAGCAGCCTATTCGGGTTTTTCTGCTTTTGTTTTGAGTCAGTCTCCGTTCTCCCCCTTCTCCCCTTCCCCCACCCCGGCGTGATCTGGGATCAGTGCTTTACTCTCTGCCTCTGTACCGGGGTTTGATGGATGCTGGGAGAGGTGTTGCAGAAGTGGGGGCAGGCTCTTTTCTAATACCAGGATCAAATGAAATCTAGACGCTTCTTTACGTCCAAGTAATTGTCACTGCGCTAAGAAGCACTAGCAGTAAACATGCCCCTTTGCAGAAAGGGAACAGCCGGTGTAAATGCCAGCCAGGGCTAGGTTCTGCATTTGACCTGGCTTTCACCACAACGACTGAGCCTCGGTGATGCCCTCATATTTCAAACAATGAACTGCTGAGCTGGGTGGGTTTGGCCGCTTACAGATAAGGTGAGATGGAAAGCCATGGGGGAAGGGGAGGAGGGTGTGTTTGTCTTGGTGTGTGCTGGTTTGAGCAGCTCTGTGGGCAGTGCTTCCCATCTGACTGCAAAGCCTTGCAGAGAGCGAGCTTGGCCTTTGCACTGTACAGAGATAAAACCGAGCACCTTCTGACTGTGGCTCTTTCCAAGTCTGCTGTCATAATATGAGCTCTCTTTACAGGGTGTTTTGCTTTCTGTAGCAGGTGGGTAAGGTAAAGCTTTTCGTTTCTTGGTCCCTCCCCTAGTATTTGCATCACAAAACCAAGCATGCTGCCGCAGTGGGGTGAAGCTGCTCCCCTTGACAGAGAAATATGGGGCCTAAATGCACCTGGGACAAGGTTATTGCACGGTATTCCTTGCCTGTGATCAGGATGATTTGCTGCCCTGTAGCTCAGGGGAGTCTGCCTTGGCTGTCACCCACTGCTGGAAGTGTCCAGGGGCCCTGCTGGCACTGTCTTTGTGGTGGGATTCTTCCAGCTGAGAGCACGTGGGTCCTGGAAAAAGGGCAGGGGGAAGGCTGAAGAGCACTGGGGGCAGGGGGAAAGATATGTGTGCGATTTTTCTCATGCAGTGGGTAAGATACAAGCCTTGCATGTAACCCCCTGCCATGAGGGGGTTACATGAGGCAAAGGGCTTCACCTTCTTGGCAGCCTTTTGCCACTCCCTTTTCTCCACAACTTGTCACATCCACGTCTAAACTGTTGTTAAGCACTATTAAAAATGCTTCAGACCTTTTTTAGCACAGTGGTTCTTTTAATCAAACATACAACACAGATCTCTTTTAAAAGGTAATTGGATTGTTTTTCTGGCTAAATGGAAAAAAAAATTTAAATATTTTAAAAAATTTTTTGTGGCCCTGCCTCAGCACATTGCCAGGTGATTGGGGTGGCTTGGCCAAGGCTGTTTTCACATCTGAATACTGGCCCAAGCTCATGAACGAGAAAACTGTACAGCCAGACATTTCCTGTAATAGCCTTGTGGCTGAAAACCCCATGTGAGGACAGTTTCAGTTTAGGACGCAAGGGAAGTCAAGGCCATCTAGGGCAGCTGAGGAGATGGTGCAAGCATTAGAAGGGCTCCGGGGTTTCTCACCTAATGCTCAGCTGTTATATGCTAGATGATACAGACATTGCAATTGCTGCATTTAGAAAGCCCTTGGTGGCAGGTGTGATTGTGTACTTGCTGGTTAATATACAAAGATTTCTTAGAATGCTCATGCCATGCCACCCCTCCCCCAACCACTTTTCTCTGAAGTTCCCAAGCCTCTGTATCCCGAGGGTTTTCAGTGCCACCTCTGGGTAAAGATAACTAAGCTGTGGTATCGTGTTGATCTTGGAGGTGTTCGGAGGTTCAGGTTTCCAAAGCTTGTTTGGTAAAGGAGAGGAGGGTAAATATCCCCGTACTCCATGTCCCATTGGCCCAGGGTTGCTGTCCTACAGGGGAGCTGCTCTGTTGAACCACTGCTGTCACAGCAGCCTCCTCTAGAGCGCCCTGGATTGCAGGTCCTGGATACAGTGACAAAGGCAGGATGTAGGCTCTCTGCACCTGCATCCTGGCAGAACAGGTCAGAATTGTTGTATGAGCACCCCACATTCTTGCTTCAGGTGTTTTCCAGGGCAGGTGGGATGCTCTTGGGAAAAACTGCCCAGAATGGGATAATATGCAGAGGGTAAGAAACACGTCTCTTCTAAATCATGGGAGTGTAGATGTGTCCAGACAATACTCTGCTGCTGGACCAAACTTTTCTTTGGTTTTAAATGTAGGTCTTGGAGGCACTTGCAGTGGAGAGTGACCTGTGGAAGATGTGTCTGCCTTGCTAATGGAGGGCAGCATAAGAGCAGAGGAAACTAGAGCATGTCATTTCCCAACAGCAGTCAGCTGTTCTTCCTTTCCTCTCTACAAAGCACACCAGCATATGAGCCTCTAAGAGACAGGGTCTCTGGGGGGAAGTATCTTGACCACAAAGCAAGGGCTAAATGGGGCTTCCATTTCAGCACATCCCCCAGGGTTCCCTGTTGCTCTGCAGTCTCTCCCTTGTTGGGGCCCTGCCCTTTTCTCCCTTAGGCACCGTGATGCCATTTCCAGTGTAACTATCACCAGGCTCAAGCATCAGCTTGATTTCACAACGTCTTTCTCAAGCTGTTGTGTGGTCACAGGGGGCAGGAAGGGCACTTGTGTGTAGTGGGAGGAGGCTGTGCTGGGGACACATCTCTCAGCAGCACCAGGAGTACCCCTGGGAACAGCACAGAACTTTGCCAAAAAGCCAGCAGCATGGGGCTGGGTTGTGATGCTCCCAAGTTTCCCTGGAGTTTCTACAGGCTTGCTCCTCTTGGGCAGTTCAGCTGGCTCTAAACTATTGCCATAAACCATATTTATGTCCTTGGGATTTTTTTGATGGAACTAAGCTTCAAACCAGCTGCTCTGGTCCAGCTAGGTTCTGCCACTCTGCAGCCAGAGAAGCTGCCTAGCCCGTCGTTATCCTCCCCCTTGGAGGGATGCCCTGCCAAACAGTTAGCTGTCTGTAAAGACTGGTTATTGACATTTACACAAGGCTTAAAGAAAGAAAAAGGGTGTCTTTGTGGAAAATAATGGCAGCTGGCCTGTTCCTTTGGTACAGATAAGTCAGACCAGTCACCAGCTTAAGTACTTTGGCTCCTGGAATGGGATATGGGGAAGCCCTTCCAGCCAATGCATTAGTCACAGATCTCCTCTCTGCTCTGCTGCTATGCAGTCTCAGGAGGAGGGAAAGCTCAAACTCCGTAACTCAGCAGAAATATGTTTCAAAGGCATAAGAAGAGTGTGAAAAATGAATAAATGCTTTTATAGCTTCCACTCTTTCTGGTGTGGGAGTCTTGTTGAGACCATGGTGATGTCTTCTGCCTAATGAATCCTTGACAGGCTCAAGTAGGAGGAGGTCCTAAGATGCCTGCTCCAAGCAAAGCCATTCTCACAGCTAACTGAGGTCATTCAAGGCCTCATCCATGTGGGTGAACTCAATGATGGAGATGCCACCACATCTGTGTGCCCTGTCCCAGGGCCGCACTGCTCTCCTAGGGGAAAAGACATGGTCCTCAGGAATCAAAGGGCTCTGTGCAATGTTGTAGTCTTGCCAAAGCACCTGGTTTCTTCCAGCTCCTGGCCAGATTCAGGACATACAGGTATGGGGGGACAAGGTAAACAGCCACAGGACAAAAATATTTCAGGGCTGGCATTTCCTAGTATACGTGTAGTTTGGGGTGAGGGAGCAGCTGCTAAATGCATACAGCAAAGTACTTGCCATCCTCCAAGGCATCCTGCAGTAAAGGGTAGAGTCATAATCCCAATACAATTTCTGGAAAACCCCTCTGTCAAGAGTCAAAGGCCTAAACTGACCTACAGCCCACCTTCTAATCTATGCAAAACAGACCCCAGTTTCCCTCACAACACTCAGTATTTAGCAATAGGGAACACATGATCTCCTGCACCTGCTTTCCATCATTATGGCCCTTGCCAGAACCAAAACTGGAGCATAATCAGCAGGAGTGTAATTCCTCAGTATTTGTGTGGTGATACTCCAGTGCTATGGAGACAGTCATTTTCATAGGAAAAAGTAACATAGCCCTCTCCAGTCCACTGAGGGTTTTATGACCATTCCCCTTTCATGTGGTGCTCCCTTGGACACCTGGCAGGTGTTGCTTCTCCTGCATTTCACTGCTTGCTGTGATTTATTAGCATCTGCATGGCCATCAGAAATGCAGTGTTTCTTCACCCATGAGCTTGGCAGAATGTGTCCTTGATGGTGTTGCAGGCCAGGGTTCAGGGTAGCTATAGGTGATGTGGCACCTTCCACCCCTTGCTCAACAGCACACTTGGTCACTGGGCTAGGAGACATTGGAACAGGTCTCCTTCTTGGGCTGAGGACTGTCACAATCCAACTTTACTTTCTCCAAGAAGCTGTCTTCAAGCACATCAAGTCACAATAGGAGGCCAACTGAAACCAAATAAATCTACCAAAAGCTCACCTCCTCCACAGTGGCTTCGGCAGGAGAAGAACTTCACTTCAGAGACCAGAACAATTATCTCTTGAATGCTTTATAGCCATGCAAGCAATCATAGCAGACACACACTAACTTTTAAGTTGGTGGTCAACAAGATCTCTTAGACAACCAATGAATCTACACACAAATCTTTCAGTGCTTCTAAATGCCCTGCAATAACAGCCCAGTGCTGATAAACAGTGAGCCATAAAGCCAGCAGGGATGCACTCCTGGGACTTAATAGCAGGATGACTGAGCATTTTAGTAATTTTTCCTTTTTTTAGTTTTGGTGTTACTGCAAGGAAACACGTCTTTTGTTCAGTCAAGTTGCCTTGTGAGTGTTATTTCTGCTAAGAGGTATCCTGGTTTGGTCTGAAATTGAGCATTTATTAACAGTTCAGTAAAAACTTTTGTCATACTTATCTACATCAGTCTGGATTTAATATTTAACCACTTAGTTCACCAAATACAGGCCCTGCACACAGGACTTGGTAGCTCACTCTCAGACCTGGGAAACCCACAGCAGCCTCAGGCTGCTTAGGACCTGTGGAACCCAAAGCTGTCTTTGGGGCTTGGTACTGTGTGAGATGGCTCCAGCTGGCAACTCAGGATCACTTAGGAGAAGCCAGGAAGGAAAGCAGTTATCTCCCTCTGAAAATGGAGTAATATGTGCTAGCAAGGATAGGTCTTTGAGGGCCTTCTCCTGGCCACAGTACTGCGAGGGACCAGGAGCTTGCACTGGCCATCCTTCCCTGGCTCACTGACAACACGGAACCAGTCAGCTGTGCTGGGAAAAGTCCACCCCTAAGGTGACTAGATGGGGAAGCAGGACGTTGGCTGTTTTGCCAGATCCAGCTGCTGCTGCTGGACCAGGAGGACAACATGAGAATTACAGCTTGTGCTGAAAGCACCCCGCTCGATTCCTTGCGCTTTCTAAGACACATCCTACAGGACAGCAATGCAGCAGCAAGGCAAGTTACAACAAACACCTGTAAATAATGCTGGTCTGGTAGACATCTGCAGGTGAATGATCCAGGCTGCAGGTCTCTCCTGGAGTGGAGAATATGATCTTGCACTGTAGGGCCTGGGACAAGCCCCTCATGCAGGGATACACTACCTGGCATCAGAAACACTCACTGCTCTTGCCTCCTGCATGCTGGCAGGGCTAAACCTATCAAAGCTGCAGCTGGAGACAGCTTGGGAAAATCCTGCATCACAGATGAATGTCTGGGATGAGAGAATGCCAGCATGCTTGCACATCATGCCAAGCTGAGCCAGCAGAGACTCTCAGGTTTCTTCTGTCTTTATACAACAAAAATCGTGCTCAGTATTAAAGCCCTGCTCAGATCCCCAGACTTTGCAGCTGCACAGCCACACTGCAGAAGCTGCAGCTCCCTTGAACATCTCTCAAGCCACATGTCAACTTGAGCCATGATTTTCAAGGGGCTGGGAAATGGCTGCAGGTGACTCCTGACTGATCCCCTTGGTCTTCTGTGTCTCAGTGGTCCCTTTTGCACAGCACATGCAGTTTGTTCATCTCGCCATCAGCCAGCTCCCTACAGCAAAGCCCCCCCAGTGAGGAAGCATCTTCCCTGCTCACGGGTAGAAAGATCAAGGGAGAAAGACGACACAGCTCAGCTATCCAATTAACAAAATGAGAGATCTGCCAGAGTCTGGCAAAAGCGCCCATCTGCCAGGATCTCGCAGCTCCACCCTCAGGGAATCTGCATTTCTGACACACAATCTGCCTGCCTGAGGGAATACCTACCCTCCTAGAATCAGACACAAGCAGAGAGACTTGTGAGCCTGTTCTGTACAACTTGGTCTAAGTAAGGGTCCTCCCAGCTCTACCTCCAGCCAAACAGAAGCAAAGGCTCCTTTATTCTGAAATATACAGGAAGTCATGAGCTAACCTGGAGCTGTATTTTCAGCTCTGCTGTTGCTTTTCAGCTCTGCTGCTTTTGTTTGTGCCTGGCTGCTTCCTCCTTTCCAAATTCCAGTGGTAGGTTGCCTTTGTTTCCTTAACATATAAGGCAGAAATTTGGATATGGTCTTACAGGAAAAGATCAGATGCAGTTTATAGCATCTTGCACCAAAGGAGCACTGAGAACAACTAGAATCATCAAACTTATCTGAGCATAAATCAGATTTTTCCCAGGTGCAGGTGACCCAGTAAGAGGAATGGGTGAGAAGCCACCAAAGTGAGTTCCCAGCTCCAGTATAGCCCCTAAGAAAAGAAAATTTTGAATCCTGGAGACATCTGCATAACTCAGACTTTTCCGTCAATTGGAGAGAATGCTCTCTTCTCTGTTTGGTATGGAGCAGCTCCACAGCCCAGCAGACCAAGCTGTAAATAGAGCTCCAGGGAACCAGACCACTCCAAACTGGTGCAGTTTTTGAACGGTGGGGATGAATCATCCAAGTAGCTTTCTTCAGGCAATGCAGGGAAGAAATGTCACCAACCATGTGAAAATTGAGACCATATGCTTCTAGGATGTTTTTTGAAAGGAGTATGCTTGACAAAGCTAGAGTGACTTCAAGGCTGGTTCCCAGGTCAGATCCCAGAAGAGCAGCCCCTCCTCTTTTGGTCCCAGGGACTCTCTTAACTCTGGTCATTATTTTCACTGCAGCCAGTGTCTGTTTTTCTGTACTACCTCGTGAAAGGCTGCAAGTCCTTCAAGGCCGAGACAGAGCTTGTGTCTTGTTTGTTTGGAAAATAATGAATGCCAGAAAAAACCAGATGCCTGAGAACTGCCTCTGGCCTCTCCCGTCTGTGCATGAAGGCAACTCCTCCACAGCAGCAGCAGCCTCTCCTTCCACTTGGCAGGTGTTGTCTGGACCAGAGCCATAGGCACAGGATCTATTTTCTGTTGAGCATGCAAAGGAGAGGCGGCTGCCTGGCACAGCCCTGAGTGCTTCAGCAGCTGATCCGATAACGCAGAGGTGCTGGCCTCTGTTCTCTGTGCCTTTTTCCCTGAAGAAGCAGGGTGATCATTACTTTTATTACTTTTTCTTTCCAGGAGGAAGCTGTTGAACATAACCTGGTACCTGAAAGGGTTTTTTTCACTGTGCAATTAATTTCTGGGAATTTGGGGTTCTTTCACATTCAGAAAGATGGCATTTTGCCCCTCTTGGGAGGCCTGTCCCTCATCATCCAACTATCTGTGTGCCATTAATGCAGCTACATGCTTTGACCTGGTTACCCCACCCTGAGCAACCTTGGCTTACAGCACCCATATTTCCAAAGGGCATGCACCAATGGCTGGGAATCTGGGAGAAGTCAAAGTGAACCCCAATCAGGCAAGGCAGCTAGTTATTACTGAGCTGCTATTTCTACTGCAAGAAGCCCTGGAGCAGCAAAACTGCTCACTTCATGTATGTTCATTAGCAGCATGGATAAGAGCAGCATTGATTGCAGGCTATAATTAGATCTCTGGGACCTTTTTGGACCGGCTTTCTCTGGCATTGTGCTACTTTGAAAGGACTTCCAATTTCTTTTCTGAATGGTTGGGATGGCATTTCGCTATTCAGCAGATTTGGGACCATTTCTGTTTTCTCCATTGTGGCTCACAGAGCTCTCCCAACTTGGTGCCACAAGCCCCACACCACAGAATTAGCAAAAGCTCCATTGTTTGACCACTCCTGGTCCCCTGGGTTGCAGAGTTGGCCCGACTGCAGCTCTCTTCTTGGCACTGCATGGCCAACATGCCAGGCAGCCCTCCCGGCTTCGTTTAGCTTGCCAAGATGTAGTTTTGTGAGTGCTTTCCTCTAATGATGACTCTGATTCTCCTGGAATCACTTTCTTAGCATGTTCTGTGCAGCCAGCCTAGAGCATTCCCAGAAGAAAAGAATGCACTGAGCCAGCACTAAGCACGTACTCAGGGCATGGTGGCCTACATGGAAATTATTACTCCTCTCTTGGAATGCTGGAAAACAGCCTCAGCATCCACTCTGTGAAAAACAGGGGAGGAAAAGTCAAGGGGAAGATGCATAGCATGAAGGGCTGGAGTTGAGATACCAAGAGTCCACATGGCAAATGGAACCCAAGGTTGTCTCTGCTTGTGGTTTCTCCTCCAAATGCTGGTGTGTTGGAGACAACCATTAAGCACAGGCCTGTGGTGGGCATCTTTCCTTCCATGTTCACAGACCATTCCTGTATCTTCTCTTGCACTGCCCACTCAGCAGCCGGCAGGCAGGGGCAGAGGTGCTGGCAGCCCAGCTGGGATTATGAATCCAGAGGCAAACATGCACACACCACCAGATCTTAACTGACCTGTGTGCTGAAGGAGGGGATCTGAGGAAGAAAGTTTGTTCCTCTGGTTTTGAAGCCAACACATCTGGTCCAGGTATCTCGGTTTGCAAACTGCAGATTGAGATGCAGATTGAGCTCTGGGTGGGAGCCCAGAGAGACAAGAGGCCGCCAACTACCAACCTTTGAGATAACAAAGGGCACAAAGACGGGTGGTGCCAGCCAGGTGAATGGACACTGGAGAGACACGGCAGGAGCCGGGAACTGCTGACCTTTTTGATAACAAAGGAGAGGAAGAGGCGTGATGCCAGCGAGGTGGATGGACACAGAGAGGGGGCCAGGAGCAGGGACTCAGGAGGAAGAGCAAGAGCTGCATGCGGGTGGATTGTGAGGGTATAAGAGCCCAGGGGGGCTCTTCCATCGCTGGGGGTTCTCTTTAGAGGCACCAGCTCCAGGTGTTTGTGTGTTACTGTGCCACGAGTAAATGGCTTTATGGAACGAGACATCTGAGACCCTGCTCTGGGAAACCTGGGGTCAAACTGGGGAGGAAACCTGGTCTGACACTGTGTGAGTGGGGTGTGCAGGGAGTCAAGTGGGGCACCTGTTGGGTCACTGCAGCTGCCGAACGTGAAGGGGCTTCAGACCCAGCAGTCTGGCCTTGGGAGTGTGGCTGCCAGAGAGTCTCTTGAATGGTCAGACTGGAAACTTTCCTTGACCCCCAAGGCCAAACCGACTGAGATTAAAGCATATTTTTGAGTGGCACTCTGTGAGGACAGAAATTCACCCAGGACAGTATGTTTTAGAGACAAGCCACTTTAGTCTTCCTGCCTTCTCATCGGAGACTTGCTGACCTCATGCTGATGTGCAACCTGAACCAGAAATACTGAGTGCTTGCCACTTCCCAATAGCTTCCTTCAGCCAGCAGTACAAACTCTGACCCACCCAGTGCAAGTTAACCGTGCTATTTTCTGCAATGTCAGCATGAATTTTATCTATTTTATCCTTCAAAGCTATGCAAATAATTTGAAATAAGTCTATTCTATAGCCTCCCCTTCCCTTCTTTTTCTATTCCCTGGTCTTAAATTGCTTTTCTACCAGTTTAAAGCTAAAGCAGTTTAATGTTAAAGCTCTGCTCTAACAAATGACTTTGTGAAACTATTTGCTTACGTTTTAAATTCGTTCTCAGTGTGAGATCTAAGCCAGATCTGCTGAGGTTAGTGGCTCTCATAGGGGTTTATTGCCTGTTACTCCTCTGAACCCAGGAAGAACCAGTCCAGCAAAGGGAGCGGGTGTTTTGTTCTGGTGTTTTTTAAATTACCTATATCAGCTATGCACGTGCAAACCACAGTGTCTAGCCACAAGGTCATCACTGGCAGAACATGGCTTGGCTGGACCTGAGAAACTTTATGATAAGCAAGGGGTGAAAAAGAAATTCCAAGCTTGAGTTTCAGAGCCCAGCACAGGTTCTGACCCAGCTCATGCTGATTAACAGCCAAAAATTTAGCCAGCAGAGACAAGACAGCCATGGGTTTTTGGCAAATTGGTCTGCCAGGAAGAAGGGATGGCCACAACCATTTCTGTTCCATGGCATTTGACAAGGCAGTGCTTAGTTTGCACTGGAGCCAAAGTCCATTAGTTTAGCAACAAAGAGCCGTCAGCACCAGACTTTCTAATGTAACCTGATACCAGTATTTAATGTCTACTGTGTGAATTATTAACAGAGTTCCACCCAAGGCCTTATCACTGGGACGCTGGAAAAATTTACTTCCAAGGGCAGGTTCGGTATCTTTTGCCTGACCTAGATTTTATAATTCCCCCCAATACCTTAGCCTTACTTATACTTTTAAATTGTCAAGCATGATGTGGCTTACTGCTCTTCGATGAAAAGAGGAATGAGGGGAAGAAGGTCACTGCTACCTGTCTGTTTGAAGGGAACAGGCTGGAGGGGAGGCAGGGAGGGCAGTTCTGTTTTCTGTTGGTGTAGTTTGTACTGAAAATGCACACACCTAAAAAGAAGTTGAATGTTTAAAGGACATTCAGGCAGGGACATGTTTGCAAGGTAAAGACAAATCCTTTCCTGGCCAGACAATAACTCAGGTTGTCTCTGCCTCTCCTAGGCCCCTCTTTCCTACTACTATCTCCTCCTTGCCCTGCATCCCCGTGGCAATCTCCCTGATAGAAATGCCCATTTCAGCTCATCCATTCCACTCCTGGTCTCTCCTCCCTGCCTTGGTTTCTCTCTGGAAACCCACTGCTGCTAAAGGAGCACATCATTCCCTCCTCACTTCTAATGGAGCAAGCCATGCCCTAGGTTGCTCCCGAGATGTCCGCAGCTAAGTGGTACCCAAACATCTGGGTGCTCCTGCTGCTATGCAGGCTGAGCAGCAAACCATGCCCCGACGTGAGAAACGTGACAGCCATGCTGCTCAAGGGCCTGGCTTCTCACCCAATAATTGCCTTGAAGAAGGAGAAAAAATTGTTTGCACGAGTATCACGGAGAGACATCAGGACGGGTTTATTAATGACAGGCAAGACATAACCTGCAGGCCACATGTCACAGGTGAGGCCATCGTGTGGGATGTGCAACTCAAAGTGCCTTCATGGAGAGGCAAACCTGCACCTACCCAACCTTTACAGTGAGTATCCTGCTGCTTTGTGATGTTGTTAGGCTGGCAGCCTGCCCGCCTGACCCTTTGCCGTGGTTTGCTCTCCCCTCCTGCCACTTCCAATACACAACCACCAGGAGAGCAGCGGTGGGTTGGTGAGAGGGTGTTCTTGTGGGCTGCTGGAGGAGGGAGGGACCTGGAGAAGGAGCCCCAAGGCCAGGAAGGCAGGTAGAGATGCCCCAGCTCCATGGAATGGGAATTATGGGAGAACAAGACTGAAGGAAATGGCAGTGAGAGGCCTTTTCTGTTTCCACTGTGTGCCTTCACAAGTCTGAGGAAGGGCAGCAGAGTTCCCCAGGCTCACCAAGGCTGTCCTACTCCACCACACTGCTCCACAGTAGAGGAGAGTGAGGAACTAGTGAGAGGTCACTCCTCTCCCCAAGACACAGCAGCAGCGACTGACAAGGATGCCTCAAGGTGAGGCAAGCTGCACATTTCTCACCCAGCCAGCAAGTAGCACTGTCCATCAGATTCCCCTGAGGAAAGGAGGAGAAAAATGTGTGTCACACCCTGACCAGAAGCCAGCCAGCAGCTCTCAGTCACACCAGCTGTCACAGAACTGCAAGGTAACCCTGTGGCTCAGCTGAGCCAAACTCTGTTGCGCCAAAATTTAGTAAAGCATAGGCAACTCTAAGTCAGAAGTCCCATGGGAAGCACCCAGTGAGAGACATAAAGTTTCCCCCAAGTTGCTTGTAGAGTGGGTTAAAAAGCCTTTCCTTTGGTGTCCATAGATAGCCATCTAAACACAGGGTAGCAGAATCAGCTGTGGTTTTGCTGGAGCCAGCTTTTGCCTTTTTGGAGGCAAAAATTCTCCCAATGAACTAATGTTAGGTCACTTAGGACCGGGGTTTTCATGAAAAAAGTCTGGGTCAAGGAATGGCTTGGTTAAGAGGAAAATTAAGATACTTAAAAGGCCAAATATCAAGTGTTTGAAAACTGCATGATGAAACATGGAGAAATCCAACCCAAAGTATCCCCTGAGCCTTGATTCACATTCTCTCTGACCCTCCATCCTGGTTTGGGGTGAGGAAAGAATAAAAACATTGCAGTTTTCGTGGCAAAAGCAAACCCCTTCCTACAAGGATGTTTGAATTCACCATGAGAGAGGCCTGAAGGCTTGCAGGGAGCAGTGTCTGCCTATGGCACAGGTAGGGCTTTCTCCCAGTGAAACAAACTCAGGCACTCAACTTAGGCCTTGCATCCACTCTTCAGGGAGTTTTTTAACCAAAAAGAAGGCTTTGCATGGAAAAAAAGTTTCTGTGGGTACTGCATTGGAGTCCAGGGCTTCCTTGACTCATGGTGTTGGCAGAGCAAACCCTGGATTTCAAAACTGGACTCATGCTTTGGAGTCTTTAAAATCCCATTGGAACTCAGGCCCTGCTGTCTGGAAAGGCTCCCTGCCAGACTCTGAGCCTGCTACTTCTTACCCAGGGCAGGGTTATTACTGCCTCTTGGCTCCAAACCTTTTCCCTTGTGAGAGCAGTCATATTTTCCCCAGCTGCTGCAAGTTTCCTTTCCTCAGTTAACCCTCACACCAGAGACAGTTGTGGACTCACAGGATACCTGTCCACTCCCTCAGTGTGAATCCCCCAGAGGGAGATGGGGAGAGGAGGACAGACCTCCTTCTCATTGTCTCCACAGCACAGGGTAACAAGAACATGTGCCAGTATTCCTCTCTCTGAGATAAAATGGACAGAGCCCATTGCAGACACAGGATGCCTGAGCCATCCCACTGTCCTCCTGCCTCCAGCAGTGTCAGATCAGTGCAGCTGTTAAAGCACTGAAGCTGCTGTCTTGCATGGAAGTAATCAACACAGATTCACATACTGTTCCATGATCTTCCCGGGCACAGGAGTGAGGCTGACAGGTCAGTTGTTCCCAAGGTCCTCCTTTCTGCCCTTTCTAAAGATGGGTGTAGCATTCCCCTTTTCCAGTGACCTGGGACTTCACCTGCCTGCTGTGATTGTGGCAGGCAGATCGAGGGGTCAGTGCAGCTCCAGCAGCCTTTGCACAAATGGTTTAATGCAGGCAGAATGAAGGCCAGACAGGAGACAGAGAAGAGGGAAGCCTGGACAACTGCCCAAGACCTCCGAGGAGCAGTCTGACTGGAGAAGACAGCCCTACAAAGCTCTAAGGCCCAACACTGCTTCTCTGGGTTTGCTCTTGCAGCAAGAGATGTGTGACAGGCTCCCAGCCCAGCCCACGCTGATGGAGCTGAATGTGACCGCAGAGGAATGCTGCGAAGCAAAGGCATTCATAAGATATGAAGGCTATGGTGGACATTTGGGTGATGATCACCAGGTTTTAAGCCTGTTGGCAACGTTTTGAGATTTGGCATTTTCCTCGTGAAGTCATCTTATGAGCCCGTGCTGGAGTGAGAACCTCCTGTCTTCCATATAGGGAATCAAACCTCATGTTAATCCCTGCTCCCCCTGCGTTTCTAAATCCTGTTTAAAACCAGGATGTTTCTGAGTTTAGACTCCCTTAGTGAAAGCCATATGAACTGTTGCTATCCAAACCAGTTTGTTTGAATTGTGTACACTGAAAGACTCTGAAACTGGAATGCAGAAAGCCAGTCACCTCAAGAGTGGTAAAAATGGCTGCAAAACTACTCCCTCTTCATTTCTGTTGCTTTCTCAACTACTGCCTGCCAAAGGAGACAAATACTTTTTAATTATTTGTTCCCCAGAGTTGCTAAGTAGACTAGTACCAAGCTAGCTGAAGTTTGACATATTTGCTTTTTTAAAATATGTTTTTAAATAAGCATACTACATTTCCTTCAAAAAACATCTTTGCTGTGCAAAAGAGCAAAAGCCAGCAGTCTGTGTTTAATTGAGTCCCTCTATGTTTGGCTTACGTGCACTTTAGGAGACTGACAGAAGTATGCAAACATGGGAACAGGGCCAGCTTTTGCAAAGTTAATGAGGAAAAAAACCACAGTCACTGCTTCCGCTGTGAAGCACTGCCTCCCATGAACTGATACTTACACAACCAACCAAGAGAAGGGAAAAGCACCCAGCACAGTCACTTGTGCTGAGCTCCCCTTCCCTTCTCCCTCCAGCAGCACAGGGACATCAGGTCTGGGTAGTTTTTTAGCCCATGATGCTGTGAAATAGTTTGTTAAACTGTCCTGTACCTATCTGCAGTCTTTCTGTCAGTCAGATCTGCCTTGGTCAAACATTGCTCCTGGGAAGGTCAGAAGTCTGCAGGAAGGAGAGAATGGCTGTCAGAAGTCTGCAGGAAGGAGAGAATGGCTGTCAGTCTGCTTCAGCAGGAGACATCTATGAAACTTCTCCTCCAAAGTAAAAATCAAGGCTGAGCATACCAGTAGCTGGAATTCTCCTCCAAGGACATCACACCCCATGTGACTTGGTGCAGGACCACTGGTGGTGGGAGATGCCCTGTTGCTGCTGGCTCCTGAGAGCAGAAAAGGCAGGGTGGAAGTACAGAGATGTTTGTGTTGCTCCAAACACTTGATACTTGGTAAAGAGATAGCCTATCCCAGCAGCTTTCAGCCCTTTCCCAGGAAGAGGCCAGGGGAGGAAGTCCCAGTGCCAAATCTGAGATGATGTGACCAAGTGCCAGGGCCCCACAGTGACTAGAGATGAGAACCGCTTATCAACTCCACAGAGAAGCATAGCAGGGTGGGACACAGCTGGGCTGCTCTGGTCAGGCCCTTGTCCACCACAAGGCACCAGGATTGCACAGGAGACACCTGAGAAGGAGTGACTGTGCAGCTGACAGTGTGCCCAAGTGTAAAACCAATGACTTGCTGCTGGCAGAACAAGTGTTCTCCACTCCTGGCTCTGAGCTGTTGAGCAAGGAGACCTCACCGTGTTTCCCCATGCAGAGAGCTTTTCTATGTTGCTCTGAGGATGAGCTAAGGGCAGACCACCTTGCAGTCAATCACTTGGCTATGAACTGACCCTGTAAAGCAGAATTCAGTAGGAGCACAGCTTGCCAGCAACTGGAAGGCCTTCTCAAGCAGAAAAAGGCTCTCAAAAGTGTTCAAAAATATCCAGAGCCCTACAGCCTTGTGTGGCAACACCAAGAAAAGAAATTCTAAAGAGAAGATTTAGTACTGGACAAACACAGACTAGAGACTGGCCCTGAATTTCTCAACAACTGTGAAACTCAAAGCTTCCTTCTTAGATGTTGTTTTCTGTTATGCACAATCCTTAAACAAGAGTTTTTAGCAGTACAAGCAGAAACTGTTGCAGCTGGCTTAAGTGATTGCCAGCCATGGTGAAAATGCCTACAATGGCACAAGCATCCAGTGGGACCTATTTCCTGGAGGTTACTGACCTCAGATATATCAGTGCTTTTCATCTCCCACTGGTAGTTGTGCTTGCCTCTCTGCAAAAGATTGCCTAAACTTACTTGGCCAACATTTTGCTCCAGAGAGAGCTGGAAAAAAGGACACCTGAATAAGCAGTGACCTTCCTCAAGATGAGACCCTCATTGCCCCAGTGACATTTCCAGTTATTTGACATTTTGAGCAATACAAAATCAGAAATTTATCTTCAGCTGACTCATACAAAGTAAACAAGCAAGAACACAATGCCACTACAAAATTGCTACATCACAGGGGACTGCAAATATCTGAAAATTGAAATAATGTGTAAGGTAAACTTCAGTACTTTCTCACATTTTGCTTGCTAGAGACCAGAAGACTTTCTGTATATTAATAAAGCAAGACTTCTCTATTTCTGTAGTCCACAGACAAATCAAGAACATGTGGTATCAAACATTATCAAGTCTAAAAAAAGAACCTAGGGCTGGGAAAAAAAGCACTAGCAACTTGGAAAAAAATGCTGACGCTTTTTTAGGAGTTTCAGAAGAGGCTAAAACTTGAAATTGGCCTGAGCATCTTGAGTAATGCTTATGGCTACATGCACCCTCCTGCTCTTTCTGGACAATTGGCTACTAGCACTTCATGACTTGGAAGCCACTGGTCCTTCTCACCTCCGAGTCCTTGTTGGTTGACCTTGGAAATGTACTTGGAGTCATCTTGGACACGTAAGAAAGGGCCAGATATAGGCATTGAGCAAACTGATGAAGTTCTATGTCCTGCCTTGACACTTTCCTCAGTCCTGCCTCTCTCTGAGCACATTCAGACCCTTCCTGCCTGACAGGACACTTCCCCCAGTGTCAAGAGCTCAGAAGTGCATTGAGTAAAAGATGATTATTTCCCCACACCCTGCCTCTCCCCATAGTCATGGCTCAGAAGAAAGGCATGTCTCTCCATCACACATACACCATTTATAAGAGAAACCACCCTGTCCAAGGACTGTTCTTGCCTTACCAGTAAGGACTGTGGTTTTCTGCCAGCTTGTATTTTTGGAGCCTGTTTACATATAATGACTGCTCAGATCACTCCAGTTTGTTGACATCTTTTTTCTGGAGGTTCTTAAACTGGACACCATTCTTCTGAAACAAAGCTACAAACACCAAGCAGATGGAAACCCACCATCTCCTTTGCTCCTGTCAAGTGGGTGGGAGCTCATCAGGAGAAATCACCCGTGAGGGCAAACTCTGGAAGGATCAAGGATACTTTCTGTCCCATCCAAAAACCAGAGTGAAGCTGGATAAGCACCACCAGGAATTGTCCTAAGAGGTGGAACAATCTCAGCAGAAAACAGGGCAGCAGCTGGGAGAGAGGTGTACTTGTGGACACTGAATCCATGGTAACATGAACTGCAGGAAAAGCTTAGTCACTGGCAAATATACATCTGGGTTTAAGATGTATCCTAGAATTACATTTGCATACTATTTATTCAGAAGTCCTTTCTCATCTTGTGTAATTTTGTTTTCTGAGTCCCTTAGCATTCACTGAAGACTCCTTTTTGTATTGAGCCTGCCAGTTTTGGGGTTAAGATAAACTGGAATGAATCCTAAAGTGTTGTATACAGAGGGTGTCCTACAGTCATCAGAAAAGGCGAAGAGAAAGGAGATGTCACCTGCAGAAACCTTGAGAGCATTCAGAATCCAAGAAGTAGGTGCCAGCTAAGCTCTCTGGGGACCCTGAGTGAATACCACCACCAATGGCAAGATGGCATTGGGAGGAAAAATTGCTGAACTCCAGGAAGGTGTTTCAGATGCCCAGCTGCAGCCAGCATCCCCCCACCTCCAGCTCTGTTTTCAGTCTCCTCTAAAACAACATCGGCTGCTTTACAAGGTTGGTATTAGCAACCTGGTAAAAGAATTTGTGCCTGATTTGCCAGGTAAAAAGGGAACCAGTTTGCAATGATGCTGTCACACAAGGTCAAAGTCACCTGTGAAATAGTGCAGGCCCCAGGCTAAACATGGAGACAAGTCCATAATAGCATTAGCTGCCAAATTTGGAAAGCCTTTGGCTGCAGCACTATTATCTAAATGTAAGGGTAGCCGGACTGGTTGAATTATTCATTGCAAGCAAACTCTCTGGCAAACCTTAGCCCTGCTACCTGTTTGTAGGTCTGTTTGCAGATGTCTGTTACGCAGAACAGTACAAACTGTTCATGCAAAACACATTTCAGCCTTGGAGCTGTCTGCCAGTCCTTTACTTCTGTAACTCCCTGCCCCATGGACTGTGCCAAGGGTGGTATCCCTGCTTCCTCCAGTACCTGTAAATCCTACCTATGGGCAGAAGAGAGATACAGCCCATAGGGAGGAGCAGGATTCTGCCTGAAAAGCACAGGGCTAGGTTTCACCACCATTTTTGCAGATGCTTATGCATGTATTTGCTTGTATCCACTTTGCATTCTTTCTTGTTCTCCTCTGTGAGACTATCCTCTTTCTCCAGTGGGTTTTTTTTGCCTGTCTGAGGGACGAGACTGAAGACAGTTTGGAGAGTCCATTGTTAGATGCACTTCTCTAACTGCTGTCCCTCTGTTTGCAGCCAGCATTCTGTCCCTTTCTGCCTTAAAGACTATCACAGCCATTTCCAATTCTCCTGGCTGAATAATTAACACAAAGCACTCCTATGCTTGTGGAAGCATTGTGCTGTGCTATCAGTGCTGCATGCACATCCCTCTGAGGCCTTGCACTGCCTTTTCCAGAGGCAGGACTCCATTACCAGGAACAGTCTCTAGCACAGAAAAAATGCTTTTTGAGAAGAAGGATGGAGCTGAAGGCAGTCCAGAAAGACTGGCTGCTTCAAAATTACAAAGGGAGAAATAAAATCCAAGAATACTCTTTTTTTTCCTTACATTTTTTTGGGGGGCATTCTTTTTGCAGGGAAGGGACAGTTCTTTTGACAACCCCTTTCACCTATAATCAGCTGTGTCTCAGTGTCTTGCAAGATTGGGTTCATTGCTCAGCACTCTGGTTTGCTTCACTTGTTTTCATGCACTTGCACATAAATTAGCTCTGTCCTGCCCATGCAGGATGTGCCTTTTCATGTTCCACCAGGAGAGACAACAGTCTCAGTCTTTGTGGTTTGTGCAGACAACCACAGAGGTGCTTTGGCAGGCATAAGTTGCCCTGAGAGGGAGTGACACCCAACCCTGAAAGTGCTAAGACAAGGCATCCCAAATGGCATTTTGTTCTAAGAATCTGAAAAGTTGAAATCTCTTTGTCCCAGTTTAAATACTAGCACCGAGCCACTACCAAATAACAAGCACCACACTTTCCTCACTTCAGCAAGTGCTTCAGACTCATCCCAATTTCGAATGAGTCCAAGACTTTCTAAAGGCCAAAGGCTAAGCACCCTGATCTGCAATTGAGGACTTTGACAAGTAATTGACTTCCAGATCAGCTCCTCCACCACCCCTGTGCAAAGTGCAAAGTATATCAGAACGTGATCCCAACCTTAGCAATCAAAGAGCAGTTGTTACTATTCATTTTCACTGAAGTGCAGAAACAAAGCATCTAAATCCAGATCTAGCTGTCTTCCTCCCATGCTTTTTGGGAAGGCTGAAGATAAATACATCCCCATTTCCCAAAGCCTTTGATGTCTGCGCCTCAAAACTGCAATCCCTCTCCTGGCTGCGTGAAACCCCCATCTCTCTGGTGAAAGTTCTGTGGAAGCTTGGATGCTGCACAGCAGCAGTAGCAGCAGCACAGTTTCCACCTCCCAGCTAAGTCACATAAAGAAGCAGCAAAGACCAATGGGACAGTTCATCCTCTGGCAGTACCTGTCTCTTCCTGTTAAGCTGTCTGGGCCATGGGCTTGCTCCAGGGGTACCATTCCAGTGCCCACACACAGGTAGGAGCAGCAGCACTACTGGAGATGCCTCAGGCCTCCAGGATGGCCTCAAGCTGCTGCTTCAGAAGACAGGAGGTCCTGCAGGTCCCACATGCTTTGTGCAGACAGCTCAGATACTAGAGGGCACCAGACACCTATGTCTAGATAACTAAATCTTTCCCCTAGCAGGCCCTACAGGTCTAATTCTTGAAGAGCTTAAGATAGAGGGACTTATGTGGTGTTTGTGCCAAGCTCTTCTGAGACAGGAAGAAATAAAGTGGAGTTGAAACAGGACTAGATTGAAAGCTATAACTCTGGTTGTTCTGTCTTCTTGAGAAAACAACTTTCTAGCTGGTCTCCATTTACCATTAAACTCTGCTGAAAATGCACACTCCATCATACTTCTGTACACTGTATCTGGAAAGACTCACAGACTCCTTTTCCATTTCAAAACCTGTCATTTGAGGTTGTACTCTTCAGAGTGGATCAACAAAATTGCTTTGTAGTAGGACACTACAGTCCCCTGCCATCCTTTGAGTTCTCTCTTGTGATGGTAGATGCTGCAAGGATGGCTGTGAGCACAGCCACCTTGTGCTTTGGATTGTGTGGGATCCCTACAATCCAGTAAATTGTTGGTGCCTTTGCAGCATCTGAAATGGTCCACAGACACCCTGCAACCTGAGGATTTGTCTGCATATATTCTCCCAAGACCAATTTTCATGCTGTCATGAAGCCAAAATAAATCAAACAACATGGATCGGTAGAGGATCCTGGCATAACTATAACCCCAGGATTATCTTGTCCTAGCTCTGTGAATCACTAGGGTGTCCTCACTGTCTTTTGTCTTTTAATCTCAACAATTAATTGCCCCAATCCCATTCCTTTATTATCCAACCAGCATATTTTTATGCCTTGAGATTTTAGATTTGTCATGTCAGGGTTTAGGCTGTCCATTGTTCATTCCCTGTAGGTATTCCTGGAAGTGTTCAAGGCCAGGTTGGATGGGTCTTTGAGCAACTTGATCTAGTGGAAAGTGTCCCTGCCCATGGCAGAGGGGCTGAAACTAGATGATCTTTAAGGGCCCTTCCAATCCAATCCAAACCATTCTAGGATTCTATGAGCTGCAGGTGTGCTGTAATTTTGATGACCTGCTAACACATGTGCCATCAGCACCTGTCATTCCCAGACACCTCTAAAGCCTTCTTTCTGGTGCTTCCAGACATTCCTTCTCCATTCATGTCAGCGTGTCTTCCACTCATCTTCACAACTCCTGGCAGCATAAGAGAGTTGAAGAGCAATTGCTGATGTTCCTTTGCAGTCATCACCAACACAGTCTAGAGGGTTTTATGCTCTCAGCTCAAGTGACTGCCTGCACTCAGTTCTTGGAAGTCTCAGTGCTAGAGCCAGGGCAGGCAGACTGCAATGCCCCATTGCTCAGGAAAGCATCTGCAGAAGACACTGCCTGTCCAGAGAGGCCAATCAGAGCCAGCTGCTTTGGAGACTGGGAGCTTGTGTGGAATTCCCTCAGGCAAGGCTCTGTCTTCAAGAGCTCAGCAAGAATTACAACAGCAGTGGCACAGCTTTTTCCTCTGGTGGCAGCCTACACTAAAATGTTGTGTACTTTAAAGAAACAGTAGGTTTAGGGAAGACAGCAGCTGGAGAGACAAGGCAGCTGGTTTCCATTTCTAGCACTTCCCTTAGTCATTACATGAACTTGAACAGCAATTTAATTCTATGCCTGGATTTCCTCTTTAGAGCAGGGCTAGTAACTTCACTGTAAACCAGTCAATGTCAAAGAGTTACTACACTTGTCTCTTTCCTTAAAGCAACCACAGGGCTCAGCCCAACTGCAGATGCTTTGGGAAGTTCTGTGTCTGACACTGAGGAGCTGCTCAACTGTGGTAAGATGCCATGGTCAGGACCACAGCATGGAGAAACAGAGGAAGAAAGAGGTAAAACAAAAGAGAAGCTGTATCCCAGACATGCTGAGTACAGCTACTGCAAAACAGTGGAAAGCTTAAACAGAAAAGCAAAAAGGGGACAGAAAGCAAATAGTTGTACTTCAAGGTATGCTATAGACACTTTGTCCTGCTAAAAAGAAACCCCATAACTGAACAGAGCAGTGGTTATCTGCCAGGTTGAAAGTTAGGAGGTGTGGATAGAGGAACAGAGGTCAGCTAGAGTGCGTGAAGAAAATTCAGTCCGTTCTACACATGCTCCAAAACTCAAAGATTAGGGCTGGTGGGGGCACTTTAAAGATTATGACTGCATATATGGCTCTAGAGCACAAGGAACTGGCTGAGCTGCAGGATGTGCTCGAGGAGATTTTACACAATTAAAAATATTCTGCAGATGGCAGAAGAGGAGGAACAGATGGAAAGCTCCCCACAGCAATGGCCATGTGGCTGCAGCCACCAGCTCAGCTGTTAAGCTGTGAAGCCATTTCATATCCAGTATGAACACAGTGGGACAAGCTTCCTTTATACCCAGTGGCACACAGCCAAGATCCATGCTCTCCACTCTCGAACACAAAAGCTCATGTTTCCACCTCAGAGTATTTTGCTCACTACCACAGCTACCAAGAGGGACCTTAATTAGGTCTGTGGTCTCTTGGCTCAGAAGAGCAGCTCTGCAGCCTTGAGCATGACTACCTTGGTTCGAGACAGAAGTTTCATCCAGTATGACACATCTACTACAACATCTACGGAAATGTTTCATGGACAGGCAAAATAACCAAGCACAGAGGAGTTCATTCACTCTGCCAAACCATGTCACTAAACAAGAAAAACTGCCGTGTCTATGTCAGTTGGTATCCACCAAGGTGGGCAGATCTCTTGGGTGGAGGACAGAATGACAACATTTCTTTTTTCTGCCTGAAAGGGAGCTAAATCATAGGCTGTTAATTCTGTTTTCATAATGAAAGAGCATTGTCTGGAGATCATTAATTTTGGAAGACTTGATCCAACACTTGCAGGGACATCATCATCTCCTCAACTAGAGTGGAAGGAAAGTTCCCCCTACTATGCTGAAGTCATATGTAGAACTCTTCACCTTCTCAATCCCTCAAAACCAAAATTTTAAAGATTTTTATAACTTTAAAAACATTATTTTCTCCAGTTTTCCATGCTTGAAGTCTAGTGACAATCTATGAGAAAAATCAAAGGCATTTGAACAGGTTTACTTGCAGAACCTAGTACCTCCTCCACATGATGCTACACTTAGAGCAGCTCTAGTGTGGAAACAAATACCAATCAGACAAACAAATACCCATCAAACAACTAATTCAATTGCCATTTAGTTTCATAATAACCCTGTCCTTCCCATGATTTTTAATCTCTCATGGTGGCAGCACCTCCAGAGATGTGCATTTGATAGCATGCATGAATGAAAGCACCATTAAACCATGAGAATTTGCCACAAGCAGTTTGCCCTGACATGTGAAGGAAGCACATAGATTCTCCATTTACTCATACTGTCTTTCCTACTGCCGGTGTCTGCTGAATGGCTGCAGCAGCATTCAGGAACCCCAACCCCACACTACACAAGGCAGCAGTCCCTGATCTGATAAGGTTTCTGTAAGACCTGCTCATAACAGCGAGGCCAGCAGTGCAGACAGGATTACAGCAGAGAGTACAGCTGCTTCCAGACATGGCTTGTTAGAAAATCAGAACAGGCAGGGTCAGAAAAGGACTATTTCATGTATGCAAAACAAGCAAGAACAAGGACTGAACCAGTACATTTCAGAGAAGCCAGCCCCAAAAACAGCAAATGAGAAGTTTTTGAGAAGGGTCTGAAGAAGAAACATGCCCATGTGACTCTACAGATTAAGAAGGGGAAAAACAAAGCACCAGCATAGCTGTAATAAATTGCTCCCAGAGATCTGCAGCACACCAACAGATAGGTTTTGCAGGCACCACCACAATTCCCTCTGATGCTGGAAGACTGATTTCTTTTTCTGCTATGCCTCTCCCAGGCTTCTCAGCTGAAATAAATGCTCCTTATCTTCAGGTCTGCCTGTTTACTGAAGACTGCAAAGAGTGGTGTGACCCAGATTGTGCTTGAATACAGCCAAGCTCAGCACAGTAGCAGTCAGTCACCCTCTCTGGACATGGTGCTTGGCATCCCAAAGAGCCTGTTGTCAAAGTTCAGCTGTATCAAACACTCAGACTATTATGGACAGGTAACCTCTGGCCTAGACTGCCTAGATCAACTAGTAAAATGTCACTTCTCCCTTCTTTTTAGTTCTCTATCATCTTAGTCCATATATGCACGAATGGTAACGAATCACAAACATAGGAGTGTTTTCAAGTGAGAAAAGGAGGCTGGACACAGAGAGCTGAGTCTCACAGCTGGCTACTATACCTCCCTGTAAATTACATATAAAGTACTTCCATGCTGCACAGAGCGTAAGTATTCAGCTACTTATCAATTCAAGCTAGGAATTAATATGGAATAAATTTTGCTCAGCATGGGACTCTCTGGGAAAGTGCGTCACGCTTCAAAGCCCGCCTGCAGCCCAGGTCCTGCATACCACTCCAAACATGAACCCAACCACAATGAAGCAATTCCTGCTTATTGGGACATCTCTGGCTCACAGAGATCCATTTGGCTACATATGCTCTTTAACATTGCTGAAGCAGGCAACACAAACAAAGGAGGTCAGAATCACCTGCAAGTACTTTACCGATGCAAGACCACTATTGCCATTCACTCCAAACAGCAAAACCTCATAATTAGCACTAATTTAGCCAGAAAAGTAGGCAGAAACCCTGCCATGAAATATCTGCAAGAAGCATCACAAGATTTACAAGTAAGATATGCAGCTATGACCACACCAAGATCACAGGAGCAGAACACGGTGCTACCCATGGGCACTCCTGAACTGAGTGGCCACAGAAGAGAGATGCCTGAGCCATGGAATCACATCCATAATCAGAACACACCCAGAGTCAACTCTGCCATAAAGAGGTGTTCTGGGCTCATCATTCACTCAAAAAAGACTTTTTTCCATATGGGGCCACTTAGTGCAAAGCAGTCACACTCCTTTAAAGAGCACATCCCTCGAGCTGCTTCAGGTTTTCCTCCCACACCACCAAATCCTCCAACTGAAAAATGGCAAAAGCCAGTCAGCATTGGAGGCTGTGAATGTGAAAGGACCGAACCTGAAAAAACCCAAAAGAGAAGCAACTGCTCAACCTCCAAAGCCTGGTCTGCATCCACACTTGCAGATCAGCACCTCATTCTCTGTTGGAAGAAGGTGTTCTAGAATGAAATGTTGCTCCCTACCACGGCTGTTCAGCTGAGGCCACAGCTGGGTACAAGGCAGAGCAGAAGTGTGTACTGACCACACCTGGCAACCTCATGTATCTCCAGCTGGGGAATCCTCCTGGTGAGCTGTCACTGCTACCCCATGGGGCTGCCAAACATGAAGTCCTTGAGAGAAGGCTGGAATGGATTTGGTTGCAGCAGAATGATGTTCCATACATTTAGCCCATTTCAAAAGCTGCAGTCAGTAACTGGGTCTCCTCTACCCTCCACAGGTAAGACTTACAATTCTTTGTAAAGGGCCTGTTGGTTGTTATTAGAAAGAACATACAAAGATCTTACCTTGCAAGAACTTCTCTCCAGAGCAGACAAACATTCATTAGTAGAAAAAAAAGGGAAAGGGAGGAATTAAAAACAGCCATGAGAAGTGTAGGGTGAGAGAAATGAGTGAAAAAACACTGCTTTCTCAAGGTCACCAAAGAGCAGTCACGGCCTGCCATGAAATGCCAAGAGCTCTCCAAGGGCATGAGAACATACAGTGAACTGAGGTTTTTAATTATTTCCACTGCTGAGAACAGCCCCCTCCTCACTAGTGTTAATTTCCAACAAAATATGCAAACAACAACTACCTCGTTAGACCAAATTATTAAATTATTTTACTATCAGACAAGCCCAGACAACAGCAGTTTGTGTGGACAGCTGACTTGCTGTGAGCGGGCCCTGTAGCCATAGCTCACAAGGAGTTAATGGGAGGTTATGAACTGTTGTGACCTCTCCTTCCCATTTGCTCACTGACAGAGAGGCTACTGATCTTTAACCTGTCTGAGAAACCTTTTTTCCTAACATAACCCCAAGATTCTGTGAATCCCTCTCACATTCATATAAATATATATTAAGAAATCTACTTGAAAGCACTCATGTTGAAATTAGTCTGCAATCCCTTTGTTTAAAGCTGCTACTGTTCCACAAAGGCTGTCTGCAGTAGTAGTAGAATTGCTCAAGTACAGCTCCCAAAATGTGAAATAAAAATCAACAACAGAACAATGCCTCTAACTTGATCAACAAGGCAATCAATGCCTGTATGCTTTTTTTCTGAAGAAAAAGGAGATTGGATTGTTTTTTACATAGTTGTCAATTAATTTTTCCAGCATGGGAAGACTCCTCAACAAATTAAAAAATTCATTACAGCAGATGCATTCAGCAAGCTTCTTTGGATGAACAAATGAGATCAACCTGAAAAAACACTGTTTGGCTGAACATGAGCATTACTAGTAAAACAGTCAAACCACTTTTTTTTCACAAGTGCCTCCTTCCCCTGTGGTATGAAGTACCCAGAAAATTTCTCTCATTGCCAAGTGTTGTGAACTAGTCACATGCATGGGATTTAAGCCACCCAGGTATGGCAATGTTGCTGGTCCACTAGAGAAGACCAATCATGAGCTGAGCTGATGCCAAGACCTCCAAGACTGTTGAAATCATCTCATGCTTTACAGACCAAATTCAGTACCTGACATGTTTAAAAATATGAAATTTTTTAATAAGTTTGTTTACATTTCAAAAAAAATCAGCAAACATTGTTAAAATTCACTTCATCTCAAAATCACAGAATCAAATAGTCTGTGAAAATACAGCTTACAGTTTGACATTAATCCAACAGATAAAACAGTATCTGGAATGATTCTACTGAATTCTGCAGCTCACTGATAAAAAACATCCCAACCTACTCAAGCAGTAAACAGAAAACAATTATTATTTAAGTCTTATCTCAAAATATTTTTTTGATGTTACTTAGCAAAAATAAACAACTCTGTACTTAAAATAAATGATGTACAATTACAACAGCTCTTATGCAACCTGTAGTATAATCTGTAACAAATAAAAGTTTCTCATTCGACTGTGAGCCCAGATACACACCTGTAAATAAAGACTAGTGATAAAGTCTCTGGCTGCCACCATGCCCAGGGGAGATCTCCTGAACTAGACTCAATTTCATCACAGAAGCCTGTACAACAGTAACTCAGACACAGAAGAAGTAAATTACCATGGTATTTCAGAAAAAGAGGAACTACAGCCACTACAGTGAAAAGCATGTATACAGGAATTTGTACAAAATAAGGGCTGACAGATAAATTGTATTTTAGGAGTAAGCATATCAGAGATTTGGATTTTACCTTCTGAAAATCCATCAGGTATGGCTACAAAAGGAAAAGAAACTGTAGAGCTCAACAAAACTCTACAAGAGAACAAGTATCTTTCAGGGAAAAAACCAAACCAAACCAAAACCAAAACTAAAAAACATCATTCTAAGCAGTTATGACCATCCAAATCTGTGACTCAGGAAAGACAACATATGAAGCAACTGAGAACTGACTAACACTTGTCCTTTTTACATGAATTTAAGATGGAACTTTTCACAGGTCCATTGATGGGGTTTAACAGTCAGAAGAGCAAAGCAGGGCTGGGAGGAGTTTGATTAGTCAAACAGTCAGTGTTCTCAACAAAAGTTTATTGATTGGTTATTTTGTGTCCTGAATGTAAGTGGTAAGACGGAGTTGTAACACAGGGATAGCAAATTTCTTCTTTTTTTTTTTAACTAAGAGCAACCAAAATCCATTATTCCACTTTTCAGAACAAGCCATTCTAATGCAAAGTTGATCACATTAATGGTGCACTCCATGCAGACAAAGGAAGTTAAGACTTTGGTCTCTTTTGAATATCATCGTATCTGAGGCCCGGGGAGAAAGCAGTAGTAGTCAGTAATTAGCTGGGGCCTTTAATAATAAAATTACATTAATCCTCCAATGTTAGGTTTTTGCAATAAAGGCATAACTTCATGGTGGCAGAAGCACAATAAGATACTAAAAATAGCTGAGCATGTCTTAAGCCACGAATGAGAAGCTTCCTGTTTTATGTAATAATCACACTACATGAAATTTTGACAACTTGGCATGTTTCGAACTTACTTTACTTCACTCACTGTTATGACCAAATGGCTGATAGTGTTTAAAAACAACATTAAATGAAGGGCAGCTATGCAGGAATAAGAGATGTGATCTCAAAGTGAAAATCTGAAGAACCTTCTCCTTAGAAACATGGGTTAGAAAAACACTATCATACAACATACTAATGAAATTTTTATTCAACACCCAGCTCTTCCATTTGATGGGGAAGCAGACAAACATATCCCTTAAAGAAACACCCCAACCAACAGAGTACTCCTCCTCTGCTTTAGAACTGATGAATGCACACCCATTTCTCCTAGACTTTGTAAAAAACAAAAAAAATGGCAGGAACCCTTAGCAGAATGCCTTATCAGGAAGGGCCAGCCCAACCACTGCTCTTTCAGTTCTTCCAGGAATGGCTTATTTGTGTGCAATGAATAAGCAGATGATGTTAGATATGATTGGAGTACATCACAGTGAACAAATACTGCCCAAGGGCTGTGGGCACACAGGCCCAATCCCTCTTAGCAGGTGTTTAAATTACATGTTCTTAAAAGCTGAACACTTTGTCTGGATTCCAGATATCAACCTCACTGCTAGCAAAGTTGGAAACAACAACAGAAGTCATCAGGACAAAAAAAAAAATGCTGTAACTGGCTTCAAAGAGCAAAAAGCTTCCACGCTCCTCTTTATTTCAACAGAGATGATTAGTTAAGGTGCTTTAGGATTCTGCATGGCAGACAAGCTGGCAGAGGTGGCCATTTACTAAGCTCTGGAGTCTTTAGCGGATATCTGAGGGCAGCTCCTGAGGCAGAACCCTGAACTGCTAGTTTCTGTAGCGGGGCATCTGTGGAGCAGGGGCTCCCTCTAAGGGGACTGAGGAGGAGACCGTCATCAGCTGTCCACCGTGAATTCTCTCATTCACCCGCAGGTCACAGCCATCCTGCAGCATCCTTATAGCTATCCTTGCAATGTTTTTAGAGTCATCAAGTCCACTGTGAGGTCTCCCATCATAATTCATACCCAGATTTTCAAGCATGATTGTCAGCTTGGTCTGGTTCCTAGGAACCTGATGGAGAAAGGGAGTAACATTCAAGGATTAGCTTCAGCACCAAATCTTTTTAATCTAACAAGAGGCAGCAGAAACACATGCAGATTATAGGTCTACTTAAGTCACACATTACTTTCCTGTTGCCTTCTGTCAGATCACTAAACATAAAGCTTCAAAGCACCTTGGTGAGACAGACACTCCCATTTTTATGGAAGAGACATAGTCAACAGGACTTTGTCTAGACCTGGAATGATGTCGAGAGCCTCTCACCAGCACCAGCTCAAGATACACCTGCACTGGCAAGGGTGGAAGTCACAGCCTAGATAAATTTAACAATCTTTATAAAAAACAAATTACCATCCACAGTGGCATTGCAGAGGGAATCAGATTCTGGTTTTCCTTCTAAGCAATTAAAGAAGCACCAGACTGCTGACTCTCACTGACATCAAGATGCTGAATGCCTTCAACCTTCACAGGATCTGATCAGCAACACCTACAGCAACCCTTTAATATTTGCCCAGCACAAAGTAAAGCTCTTCCCTTATTAAATCCCAATCTCTCTTTTATCTAGAGGTCCTAATCTTTCTCTGTCCCCATTACACTGTCAAAAGTCAAGATTATATGAGGGTAGAGGTGCAAATTAGTTTTGTAGTGTATTGCATGAAAACAGGAAAAAAATTTGAAAAATCACTAGTCTTTTCAGCTGAACTACTTCAAAATACACTTGATCTAAGAGGACCAGTATAACAGTTTTAGACAATCTTTCAAGGAGCACAACCTGACTCTTAAACAAGATTAAAATCAAAATGCAGTAGATTATATGATCTTAAATCAGTGAAGTCAGATCTGCCACAAAACACATTTGAGAATCAGGCACCAGGCAACTAGTTTAAGTACTATAATTTTATACTATACAAGTAGAGATGACAAGCACAACAGGACATTACAGACTTTTAAACCAAATTTTCCCATAGGAGAAACAACAATTTGTACAAACCTTGTAGAAGTTCCCATATGATTTGCGAATATTGATCCACTTTTTGGCAAAAGAAGGGTATTTGATACGGCTAATACGGCACTGGATGTTCAAAAATTTACTCATATCCCAAGATCTTAAGAAGTCAAAAGAGGAAAACATTAGTCGTATGTAATCCCGTGTTCTATATATTACACACTTGTAGAATTAAAAGCTGCCTTGTCTCTGGTAGAAGAAAAACAGTTCAGGAAAAGCTCTTTTGCTATAATCATAGTAAAGAATTTTTTGATATGAATTTGTTAATCATGGGGGAAAAAAAAATGACATAAGCAAGACTTTCACCAGGATGGTTTCAGGTCCACAATGGTCAAGACAAAAACTAGCACACCAATGACTCCACCTACCACATCAACACTGAAAACTGCCAATAAATTAGATTCTTACACGGCCCTCAGGGAAGCAAGTGACATCTTCAATCTTCCTGATTATTTGGATATGCATGTATCTCTCTGCTTCAGGTAGGCTACTGAAACTAGACTGCACCTAGTTTTGTGAGAAACCAGATCTCTATGAAAATATGAAGAAATTATAATCCTATTTATTAGCAGCCTGCTTATTGAAGGGAACCACTCCAACAAGTTTGTAAGCTGCAAGCTAAAGTAAAGCACTTTTTTCCCCCCATCTCTTGTACCTGTCCGTGCAATCTCACCTATACAACAGAGATTTCAATGCACCTATTTTCCTTAAGGAATTTCACTGAGGGGATTCCTCAGGAGGGGAATTCCAGAGACACTGAGGCCCAGTAATATAACCAGTCTTGCACCAGTTTTGCTTTAGCATTTTCTGTTTTGAATTCACTGTTGCTTCCAAAGATAGCAATGTAATTACAGGTTAAAAATTAGTTAAATAGAAGTATTTACCATAGCTCCTTAAATTAATTAAGATTGGAATGGCATTATGTTAACTCCTTATTTTTAAGGTGTACATGGATCTATACTGTACACCTCAAGTCCTGTGTGACACCTTTTTAAATGGTTCACACTGGATACAACAATATTTCAGTGATGTGGGTTCTTCACCAGAAAAGACCTGTGACCTACAGTAATTGTCTAAAACTTCAAGAATTTTGAGAAAAAGGTCTCATGGCCAAAACCAACTCCCACTAATTTAAGTTGGATTAGTTAAAAAACCCTGTATATCTATTTTGTATCTATTAATCTACTCTGATATATTATTTTTCAAACTACTCGTAGACTAGAATATTTATACGGGCTTTACTTGACAGAAGTGTTAGGAAATTATGTTCAGATTCCACACGCTGTTTTTTCATAAACTCCATTTTTGTTTCAGGGTTTCTCTCATTTGGTTCAACAGAGTCATTGCATCAGAGCAGCACAGAACTGCCTTTTTAATCCAGCACAGCAGAAGACCTGCTGCTGGCAAGTATGAAAGTGCTCATCATTTACCTCAACACAGCTAATGTTAAAAACTCCCTGTCCTACTTAAATCCTTTATTCCAAGAGAAGAAGTAAAGCAAGTATGTTAGCAGAATAATAATGTTTCACAGCTAAAGGGCAAGTTGCATCTGCAAAAAAAAAAATGGTCTGGCCAGTGCTATACAAGATAAAGCTCAAACACTGTATTTCACTATTTAACAAAGCTAAGATCCCAAGAATAATATTGTACCAGAAATTTATCTAGATCTCAAGGCCTCTTCACCGTGAAGTTATCTGGGCACTTGATTTTCCACACAGACCTTGTGAGAGAGCAAGTTCAGGTGGCAGTTCCAGGGACTAGTGTAACACAAAACTTGTCAGAGGTGGGACCCAGCAGAGCCACAGTCCTCTAAGCCAAAGCAGAGAGGTTTCTGTGCTAGCCATTCCTCCTTGTTGCATAAACATGATCATCCATTGTTTTCCAGCAAAATATCCAGTATGTATTAACAGTAACACCAAGAGACACAGGATACCACAGCACACCTACCACACACTTCTGGAGTCTCAAATTCACTAAAATTGCAGTGTTATTTTCAGGTATTATGTGCTAGATATAAATGGAGAATTATAGCAACAACAAAGCACAAAGTCTGTTCGGCATCGCTTTGTTGCATACAGACCACTAGGAAAGAAACAGCGCCATCTGATGGATTTAAGCTGCATTTTCAATGGTTCAGTTCAGCTTTCCCAATTTTACCAAAAACTTCAATTAAAATAAAACCAACAAAATGGCAGTGTCCTGATCCATCTTTAGCAATGCTCTCACAAATACTAAACACAGTTTTGCAGTTTTAGATTGTGCTGAAGGTTGCATAAGGACATACCCATCGGTCAACATGGAATAGCTATACTTTGTTCCCAGTTCTCGTTGTCTCATCCACTCTACAACATTCTGTAGAACTTGAGGAAAAGTATCAGCTTTATCAACAATGTCCTAAGAGAACAAAAAAACCCAAAACAAAGTAAGGAACATTTTTTCAGGAAAAAAAGCAACGCAGCATTAAGTGTAAAAATTGCACTGGTATATGGCACTTACAAAGTCAGCTTCATCAAAATCTTTACAAAACCAGCTTACACATTAACAGATGACTGGAGAGATTTTTCTAAACTGAAAAAATAGCACCACAAAAGCACTGCTACAAGAGCCAACCTTCTAATAGCTTCTGTAAAGGTAACAAGGTTAGTCAGCTGTTGAACTTGGATAAAAACCTTTGAGGTTGTTTCCCAGGCTCCTTCTTAAGTCACTTATCACAAGCCATTGCCATCCTAAGACTCTAAACTCTTTAGATTAAAAACCTTAGAAGAGGAACTGATGCAATTCAAAAGGTACTTTGCTCTACTAAAGATTAAATTTCTCCACATGAATTAAAAAGTGAATGCTCTTCCCCACGAAATGACCAATTTAGTGAAATCAGCTCTGATAACTGGGAAAGGGAAAAAACAAGGATTAAGACAATAGGCCTTACAGAAAAATAACCATGAAATACTACCATTTACGGTTACCAGTCTGAAAAAATCAACACCACATCTCTTTTTTTCCCCTATTTCTTCCTAAAGAAACAAAAGTGCAAATTACCTGGGTTATTCCTGTCAGATTGATGCAGAAGTTTGAAAGCTTGGGGTTAATCTCAGGCTTCACGTATTGCTGAAAGGTATCCTCCTGTAACAGGAGAATCAAATGCTCAGCTGCAGCACACTATGCAGCCCGCAAGGCAGATTCGCTGGCTGGCCTGCAGCCCAAAGGCAACAGCAGCTAATTGTCCTGCTGCAGGCAAAAAGGAGTGTGAGCCTCCTGAGCCAGTATGAGCCTCCTGACTGGCCATCATCAGATTCTAAACGGGACAGATAGCTTTTCATAAAGGCACCCCCAAGACAAACCAGAACATGTCCTTTCTCTCAGCCAGTAGGCATCAAAGAGTGGGAATGGGGATTTAAGAGGGGAAAAGGACAGCCTGCAAACAAAGCAGAGGATTTGGGAAGAGTGTGAGTAAGGTAAAAAGAAGTGAGGCATGAGCAAAGCCTTATGTTTTTTCCATGGTGTCTCTAAAGGTTCACCTGCCATTCAAGGAAAGCAACCAGCCGCACACCTCAGAAGCTTCATGCAAGTCCTACACCTCTGGATGCCAGCCAGGCAGAGACAAACAAAACCTCACTCTGGGAAACTGAGCAATACAAGAGTGAAGACTGAAGGCAAGTTTCATGGAAAAGAGAAAGCCCCAAATCCCCGCTGTATCACAAAACCTCTTAGACAGACAAAAAAACCCCCACTCTCAGAGAAATAAAAACAATCCTGGTAATCTGCACAATCCTTTTTCTGCAGTTAGTCATACATGCAGGTATACTTTAATTTAGCATCACAATGATTACTGGAAATCCTCTTCCTCTTAAGAGTTCTTCATAAATGAACCATTAGTCAAAGGTGTGGTCATTCAGTTTCAGTTAAGCAGCGAGTAGTTTATCCTAAAAGACAGCAGTACTGGAACAGGGCACTTGAGGCTACCAAATATCTGCTAAGTATGTTTGTTTAAAATCAGGTTACACAGCTATCAGTCTGTTGGGTACAATGTGGGAACAGTTGAACCCGACAAGAAGTGGAGTTCACTCAACTTCACTTATTAGACCTCTGCATTAGTGTCTTCTAAACTGCCTCACACAGGATCACAGAAATTAATCAATTCTTATTATGACGAATCTCTTGAGTCCTAGAAATAGATTTGTGGACCTTAAAGCAGGGAAAGAAAGGGCTGGTGGGAACAGATAGACAACTGAGAAAACTCGTATCAATAGAGGGAGTCAACAGCAGGAGAATGATAATTTGAAAAATGCTTTCAGAATAGAAAGTTTTGTTTGTACCTAAGAGGCACAGAGGATAAGCCCTTATGAAAAAAAGTATGCTATTTTTAATGAAGTTCAACATCTACTTAAAAACTAATCTAGACTTTCTGATGCAAACAAGTAACATCAAAGAACAGGATACCAACAGAGCAATTAGAGCACTTACTATTTCCAGGGTACGTGTGTTTACTAAGACAACAGGAAACTCAATTATTTCATGTACAAATTCAGGTGGGTTTCCTTCTTCACATGTTGCTTCAAAGTCAACAACACAGATGTAGTCATAGCAGCTGTTTCCACTAATGTGTTCCTTCTGCATCAGCTTCTGTTTCTTATAATAGTTTTTCAATCTCTTTTTCAGTACATCTTTCACTCCTCTAAAGAAACAGGGAAAGTGACAGAGATCTCACTCTTGTTTAATTATTTCCTTGTTGTAAAACTGAATAAATGTATTTAACATTTGAAAGTTCAACACTTATTAATCTCATTTTGAACACCAGCACTTGTGAAGTCTGAATTCCACTTCATCACAGAGGAGTGTTATCCCCATCATCTACGCTACAGTATATCCCATTGTCTGGGATAAGGCAGAGGCTGTGATACCCCCTGTCAATACAATACCAGGGACACACTGTGAAGCATGGCACAGAGACACTGCAGTCTCCTCTAGCTCAACAAGACTCAGTAGCCAAAGCTTTCCCAAAGCTCAAGTCTTTGTAGATTACTCCTAGTTGGCCCCTGGCCCTGGAAGAAGTACTGCTTCATCTGTATTCACTCCCGTGTGCCCTACCTGAAGTGACTCATGCTGAGGCCTTTCTGCATCAGTGGCACAGATAGCACAGAATCCAGCTTAAATGCCCACATTTTAAATTCTTATCAATTTAAATTTAAAACTGAGCCCAAATAACTCTATTAAAAGAAAGTATTTGAGATTTCAGTTGTCATAAAAACTTCCTGGTCAAGATCCTGCTTTTCAGGAGGTTTGTGGCTATAAATAAATTCACATGGCAAGAGATTTAAGTTACTTACTGCATCCTTTTAATACAAATATTATGAATGCATATGCCAGAACTGCCATGTATCAAACCAGAGCTGAATAAATGAGGATAATTTACCCTTCCAAGGAAGTTGTTTTCAAAATTATTCATTGCAAATGGCGTAACAGAAGCTGTAAGAGATATGTGTAGCAAGTGGTATTATCAGAAAAGCAGCCCACTGATCCACAAAGAAGAACTGACATCAAACTACTAAACCTGCATTTCAGAACATCATCTGCTTATGCAGAGGTAACTCTTCTTCACCCTGGTTTATTAATCAAGTCAATGTCCAGTTCATTCAAATCTGAGACAGTATGGGAGCTGACGGAAGGGGAAATTACCTCTTTCCTCATCAAACATAAAAGCTGAAAATAGGAAATTATCAACTATCACAATAACCTCAAAGGAAAGGATGGAGTGTGGCAATCTGCTCAATTCTCTACATTACAGTGGATTCACTATTTGTTTACAGATATGACATATTCATATATTGACAAAAGAAGTCTAGCTTGGCTGAAAGAGAAATTTAAAGCTTTCAGCATTTACAACTAAATTAAAAAATGCATATAGAAAAATTATAACCTAAGAGAAGACCACAAACACATCATACACTATTTGAATTCTGCTTTTCCTTTTTAAATCAGAGCAACTGCTAAACAGCTAAAAACATCTAATGTGTTTTATGAAAAATGTTCTCAGGTAATGCTAAGATTTTTTCCTCCTGAAGTACAAAATTAATTTAACCAACTAACTCCCCACCACTGCTTCCTCGTTACTGCTGCCTACAGAAAAAATACACTTCATTTTTCTCAGGTGACCTTCTTCATAATATCTCAAATTTGTCTGGCCACAGAACTATTAGAGTCTTGCAGGTCATTTCCAATACAGAAGGAACTACACTATGTTCGCTCACCTCCGCCCCAGTGAGCACAAAACCAGCTTATAATACATTTGTTTTTTCACATTATTCAGAGTAGTAAATTCTCCATCTAAGGCTACCTGGCCTCTGCATTGATTAAATCCTGAGCCACATCACCAGAGTTTGCAGCAAGTATCAGATCTGTACTGGTACAGTAAATAAAAATATGGATGCTCTGAAGCACGTTTCTAAATGATGAAGGTCTGCAGCACCACCTGAAAACCACTGCAGTTTTTCTTTTTCCCCTGGACCAAAAGGTGATGAGAAGTACCTTACAGTTATGTATTCTTTAATTTCTTTGGGTTTCCAGTTGAGACAGCACACATTAAGCAGTGTGCTTTAACCCTACAACAAAAGCTGCAACATGATTGCACATAAAACAATTGGTGTCTGGTACTGTATCTGCTTGTGGCTTTGTGTTGAGTTTTTCAACTTTAAAATAATCATCCCTCGTGACTCTACTGCTCTCAAAGATAATTCAAAATATTAACAAATAACCTGGTTTCAAGCTTGAACTCTGCGAGTTTACTTCTGAGCTCTTCCCTGGTCATTCTGTTGATATAACCATTGGTTATAGCAATTTCTTTGTAAATCGGATCACTGAAGTCGTTTGAACTGGCAGCTGAGGTTTTGCCATTAGTTTCTTGATCACTGATCCTACAATGCTGCCTACCCTAGAAGAAAAAGAGATCAGGAAGTCATTTAAGAAGGTCAAAACAAGAAGCTTGAGCATTTCACAGTTCGTTTTGGCACCAAAACGCAGTAAAGCATCACACTGTTACACTTGTGAACCGACTGAGTGAACTAGCTTATAGATAGATAAGAGAACAGAACTGCCTGAAACACTATTTACTGCCTGAAGCCTGCTATGAAACATTGCTTCCCTAAACAGGAGCAAACAGAATAAAAGGAATACTCCTGCACGTGTCTTGAGCTACGTCGAACAGCAGCTCTTGGAGACAAAACGTAAATACACATCCTAATCTTAGAAGAGTTCTCTGGGGCAAGTGGGCAAAGCCTTCACCAGCATCGAGAGATTTCTCTCGACAACTGACTTAACCAGAAACCACACTGACTGGGACACGCGGGCCGGTGCCCAATACGTGCCAAATAAACAAAGCAATAAACTAACAGGAAGAACTACAGACACTTCGGCTTCCGACCGCTGCTCGCGGCCTTTGCGGGGCGCGCACACGGCGCGGCCTCGGGCGGGCTCGCGGCACCGGCGGCGCCCCTCGGGAGGGCGAGCCCNCAGGCTGCGGGAGAGGCCGGCGCCTCGTCCCGAGCGGCCTGCGGGCAGTTCTCTTTCTGCTCTTCCATGGCGGCAGCAGCGGCGGCGGGAACCGCGGCAGCGACGGCGGCCCGTCGGGGGCGGGAGAGCGCAGAGCCCGCCCCTGGGCGGAGCGGCGGCCCCGCCACGGCCGCCCCGCTCGTTCGGCTCTGTGAGACCAGAGCAGCTGCAGCCGCGGCTGCCGGCGTCCCCCTCCGGCATCAAACACTGCGGTGGGCTTGTGCCACGCGTGCCCGGGCCGCCTCGCCCCAGGCTGTCCCGCCAGCCCTCGGCGCTGCCCCTCTGCAGCAGCAGCTCCGCCTCATGCGCCTGCCTCAGCCCTCCTGCGCTTTCGCCCAGCAGCCCCCCCGGCGTTTGGGGTCACGGCGGCTCTCTTGAAGCTCTCTCCGTGTTACGGGAAAATCACACTGGACATACACCTCGTTTATGCCTCCGTGCTCCTTCTCATGGTATGACTTTGCACAGAGCACCCAAAACACGGATCTGGGACACCCGTGGCGTGATGGATGCCAGCTCATACCCACCGGAAGGATGCAGTTGGCCCCCAGGCCCCTTCCTGCCAGGGAATTTGCCTTGCCTGCTGTTTTCCAGATCCCTTAATCCAGTCAACAAGCAGGGTGAGGTGGGTGGCACGAATGACGTGTAAGCTCTCTGGATCTTCTTGGCCAGGCTTGGCCAGGAGGTGAAGGCAAAGCAGTGAAGCCCCTCTGTCCATCACGGGTCAGTTTATTTTCCGCCGGTGCTTCCCATAGTCCTGAAGTGCAGTCCAATACCCCTCAGTGATGGAGGCCGATGTGTATTGGCACCCACCTGATGCAACGACTCCAATAACTCCACATCTGCTACCTGCTACACAGCCCAGAATCTACTCTTGTGCCCTGTTGTGGCTGGGGCCCCAGCACCCGCCCCCAGTCGTGCCTCCCATCTCACTCAGGCACACCAGCATCTCATCGCAGATGCTGACATCCCCTCCCCTAGACCTGCTGTGCAGCATTTGTCATCTTCCTATGGGTGTCTAGAGGTCTGTCTCCTCCTGACGGAGTGAGGTCACACACACAAGTGCTGGGGGCTAGGTGCATGTCTTGGTTTTGGCTGGGATAGTTAATTTAGTTAGAGGCTGGTGAAGTACTCTATTTTTTTGATTCAGTATGAGAATACTGTGGATAACACACTGATGATTAAGTTGTTGCTCAGTAGTGCTCACTCTAACTCAAGAACTTTTCAGTTTCCCATGCTCTGCCAGTGAGAAGGTGCACAAGCTGGGAGGAAGCATAGTCGGGATAGATGACCTCAACTGGCCAAAGGGATATTCCATACCATGGAACATTGTGCCCAGTATGTAAATAGTGGGGGGGAGGAGAAGCTGCTGATGCTCACCCCCCAGCACAGGGGGAGGGGCTGGGCGTCAGTCAGTGAGTGGTGAGCAACTGTACTGTGTATCACTTGTCTTTCTTGGGTTTTATTCCTCTCTCTGTCATTTCAATTACTAGCATTAGTATTATTATATTTTACTTTGCTTTCATTATTAAACTGCTCTTAACCCATGGGTTTTACTTTTTTTCCTACTTTCCTTCCCACCAGGAGGTAGTGGTGAGTGAGCAGCTATGTGATCATGCTTAGTTGCCCGAGGGGGTTAAACTGCAGCAGTGGGAACGGATTTGCTCCCTTTTTAAATTCACCCTCCTGGTGCTGCCACAAACGCCCCGGTTGCCAAGCAGAGGACCACCTGCCTTACCACAGTCTCCAAAACCTGCTCTGAATATGAGCAGGGAACCAAGCTTTACACAAAGGCAAACAACATGGTACCAACAAGAACCACTGAGGTGGCCTCACAAACCCATAAAATACATTAAAACATAGTGGGGGAAAAAAGCTGTTCCCCAGAAATCACTTGCCTTGCTAGAGTGTGCAGTGGTTCACAGATACTAAATAAGGGGCTCCATGCTCAATTTAATTCAATGCCAAATCTCTTCAGGACTTTGCTACAGCAGATCTACAACTAGATGTAGACCCTTCCAGAGCTGGAGCCCAAGGAAGCACTGCAAGAAGAAAAACAAATCACACAGCCAAGACCTTCCTGGAGATTGAGATCACTTTTATTTTCAGTCATTTTGGCGAGGAGGTGTGGGTAAGTGTGGGTGTGGTGCGTGTATGTCTGGGCATGCATGTGTGTGTGCGCAGAGTCCTGCCCAGTGATGCAGATTATATGAATACCTGCAATACAGTCCATGAACTGAGCCATGAAGCGTGTGATGAGTGCTACACTGAGGCCCACTTGCTTGCCTCTTCTTGTGCTTACTGCAGTGCAGCATCTCCACCTCCCGGCGCTGCTGTTCCAAGGATGCCAGTCCAAGATCCCATCCAAAGGGCGCGAGAGGAACTGAGCTCCGGGATCTGGCTCTGCAGGAGTGAGCCAGTGGATTTTCATCTCACTTAGTGAGCTCCTAAGTAACATTTGCAGTTCCCTTTGACACAACCGTATCTAACTCCTCACAGTGAGGAGCCTCTACTGCTTTGACAAACTTAACTGCCTCAGAGGTACAAAGGGGAAGAGAACAGGGACCCCACGTAAGCTCCAGTGCTACAGCACAGCCAAGCACATCTTGAGTTCCTGGGAAAGCAGCACCCAAATACACTACTGAGTTTTTAAAGCCACCATGAAACTGTGGCATGGGGGATGCTGCAAGGGAGATGACCCATGCTTCTGCAGCCCCCAGTCTCTTCCATCTGATCTGAGAGACCATAAGGCAGGGTAAATCCCAATCTAGGCTCTATTTCAGTTTCACTTGTTAAAGCTGAATCCCCCAAGCTCAGAGCAGAGACGATGCAGAAAGAACAGCACTGCCACAAAAGGTGACTAATCAAAGGCATCCTGGCCTTGTGGCAGGCTGGAACCAATCTCACTTCTCTGACCTTTTTGCTTATAGGACAGTTAAAACAGAGGTGTCCCACCACCCAGGACCCTCTGTTGCTGCCAGAAGTCTCCAAGTACTCCTGTAAGCCCTAAAATGACCTAGATGTGCAGCATCACCCTTTGGGCTCGCTCTCACTCACCTCTACTGATTTGTATGCTGCTTAGGGACATGCAATTCCTCATATTACACAGACCCAGAAGAAGGCAGAGCTGCTATCCTGGGAGTTTCACTTGGACGGATGTGGGTTTGAATCCCAGGTTTTGCTTCAGAGCCTAACACAAGGTACTCCAGGACATCTTCCAGCTGCTGAAAGTCATGGAGTGCAAAGCAGCTTGCCAGCTCTGCTTCCAAACCTGTCTGAATCAGTTTCAACAGGAAATCAAAAACTGGTCAAGCAAGGGGTCTGCATTCCAATATGCAAAACCAACACAATCGTCTTGAGTGAAGTAGGCATCTAGGAGATTGCCAGGAGATTCTCCTCCTATTCCAAAGGAGTTAAATTCATTGTCAGCTCCACAGGGAGGCAAGCCCCAGTCCTTTCTGACCTCTTTATAATACATCTTCAGTAAAGGCTGCAGAGTGCTCCACGGAGGCCTTAGTAATTTCTAACAGTTTGGTAACTCTCCAAGCAGGGACAAGAACAGGAACATAATACATGCTCTGAACTCAGGTATCTGCTGTTAGGGCACTGTATTCAAGCCCTCTTTCCTTGAAGCTTGATTCATGAAAAATGACAGATCCTTCAAAAATACAGGGCCCTCATCCCTGAGGCCCAGGGATATTAAGTGGAGTCTGAGGCAGGAGCTCAGCAAAGGGACACTGTATAAGGATCCCAGGACACATCCTTAAAAGACAGCGACAGCAAAATCAAAAGTACTATGAGCCACTTGGTTTGGTTCTCCTGCATGGATCTCCCACCTGGCAATTGCAAAGGGGAGATGTTTCTGAACTGCATAGAAAATTAAATGGCTTTTGCATATTAAAAAAATTCAGATGAAAACAGTTACATCAGTTACTAAACAGTGGGTGGATGAGCAATCACCGTTTCATATTAAATAGACCCATATAGATTGATCTCCATACGGCCACACTCCCAGCATTACGGCTTCAGTGCACAGCAGCAGACTGAGTGCCTGCAAAGGCCAGGGAATGCTCCCACGGAGGTGGCACACCCTGGCAGGAGGGCTGCGGTCCCAAGGAGCAGGCTGTAAGACGTCTGCTCTGTCCTCTCACTCCTTCAATGCTCACGCATCCCAGACCAGATGGCACACTGGGAAACAGGCCTCCAGCTGCAAAAGGATTCCAGTTTGTGGTTTCTTTACAATGTGGTTTCCACGCAACTTCACAGCAACAAATCGCTAGTTTCTTCCTATGGAGAATGGAAAGAGAGGTGAGTAGCAGCAAAACAGGAGGAGAAGGCCACCCAGCACGGGAGGTGACAGCAGGGAATGCTCTAACATATGTTCTGCCTGTACCAGGCATGTTTCATGGACAGCGACATTCCAGACAAGGGAGTCTCCCAGTATTATTCCTGACCACCATTCAAAGATCTCACCTCCCTTCCACCTCCAGCCACCATAGACAATTTCGAGTCTCCAGTTTATCCACAGCAACACAGAAGCACAATCAATTAATGATTCTCAGTGATGTAAGAAGGTTCATTGCCAGAGGCAGCAGGTCAACACATGAAATCTGAGACCAAGCTACCCTCCCAAGCTGGAACAATACCCTGATGAGACATGAAGCTGACTAAGCAGCCAGCTTTAATTTGGCAGCTTTTCCGCCTTTAAGTAAGGTACATGGCTTGATTTCTTCTACCTGGCCTCTGGATCTCCTGCTGGAGCAGTTTCTGCTCTGCTTTCACAGCACTAAGTTCTTGCCAACGGGAACATTTACAGCCTTGTACATAAAGCTGGTATTTGAAGGATCAGAATAGGAATATCACCTGTGCAACAGCACCAGGTTCCAGCAGGACACATCATTGTCCTGCAGTGGCTGCAGGCCTGGCCAGCTCACATCCTGGTGGGCACTGCCTGCTGAGCTGTACCACCCATCCCAGGTCTGCTATCACAGCCCAAAGAGTTAAGAGCTGAACATTAACACAAATACTTTAAGTCCATCATCTCTCAGACCTCCCCCAGCATCTCATGAAGGAATCCTGGCTCTGGAAATGCCTGCCTCCTATCGATTTACACTAAATAAATATTTGCATGGAGCAGGACTCACACAGCAGTTACCAAGGCTCAGCTGCAGGGCACAAACTAACAACAACTTAAGTCCTCAAAACCACATACATGGGGGAGAAACCAGAATTTTGGTGCCAGTGCTCAGCCTGCCCTTTCCTGCGTCTGGAGAGGGAAAATGGCTGCTCATGAAGCATGGCTGCCAGGGTCAGCCCAGGGCAAACAGGACCAGTTTGTACCACACAGCCACACACTGCTTCACTAGATCTCTGCACAAAGATGCCTGGGTGGCTTTGCCAGGAGGAGGATCAAGATCTAGATTTTTAGTGCTCTAGTGGACACAATGCATGGAGAGTACCACCATGGCAATACCAGAGCATCCAGGCATGGCAGACCAGCAGCTGTTCAGGGATAGTGGTAAGACTAGGGATAAGAAGCAGAATGTGCCAGAGGCACACTGACTGCCCTGCTTGCATCCCTGCATGACACCACTTCATGGCACAACGTATGTGAACGCACAGGGCAGGAAACATTTCCCAGCCTGCTTCTCCTCCTGCTCTGCCAGCCTCCGCCCAAGACTGCTGCATGGGACACAGCCAACTCTTTTGTGGTGGAGTAATTTTAAAGGCTTCACAGTACCAACCCACTCCCTGGCAAAGCCTTGGCTAACTGCCAAAAAACTCACTTGTCCAGGAACAAATCCAGGGAATCCCGCTACAGCTCATTTCAAGAGACTTTCCTCCAAGCAGGTCTGAATTAAATGGTATACCAAGAACATTTTTACATTCATCATGTGATCCAAATGGGTTTTCAACACGTGATCAATGGGTCCACAGAAACCTATCCCCAGTGCTTTCCCTCTGGCCAGCGGCCCTGCCATCTGCAGCATTTTCCTTCATGCCTTGTCATCCCCAACCTCCAGATGACTGCATCCACTCCAGCCACGAGGCCCCCACCTGGGAGCTGCCCTGCCCCACAGCATTTCAGAGTCCAAAGTCCCACTGATCCCCGTCAGCATCAACTCCACAACTGGAAAGATGGGAGCACTGCAGAGCATTAGTCACGTTCTGCCCGGTGGAAAACCTTTGGCACCAGCACTGACGGTTTATCTGGAAGAAGAAAGGATAAAGAAAAAGTAATGTAGCAGGGTTCACAGTGCTTGTCATGAATAACCTAAGACACACATTTTCTCTGGGCTTCTAAATAGGGAGCGTGAAGTAAAGTAAAAGTAACACAGGCCTTTTTGAGAACACAAGTTTCCTGCCAGCACAGCGACTGTGAAACTGGGACACAGTTAACAGACATTGTGGAAGGCAGGCTGGAGGACAGGAGGCATAGCCTGGACAGCACACTACAACAAAAATGGCACTCTCAGGTTAGAAATGTGCTGTGCCAAGTACACACACATGGGAGGACCAAATGAACAGGCAGTAGTGACCTGTGGCTCAGTATCAGAGCAGCTACTTTGTTTTCTGCCCCAGGTGGGCACTTCAGCCTCACCTTCACACCCAGCTCAACAGCCACCCATCACTGAAGGTATTCTCCCAGGAGCAGTGGTATTTTGGAATGGGAGGTTACTGAACAGAAAGAAGAGCATCTAAAGCTACTGTCAAAACACTGAAGTGAAAGTAATAGTCATTCACATGCAGCACAGCAGCAGACACCAGAAAGACACTAAGCTGCTCCTCTAAGGTTCCTACCAAACTTCCTTGTGCCACTCCAATTAGAACAGATCATGGCTGAATTTTTGTTTTGCAGGAAAACCCATGCATCAAAAAGCCAAGGCACTGGCTCCTTTTGTGAGTGTTGTTCCACATTTTTTCCCACCACAGTACAGCTGTTTTTCAAGCACATTCCCACTCTGTGAAGTACATATAGGCTTATAGATACACAAGAGGGCAGGGCTCCTCTCCAGGGGGACCTCACCAAGTTGGAGAACTGGACCAACAACAGTGCTGTGAAATTTAACAAGGACAAGTGCATAACTCTACACCTACAACAGAAAACCCCATGCATCCCGATAGTCTGGAGTCCTGCTGGCTTGGGATCTGGTGGAGAACAAGTTGAACACAAGCCAGCAATGCATCTTATGGCAATGAAAGCCAACTTAATAAAATAAAATAATAAGGCAGACTCAGATGGAACAAAAGGAAATAAGTTCTGTTCCAGAATAAAGTCAGGAGAGGTGGTACCTCCACCAGAGGTGGCACATTCATCCTTGTCATCCAAGGATGACATCCTCACCTATACAAGGTCCCAAGGAACCTGACCTGCCTGTGAGACTGGTCCTGCTTGAGCAGGGGGTGTAAAGTAATCTCCTGAGGTCCCATACTACCCCAAACCTCACCCACAACTGCATTATCTCCTGATCTGTCCTGCTCAATGTGTGTTTTCCATCTGCTGAAGCAGAGCTCAGGGAACACCTCAGCCCATTTCACTGTACTTCCTGTCCTTTGACTGGGCTGTCTATAGCCACAAATAATTAGAACAGTCCCCAAGCTGTGGGGCTGCTACCTGCCAGAAAAAAGTGCTTAGTGAGGGCATGTTTTAAGTAGGCTTTCTGGTGTCTACTGACAGGGGAATAGGTCTGCTTTCTGGTCTCACTTGGAACAAGGGCTGATCACAGTAGGAGTGGGGGGGTAAACCAAGGCAACATTAACTCGCTCGCTGCCATTCTTGGGACAGATGATCTCCGTCAGTCCCTCTGGTCTCGGCTGACTCAGCAGTTCTCCTGTGAATAAAGGAAAACAATGAAAACTTTTAAGCATCAGCAAGGCAATTTTTGTTTTTAGCATGCCCTTCCTCTCCCCCTCACCAGGTAAGCATCCATGAGCGATGCAGGCGAGCACTGCAAGAGGGCTTACTGCTCCTGCAATGCAAGCAGGTCCCATACATGTAACTATGGTGAATGTCCTGAGTGCAGCTTGGAGACATGCTGGTCCCTACACACATAACATCTGCCATCTTTCCTGTCTCTGCTTTGAATCACTGCACACAGACTCAAGAGCTCCTTAGAGATTCACAGCATCTAGGTGAAAGATTCCCTAATGCCTCTCTCCCTGGGTGCATTTGCCACAACTGCCATGGGACTGCTTCTGCATCCTGTCAGGACCCTTGGCTATGCTATACTCTGCTGAGCATGCAAATCCCAGCTCCCAGCTGTCAGCTCATCCATAACGGAGGCAATATGAGCTCTGTATTTAGTCAGTAGCAGTGGGGAGCTCTCACACCTCTGTGAGATAAGTTGTGTCAGCTTCACTGTTCAAGTGCCAAGTTGGCAGCTCCTTACTGCTGGCACCCTTGTGCAATGTAGTGCAGGACAAGACACAGGTCAGCACAGCGAGAGGGGAAAGCCATTTGCTGAGATGTGCCCAGCCCTGGGAAACACTTCCCCGACAGCTCGCTCAGAGCAAATCCAGTATCCTCCTGGCTTCATTGCACACATGACTGGCCCCAGCAAGGCAGATCCTCCAGCCATCAACATGTCATCTCCTCAGAGGAGTCCAGCTACAGCTTAGACACCCAACAGCACCAGAAACACCTCTTGATACCTGTCTGGGAGGTAGGGTCTGCTCTCAAAGGGATGACCAGAAAGGATGGGATGACCAGCAAGGGCTCAATTCTTCTGAGCATGCCTACATGGGTGCCAAGCAGACCTACCCAAGGTAGAGGCACCAGGTCACAACTGGCTTAATCACTGACTTTCTTTACAGGGGCAGGCCAGCTGTAAGTGGGCTGTAGCCACAGGTCCACACAAAACTCTCTGGATCTATCAATCAAGCAGCCACTGTAAGCTGTCCCCACTTCCACTAAAACACTCAGGACAGATGGTCCTTGCACTCCTCTGTTTTTAAATGCACTTGCAATAAATTCCTCTGCTGTTAAAGAACACCAGAAAATGTCTCCTTGTGTCTAGCTGCTATTGCTGGGCACCCCAGGAAAAACAGAAAAGAAATCACACTTCAAAGTACTGCTCAGCCTGTGCAGCAATAGCACAACAGGCAGCCCCATCACGGGGCATGAAGCCCTACAAATGCTGCTTCCCTCTTCTCCTTCTCACGCTGCTTCTCTTCTCACTTTCACGAAATAGCAGATCTAAAATCCCTTGTGTTTTCCAAAGCATGTCATTTCGTATCGTGAAAACAGAGAGGAGGGCTTGGCAAGGAATACACACAGTTCCCCTTGAGAGCTACCCCACTTGTAGGGCCAGGAATTCCAGTTTGCTCCCATGGTCTGCAGTCTGAATTCACATTTGGTTTGAGTATCTCCTGTCATCCCACACCTACACTCAAACCTGAACTGGCAGAGCAGCTTTTAAGCGAGGAAGACGCATCTTCCAAACCAGAAGAAGCGTGATGGCATTTGCAATTCAAAGTTAAGTCTGCAAAGCAGCGTCCTCAATTACATGAGCTGTCGTACTTTGAAAGCAAGCATTGCAGCCCATCAAGCACGTAAACCACAGGGCTCCATGTCCCAACAATTCCCAGGTTTCCAACCCCAGGCTGACTTCCAAACTGCAGTATTGATAACTGTACTAAAAGCACCATCTCTGAAAGATGAGTCACAAAATCAGTGCACCATTATGCACTTTAAAGACAGGGCTAATATCCATTAGATCTTAAACCAGAGGAGTGCAGTAAGACTGGTCTGTCTGCTTGAGCCTTCATTCTCATTTCCATCTTCCCACTTCAGAAATACTTAGATGGTGATTTCTCACACAGAGAAGATTGCTGTAGGGTAAAAGAGATGTCTGATTTGCAGGCAAACCCTTGCCATGGATCTTCAGTTACCCTCCTTTTCTTTATGGTTTTACCTTCCCCTTCAGGCTGTTTCTGGGATGAAGTTCACCTTACTTTGTGCGCAGCCATAACTAAAGCTCCTCCAGCCCCACTCCCATTTCCTGCTGACATACCTGCTGCTCCTTAGAAGAAAGAATTATTCTTATAATTTCTCCATAAGACATACCATGCACCAAGTGGACAGAAGGTCACCTATGCATCCTCACTATTCCTCCCCCTTTCAGCTAAAAGATGTCCTGCTGCTTTACTATACTGTTCTCATCCTCTTCTCATTGCAAACTGGTCATCTTTGCTGCACAAACTCACCACAATACTAAACCAGGTCTAACTAGCTAAATCACACCTCATATCACTATTGAATAAAAGATGGTGCAAATCCCATTGCAAGAAGCAAGGTAATGTATGCTATAACAAACTAGCATTGAGACATGCTGCTTGGATACAACTCTCCAGGCCCAGAATCTCTTGGAGGTTTCAGAAACCTCACACTTCTATTCAAAAATTATTCAAACTGTAGGAGATTAGCAATGAAAGTCTTCAGGGCCACAGCAGGGTGGCAAAGAGGAGATCCAATGATGTATTGGACTGATTGATACAAAAGGAAAAGCTAAGCATGGAGGTGTTTGCCTGGTTTAATTGTTAAGTTTAAATCTAGCTGTAGCACCTCCTATCTGCAGTGCTTGTTCTGCCCCTACATACAGGCTGTATTTTGGTTGCGCATTCCTCTGTAAGCATGTCACAAATTTTACTGGAAACTTCAATTCCGCCTGCCGTCTCTGAAAGGTTGCCTGCAATAGCACACACACAACCACAAAGCTTATCTTGTCTCAGCACAGACTTAGTTTTCAAGTTAACTTCCACAGAAGCCACTAAGGTTTTAACCAAAACTCCAACTCCAGGAGACAAATCAGCACACCTAAGATTATTCCTCTGATTTAAGAGCATGAGCCCTATTTACAAAGGCACTTTAATGCTGGGTACTTGCTGACCAAGGCCCGATGTTTAGATGCATCTAAATCCCAGTTCAGTTGATAGCAGAGAGGCACCTGACAAGCCTGGTTAAAAGCACCTGCAAACAGAGAGCAAATGCTTTAGAAGATGCTCCTTTGCTGCCTCTCCATTTGCAATGGCACAAATGGTGCAGAAAAGCTGTATCTGTCCTCTGGCTGCCCTCCTGGTGTTTTGGCACAGAAATTGGTCTCCACAACCTGGTAAAATGTGCTGCACAGCCAGTTAAGGTTGAGACACAAACCAAGACTCTGTCATGAAACCACCATAGTCAGTTTGGCTTCAGCCTTAAGTTGGTTTGCAAACTCCCCCAGGAAGATGGGCTGAGTGAGTAATGCTGTCTGTACCATTTAAAACAAAACGTGCTACACATGGGCAGTCCCAGGGAAAGGCAGGAACAAACCTTCACCCATGCCCAGCAATCTACCAGAAAGGCCTGTTTCCTTTCAGCATTAACCAGCTCACCTGAAGCAGGTATTTCTATGTCAGCAAGATGTTCTGCACTGACACTGTTTTATCCCAGAACAGACACAAGCACACGCTCACTCAGCCCATGTCAGTGATCAGACTCATGCATGCTGCAAAGCACACTTCACTGGCCTTTAGAAAATACCCGTGAAATGCCAGATACCCATGACAAATCAGAGAACTAGGAGAGAGGCTCACAGCAAGAAAAGTGAATACTTGTAGGAGTGTTTGGTTACTCCATGTTGGCAGCCAGACAAGGCCAGCTGTAAGCCTACTTGGCTGCCTAACAGAGAGGAAGGTTTCACACACAGGAAGAAAATCCCACCTAGACCATTTGCCTTTACGCATTTGCCACTGCAAAGGCTGTGTTAAGTGGCTTAAGGTTCCCCGTTCATATATCAAGAATCTGCTGCAAGGGCATAGGGATGAAATACTCTACTCTGGCCTGTCATGCCATCTCCTCTCCCTCAGAGCTCCCAGGAGAACACATTTGCACAGTATCAGTCTGATGATGTTTATAATTTTCATGCTGTCATTCCTGCTGTCAGGATTTGGGCCCCATTGGGACAACCAGTCAGCAGTGGATGAGCAGGACCTGGCCCTGGCTCTGTGGCCTTGCTTCTCTCTCTTCAGTCCGCTAGGGACCTTGAAGATATATTGCTCATGCTTCACAATAAAGGCATTAGAGCCAAAACCAAGCTGCTCCTACATGTTGTCCTGCTTCAGCACTGACCCACTTACTCCACCATATATCCCAGAGCTGCTCCAACCAAGGCCCCACTGGTTTTTGCAACCTCAGTGCTCATATATTCTCTTACCCTAAATCCCTTCTCACTCTTCCTCCTTGCTGAAGGGTTTCCAACACAAACTACTGCAGCTGGGGTTGACTGGATATAGACTTCACATCTCAGCCTCAACTGCTTCTCTGTTGAGTCTCCTCTGACTAATCTTTGCTTGTGACATCTCTCAGCATAGCACTCAGCAGCCATGCTTTCAAGAAGTGTAGAGAATAGAACACTTCAACACTGCCTGCATACCCAAAGCACGTGTACCATGCTTGGTTTCCAACAGCAGTCAGAAAACAGGGCTCACATGAGAGCTCTGGGTCTCAGAACACCCCTCTGCATTGCATGCAGTGCCATCCCCTTTCATCCATCCAACCCCAAAGAAACTGGGGTTGGAGAAGCTACAGCTTCTGTGCCTGGCTATTTGTTGTTTTAAGGTTCAATAGCTGGAGCACTTACACAATTACATCAAAGCTGTCACAGAAGCAGGGTGAGATGAATAGCCATGTGCACAGATTTCCCTTTCTGCTTTAAGCGCAGGAAACGCCCTCACACACTGGGACTTTGCAGACAGCTCTACAAGAAATCTTCCAGGAGTCTTGGCAGAAGAAAAGGGAAGGAGATGGTGTCTCACAACAAGCCTGCTTCTACTCCACACCATTTAAATCTTGTCTTTGACACTCTCTGCTTAGATGAAACTAATTACTTGCTTTATACTAATGTTGCTGTGCATGACACACAAGCTTATTGTCAAGCACTATGCTCAGAAAATACTGCTCTGTACTGGAATTAATTTTTAATATGCTCCTTGCAGCACTGCCTGCATGTCACGCACAAAAATATTCCCCAGAAAGATAGAACACCGCACTCGATTTATTTCTGGAGTCCTGAGTGACCTTATCTACCCAGCCTGCTTGAGGCAGAGGGCTGGATAGAGACCTCCAAGTTAGGATATATTTTTTTCTCACTGAAAGCTATTCTCCTGGCTACAAATATAGAGAAAAAAAAAAAAGTAGAAGCTGAAAGCAGAGAAATCACAAAAGGGAGCAGAACAGGGTGCAATGCACATTATGAACAAAGGTTTCATAAGCCTCATGTTGCAGTCCCTAGTCGAAGGAGCTTAGAACTAGCAAACAAAAACAACAACAAAAATCCCAGCCTGTCAAGGAGCCTTAGTGGGAGAGAGTGCTGTGCAAAAAAGGCAACAGAAAGAAAAACTGTGTTGGTAAGCACTGATCACAACAGCAGGCTGATGAGCAGAACCACCCATCAGGTACAGCACATAGTCAGGAACAAATGAGCCTGAGATTTGATACAATTTAAAAAGAAAGGGAAGGCTTGAAAACAAAAAGAAAGCTTGCTCTGGAAACGTGGAGTGGGAAAGGCAGCCAGTTGCAAGGCAAAGGACTAGCCTGCAGAGGTGAGTCCCCAAGACCAGAAGCTGATAGCACAGAGAAGAAGGTGCTGAGAGCAAGGGTTGGAGCTTTCCAAAATATGCAAAAGGAACCGATTTCTCCTTTGAAGGGTTCAAGACCGAAAATGCCAACAGCTTCCTTGAGCACAGAGCAGTCTCCTGTGGCTGCCCAGCTCCAATTTAGAGCATCACAACTGCTCGAGGGGCAGGTTCAGTCTTGGGGCTGCTGGCTGATCCAAGCATTGGACAACTTTCCAGTTCCAGCATCAGCTGTTTGTCAGCTCATGTCTAGGTCTCACAGCTCTGACTGTGGACATATATACGGCTCACCTTGCATACTTCCCCCACATGGCTGCATGGGAAATTGTTTTCTCAAGGCTATTAAGTCATGTGAGGTGAAGGAAACACAGAACAACCTCCGGAAACAGACAGCAGTTCTTTTCAGCTTGGAGCTGACAGGTCAAGCTTTAGAACCCAGAATGGCAGATCTCCAGGCCAGGAACCCCAGAGGTGCTGCAGAAGCTGGGCTCTGCTCAGCTCAAGGCCAGGCAGCTTTTCCCACAGCAGCTGAGATCACCCAGCACTTTACCTGCTACCTAAGGAGCTACCCGGCTAATTATTCTGGCAGGAAGCCCAGGGCTATGCTAAAGGCTAGGGTGCTCTGCAAGGCCTGTCCAGGAGACACAGGCAGACAGATGCTGCAACTGGCAATCACTAACCCTATTTTCCGCCACTCAGGAAAGGGGAGAGTCACACAAACACCAGCTATGGTCTGAAAGGCTTAAGGGGGTTAAATACTCTCCTTCTTCTGTAAGGCATTATAGGGTCAGCTAGCTCTTAACCCATCACTGTCGCAGCAGAAGAGGACATTGACACACCTGAGCATTTGCAAAAGCTCTGGGGAAGCCCTTGGCACTGGACCGAGCATACCTCTGGGTGGAGAACTTGAGTGGAAAATGTTGTGGATGTTCTACTCAACAGCTACAGGAGGTTAATTATTCAAAATACCAAATTACAACTCATACACTAAATTTCCCCTCATGAGTTATTTGAGACCATCCCTTACCAGTGTGGCAGTACAAGGCTTCCAAGTATAAAATTTGGAAAACTCTATGTTTGTCCCAAAACATTAGTTAATTATATTTTTCTCAGGCACATAGAAGTTTGAGTTAGAACTGGAAATCAATTAAAAACAAATAAAAAACCTCCTTACATTCCCCAAACCACACAATTTAGTAATTCCCATCTGCAGACTCACAAACACAAATGTAAAGAGCACTAAATGATCAAAACAGATGATCAGACATAGAAGTCTGAGAAAAATGAGAGGGGGCACTGGGGACAAACTGAGAAAATAAAACAACCTTCAAATTGCTGAATGTTTTGCTGTCCTTCTAATATCTGAAAAGCTTCTTGAATTGGCAGGCTGCAACACAGCACTTTCTGACAACTGCAATACAAAGCCATGAAAAATTGATTTGCTTCATTAACATTTTAGGACATTATTAGCTGGAACGAAATTGACTGTCAAGGCATTTTAAGGGAGAGTCATGGTGTAATGAGCTCAGTGCGAATTATCCTCATCCCAGAATAGAAACAGGCCTGTCACTGAGTAACCAGGCCCAGAATCTACCTTTTGGTTATTTATAATTCCACCCCTTCAGCCCTATCTGGCACAAGCACTTTCTCCATCTGCCAAAGCAAGGCACCAGCTGGAGAGAAAGCTGCAGACAGCTCCAACCTGTCCTCACCCAGTAACAGCAAGGGACAACTGCACACAGAGCATCCACCTGAACACTAGACAACCCTAGCTGCAGACAATCCAGACAGCAACAATTCCCATCAGTCTCAGCCCATCTTTCCAAACTTTTCAAAGTAATTTAAAAGCTATTACTCCCCCATCACAAAGGAGATGCTGACCCTTCTTTGGTCCAGATGATCAGCACACTGCAGGCCCAGCTAAACGGAAAAAAAAGCAGTTTGAAAGACTTCTCAAAGTCATTACTGTGATAAACAGTTAATAGGCAGGGTCCACTGAAGTATGCAGGGAGTACCAGGACTGGTCACCATCCTGCTCCTTTGTCTCTCTGTTTGGGTCACAACATATTAATAGGCTGCCATGTGAAAAGCTAAGCCCTTGAGCAGGCTGTACAAGACTCAGTCCCACTGACTTCCAACCTTGCGCAACTGATGAGGCAGGGCCAAGACTCCACCTGCCCTTCTGCTACATTTAGAGAAGTCTGCAGGACACTTTTCCTCACAGTAGTCTAGCAACTAACACAGCACCCTGAACTGGCTGATTGCTTTCTGCCTGCTCCAAGACAAAAACTATAAAGTCTCAATGCAGGTACTACACAGTGCACTTGAGGAAAAGCAAAAGGAAGCACGTGACGCAGACTGCAGCTACACAAGAGTTCACAAGCAGACCAGACTGGCAAAGTGTTTTTAAGCATTACTAAAAAGACAAATCCATCTGCTGATGACAGACTAAGGCTGGGAGAGCACTTGGAACAAGTTTTTTTCCCTGTTGCCTTACCCTTTCCTCCTAAGATGTCCATGCATGCCATGGCTGAAAGTAGGATTTTGGCTATGGAAGCCCCTCTTCTAGAAGTTGGCCGGTCTCCAGATGGGAAGTGAAAAAACTGGAGTTCTCCCTTGTAGTAACCTTTCACACTCTACCACAGCATTCTTTCTTCTTTTTTTTTCTTTAATTTACTTGCCTTTTGCCAGCCAAGAAAAAGGAGAACCAACCAAAACACACTTACAAGACTTGCATCTACGTGTGCTGCCCAACAGTTTTCTCTGAGATTAAATGAACTCCTCTCTGGGTAAAAGTAACTTGATTCCATGAGTTGCTGTTGCCTTAGGGCCATTCCAAGGTTTCAGTGTGTTTTGCAAACTGAACTGGAAGGAGCTGTATTTTCAAACCTGTTGTGGTTAAGTATTCTCTCCCAGATCACTTAAGGTGAGATGCATGCACAGTACCCCTCTGTAAAGCTATTTTGGTCACCTTAAAACACTCACTGTTCATCAGGACAACCACAGAGTCCACTTAAAACAGTTTTTTTTTTTACCCTTCAACATCAACTGGTCTAAGAACAAAAGTCTTAACATCACAGGTTCTGCTGGTACTCAAATCAAGTGTTTTAGCTGGTTATTGAACCAACTTGAACTCATCCCTGTTCTAATCTATCAACATAACTTCATATCGAAGTCATTTTACTGGGGAATTTGATCTAAGCATGAACATCACAAAATTTATTCTAGGCTCATGCTTAATTGGAACAAAATGCCTCCTCAGCACTTTTCCTTCAAAGCTATCCACTTTCTACAAAGTAATAACTAACCTCACACTACATGCTGTCCACAGGTATGGCTTTAGCTGACCAGGAAGCTGCAGGATCAGAGAAGTTTCCTTAATTACAAAGACATCAGCTATAACTTCCTTATTTGCAAATATTTTTTTCATTTACACTCTAGTTTGTTAAGTATATCCTTAGTCAAGTGTTCCTTCCTTGTGAGACCGAGTGTGATGTAGATTTGCATCAAGCTATATGACTAAAATCAGAGGGAACAGAGCACCGAGACCAGTGCCAAATTCTCTTCTTGGTCTCATGCATAATGCCACAACGAATGCATTGCTGGTGCACATGAAGTGCCCAAGCAGCACTCCACAGAGCTCAGAGCCTGAGTTCCCCTATGCCAACAGAGGTGGAAAACTGATTTTTGTTTTGAACCTGTTCTATTTGTTTGGTTTAAAGTATCTTTTGTTATTAACAAAATTGCTGTCTTTGAAGTCTGAGTGACCTGCTGACTTTCTCTTGCTTAATGATAGGACAAAGCTCTGTCTGTCCTTTTACTATTAACAGCTTTTATTTGTTCCCTTTTCCAGAGGGGGTGAAAACTAATATTTTAATTATTTTTTCTTTTCGTGTTGATTTTTGATTCCTTAGCATTTCCAAAAATTTAACCACTCTTTTCTGAACCCTCTCATTCCCCAATATCCAAACTGATGACAGACAACTAATAGCTGTAAATCAATGCAATAGCTAGCTTTTTCTTACAAATATCTTCTTCTCAAGGAAAAGGGCTTATTTACAAACTTAATATTATAGATTGTTTTATTATCTCTCCTGAGACCAATTCTTACTGCTTTTTATTCTACCACTGGAATGACTCCCAGGGAGAAGTCATGTGAATACAGAAACAACAGCTTTGCTACTTCACTGTTACAGAGTTTATTGCTTGCTAAATGGGTCTGGGTTCTCAGTGCCCAAAAGTCAACTGCAGCATCCATCTTTGCTGTTTAAAAATCTCTGCTGTGGTAGTTATGTTTGTTACTGAAACAGGGAGGAGCTCTGGGGCCCTGAAAGAACTTGACAGCCTCCCAGGGAGGCAAGCAGTGCTGCCAGGAGAACATTTAACTCCTCCACTGTTTCCTCTACTCCCCTGCACTTTTGCAGGAGCTGCCAGTACCCTCATAGGGAACTCTGCCCCAAAGCTGAGCTCTCTCCTGGTCCCCTATTTGTGCTGTAAACCAGTATTACTTCCAGATTTCCACCAGGTGAGTAACTGTGAGGTACTTACTCACCAGTGTCATTGTAACCCAGCCCTGATTCCCACCTCCTTCAGAAGTTTCATCAACTCACCTGAACGGCAAGCTTACTGGCTCTCCTCTGGAATGGATCTGTCTTGGGGAGAAACCACCTTAAAACTTCCCAGTCATCAACTTAACACTGATCAAAAAGGAGACTCAGGGACATCTTAAGCATATGCTGGAGATATCCCAAGAGTGAGGACTACTGGGATTGAAAAAAAACTGGGAAGCAGCAGGATTCTTGTTCTCAAATGTCATTCAGTGCCAGAGTTCAGGCCCCCAATCAGGCTTGCTCTGAGGGGAGGTGAAACAGCTCAAGAGGTGGCTATTGCCAGAAAAGTAGGAAAAATGCTGACATACAGAGGAGAACAGGACACGTTTCAGAGCTACTCAGAGTTCATGCAGTTTTAGACAGTGCACTTTCCACAGAAGTTGCAGAGCAACAGCCAAAGAAATAAGGCAAATCACACAAACTGTATGCCATTGCCATTACAAGAGAAGTAAATGCTGCACCTTGTCCAGGACCACAGTTTGATGTGAGATGCAGGAGGTCCTAGAGGAGTACCAGTGTTTTGGACACAGAGAGTTAAAAGGGGGAGTACAAACCAGATTGGACTAGATGGCCCTTTCCTTCTCTCTATCACCACCAGAAGTTTGCTCTGTGAGACAAAAATTCTGAGAGAGCACAGACCTACAAGCTGCTTCTATCTGTGCACGTAAGGATTTTGCATGCTCAGTGCTAGTGGAAACATGTGCCACAGTTCTGGACTTCACCAGCAGCCGCCTGGGAGCCAGACAGAGGCACCTTACTCTCACCTCCCTCAGTCTCCTGCATTTTTTTCTTAAACACTCAAGCCAAAAATCAGTCCTCCAAGCAGGGAAAAGCTGTATTAAAAATGACTTCTGATTAAAAAGGAGTTTTAAATCCTTTTGTAACAATAACCATATTATCTGCATCATGCTGCATTATGCAACTGAGAACAAAGCAGCACAGAGCAAGAGGTAAAAGCACCATCTCCAGCAGAATCATAATTTTGTGGGCAGTTCTCAGTTCCAACACTCACCTGGCAAGATTCAGATGGGATTGGGTGCACTTGGTACATGCCACAGAAGCAAAATCATGCACAAAACTTATATGATGCAGCAGCTGCAGAGCAGAGGCTGTTTTGCAACACGGCTTTCAACCAAAGGTGCTATTTCAGGGGAAGACTGATGCTAAATGCTTCAGGAACCACAGCTCAGAGTAATAAAATCTGACCTGGAGCCTGGCCATGGCTCTGCCGTAAAACATGACAACTTGGGATCCTATACAGGCAATAAACTAGAGGCTGGTCAAGACCTGCCCTCAAGCTGCCCAACCTCACTACAAGGACCACTCTGCCAGCATCCACCCTGGTGCCCAGGGGCAGGTGCAGCCATGCAATGAGGGAACAGCCACGCTGCTCATTTTCCCCTAGCCGTGGACACTTGGCCACACTTGCACAGTAGCCAGATTTTAATGGGAAGCACAGTTTTAGCATCTGCAAAGTGCTGGGCCACAAATGCAAGTTACAGATTCAGAGCCAACCTACTGCACTTCCCAAAATGGTCTATTAAGCATCTCCTCTCATCATACCCTCTTCAGCCACACGGTTGGTTAGTGGGGTGGGGGGGGGGAGATGGTGTGTTTGGGTTTTTTTTTAACTTTTTTTCTTTTTTGTAATCAGATCCCTGTGTGAATCACTAAACTGAACAAGATCTTGCCATGTTCGGCAACATTTTCTTAACATTGTGTTAAACGTGACTGCAGGCACTCAAAAATGTGTATGTGTGTATGTACATAACATGCTAAACACTCTTTTGTCTGAGAAGAAAGATGTGATTTATTTCAAAGAAGGACAAAGGACAAGTTAAAAATAACAGACAGCTTCAAAAGCCTTGTGGTAGCTTTCCATTACAAAAGACACACAGAAAAGTGATTTTTTTTTTTTTTTTTCTGACCGAAGGGGAAGGCTCCCAAACTTTTCTCTCATCCAGGGAAGTCTTCACTTTAGCTGAGCCTTTGAGGCACAAATACATTGGTTAGGAAAAGATGCACACAAGACTTAACTCCTGATTGTTTATTTCAGTATCTCACCCTAGCAAGGCTCCAAGCTGACCACAGCAGCCACTTGCTGAGCTGAATTATTTGCCTATGCAAGCATCAGTTAAGATCTTGCCAAAACCCAGTAACAATCACCTGAGAACCTGTAGGGCTCCCTCTGGGCACACACATGCTCCTCTGAGAAACTACAAACTTCTCGCTTACTCAAGCTGCCATGAAAATGTCACTAGTGCTGGATCACAGCAGGATCCTTCACATGACAGCATGAGCAATACTCCCTGCCCAAAACTCCTGACAGTACAGGTTCAGGTACGCAGATCTGACTGGACCTTTCAGTAAGGACAAAGCACACTGGAATTTCATTCCCTACGTAACCCTCTGGCACCATCATGAACCTGAACAAAAGCACCTGGCATTGAGGTTTCAGAGTGAGGCTCACATTGCCTCTATTTTCACCCACTGAACATTTCCACACAAATGTCTACCAGAAGCCTAAAATGATGCTAAAGTAAGAAGTAAGTTCTTGCTCAGCAGATTTCTGGGATATTGAGGTCAACAAAAAAACGCATCTCTTCCCAACATCCCAGTTGTCTTCCCTCACTCCATCTCAATATGAAAGCAGGCGTGGGATGTTCAGAAACAAGTCAGAAGGCTGTTGAAGCAGAGCAGTCAGCTAGAATAAAGTATGAGCTTCAACCTCCACAGAGAAAGTTTTAACAAAGGAGACGGCTTAAAAAACACCCTAACAACCCAAACAAATAAAAGCCCAACACTAAAATGAGTAAGGAAGTTGGGAATCTTGAATTACATATTCCTGACAACAAGAGCTCAAGGTTCTCAGCATGGCATGATTCCACCAGTGTGTTTTCCAGGCAGGGATGGCTCAGTCCTACTCCAAACTGTACCGCAAAAGGTCCATGAATTAAAGAGACCTGTAAAACCAGAGGCATGACTACTTCCCATGAAAACTCCCTTTGCATCTGCTACTTTGGTGCCAATCAAACATCTCTCCTATTCCTCCCAGAATTCGGAGGATGAGCGAAGTAGTGGTATGTGTGTGTGTCAAAATCCATCACCACTGCCACTCACTACATCTAGAAGACGTGTAAGCAGTTCAGAGCCATTGAAGCTCTGAGCCTCAGGGACCCTCTACGGAGTGGGCAGGGCTCAAGAGAGCTGAGCAGGGCTGTAAGGGGGCCCCAACAGAGCACTGGCACATGCTCAGCATAAGCAGGCTGCCCTCAGAGCCCTGAAGTTGCAGCACGGCTGCCTGACTTCACTGAAACAAGTTTCTTCTTTCACACTGTAGCCATCACTTAGTGCCCAACCAAAATAGATTTAAGCTGTTCTGTAGTAAAAATAACAGCGACCAAGAAACATTATGTCACATCACAGGAAGGGGAAGCTCTTTTTTGTTAGATTTTCTAAATTTAGCCACTTTGATATACCGGAGTCATATGGATATGAGAATTTTCCAAATCTAGTGCATGCATCACTGTCTGAAATAAGAGCATGAAAATCTCTTGGACAAAGAAAGAGGCTGCTCAAAAGGAAGATTTAGAGAAATGCACAGGGAGTCGAAAACTCATCTGATTATGCAACGAGTGTAAGTAGGCCTGGTGCTTGCTGCCGACTCCCTGGTTTGGAAACCTGCCACCAAGAACCCTCTGCTTCAGCACATTCAACCTCATCCAGCAGTTCTGCCTATAAAATTGTGGTGGGTTAACCCTGAATGGATGCTAGGTGCCCACCAAAGCCACTTTATCACTCCCTTCCTCAATGAGACAGGGGAGAGAAAATACACTAAAAGGCTCGTTGAGATAAAAGCAGGGAGAGAGATCACTCACCAATTGCTGTCATGGGCAAAATAGACTTGACTTTGGAAAATTTAATTTTTTACCCATCAAACCAGAGAAAGATAATAAGAAATAACCCAAACCTTAAAGAGGTGTTTTAACACCTCTGTCCTACCTAGTCCTTCTTCCTCTGCTCAACTTCACTCCTTTTTTCCTCCTGATTTGCTTTACCTCCTCCCTCTGCAGTGGCACAGAGAGTTAGGAATGGGGTTTGCAGTCAGTTCATCACAGATTGTCTCTGCTGCTCCTTCCTCCTAAGAGAAGGACTCCTCACACTTTTCCCCTGCCCCAGTGTGGGGCCCCTCCTACAGACTGTAGTTCTTCACGGACTGCTTCAGCAAGGGTCTCCCACAGGGTCTTAAGTCCTGCCAGCAAACCTATCACAGCCTGGGCTCCTTTCTCCATTGGTCCACAGGTCCTGTCCAAAGTCTGCACCAGCACAGGTTTCTCACAGGATCACAGCCTCCTTCAGGCATCCACCTGCTCCAGCTGCAATTGCTGCTGAAAGCGGGTTTGGCTTTTCCCCCACTTTCCATATGTTATCCCACAGGTACTACCAATCACTGCTGATGGGCTTGGCCTTGGCCAGTGGTGGATCTTGGAGCCATCTGGCATTGGCTCTGTCAGACAGATGGGAAGTTTCCAGCAGCTTCTCACTCAGCAAACCCCACTCCCGCTACCAAAACCTTACCATACAAACCCAGTGCAAAAATACAGCCATACACAGCAAGGGGGTAGGATGCACCATGCAGACCAGGAGAGGACACACAATCCTCCATCTCTTTCCCTCACAGCAGTAACACAGACATATAAAAAGGCTAAGTTTGTCCATCTTCCCTTGCCTGGAATGTCCTGGAAATGTGGAGAGGTTCACCTGCTTGTTTCTCTCTGAGCACAGCATGCTGGCTTCCTGAAGATACAGTCCAGCTGATGCTTCCCCAAGAAAGCCAACCCATCCAAAGGACTATCCAGGGAATACTTTGAGTCAGATTACTCCAGCTCTCACTGCTTGTTCCTAGTTGGGCTGCTCAGCAACACAGTGGTGCAAGATGGAGTGACTCAAGAAGTTCAACAGTGGGACAGAGGCTGACTGACTCAAAGCCCACATTAAGGCAGTGGAAGCCAAGCCAGAAGCTGTTCTCTCAACCTACAACGTACTTTAAAACCATTTTAGACCCAGAAACAGGTCCCTATCATTGAGTGAGAGTTTGGCACCACACAGCTCTTGCTCAGTCAGACACCGGTTTGTCTGGACTAGCAATTTCCCATGCCCTTTGGCTACTCCTGGCTGCGTCTGCAATTTGCAAGACGCCTCTGTACACTCAAAGGTGTGCAGAGCAGCCAAGCTGCCACCCTGCTACCACTTCCTGCTCCAGCTCCTGTGCATCCCATTGTGACTAAATCACCCTGCTAAGGAAGGTCATTGCTCCTGTGAGGCACTCACAGCTTCACAGATGAAGAATTACAAAAGTAAGGGGACAAGTAAATTATGTAGCTGCCTCAAGTCCCCTTTTGGTCCCATATAGACAAGGTCCCAGCTGTTCGGCTCTTTTGGGGAGAAGATAAAGTGTTCTACATAAACAACTTGAACTACTTCCTATCACACATCACAATAAATACAGCTGCCGGTTATTATACATTGAGGATGTAATCCTGAAAAGTACAAGGATCAGCAATTTGACAGATAATCATGCTATTTCCCCCATAATGTAGTAAAAGAGAACACGTGTAACAGAGTGGAGAGTTACACACAATATAAATACAGAGAGAGGGTGGAAAGATAAAAATTCAAGTGTCAGGAGGGTCAGTATGAGAGGACTGCTTATCAGAATGGGTCTTTATCACCAGCCATTACGCCTTCTTTTTGTACTTCATTCTTTACTGATGTCAATTTATCTGAGAATTTTAATGAGAGATGAAAATGCAACTGTTCAGACATGGGCAATGGGAGGAGTATATAGAGTACAAGACTGATATCAGCAGCCAGTCTCAGAGGTCCCTGTCTCTCTGTCCTTCACACTATACAACCTGCACATATTTCAGCTCTGCAAATTGCTAAGTTCTAACACAGTCTGTTCAGAGAAAAACTGCTTGCCATCCATGACTGCTGTGTTTAAGAAAGAGGCCACAGGGAGTGGAGAAGGTACTAAATAGCCAGCAACAGAGTTCCACAACAACAGCTGCTGCACCATGTACACTCGTGGTCTGTGCTGCAGGACAATTTTGCGGTTCTGCTGTGTCCATCATAAACTTTCAGAAACAGCATGACAAAGACACATTTTTCTTCTGCTGTAAGAAGCTCATCCTCTGGATGTTGTCCATGTAGCAAGGGGGGAATCTTCCTAAATGTGAGAACACTTGTTTTGGGATAGGTTTGGGACAAATCAGCCCTTCTAGCAGTCCGCTGCTGCCAATCTTGCATTGATGCAGAAGAACCAAATGCACTGCACATGTCTCTCAAAGTTAAGCAAGGCCAAATCACTGTACATCTTCAATATTTTTCCACTGTGTGGTTTCATGGGGCAGAAACCACTAGATGAGTTGGACGCAAACAAGGTCAAGTACCTCTGTCTCAAATCAAACCCTGCAGATTTTGATGCTCTGGAAACCACGGCCATTTAATTTTTTAGGAAGTTCATCAACAACCCTACCCTACTGCAGGGGCAGGATCTGTCCCTTATTAGATACTATTGCTGGAGAGAAAAACACCTGCTGAAAATGCAAAGAACATGCTCCAAGAGGAATTTAGCACACAGACTGGAAAGTTACTATGCACAGATAATTCAAAAAACAAGTCTTGAGTGAAGTGTGCCACAATCTTGTATCCTGTTATGACAAAAGCCTACAATATTCATTTTATCACCAGTCATTTGTGGGCATGAGGCCCATATGTCCCTGTCTGACCACTGTTGTACCTTTGTTTTGTTCCTGTCACATTGTAACAGGAAGAGACTGCAAACTCTACAGAAAAGTGATGGGTACCATGAATGAAGGAGGAAGGAGTTTTCGCAGAACAATCTAGGTTCCCTCAGATAACACAAATAAAAATGCTTCTCTAAACTGGACTCTTGGCAAACATCACCCTAAAACTGGGTATAAGAGATATCCTGGTATTGCTTTCATTAAGAGTCTTGCAGAAATGCACTTAGACAAGCTTGTGAAATCCCGCCAATAAAAGCCCAGCAGAAGTCTCCCATCATCTTATCAGCACAATTCAATGCATCCTAGATCAACAACAATACAGCTGCTTCCTGGAGCGTTCAAGCACCAAATCCAAGTCAGCACTTGGCAACACAAGGCAGGTCTGAACACGATTTGAGACGGAACTTTATTTTGTGCTGAAGGTTACTTGACCTCACAGTTCAGTTCAGTCTGATCTTCACAAAGCGCTCAGTTTAATGAACTTCCCAACGGAAGCACCTTGCTCATCTCAGAGCTGTTGTTTGGTTCATTCAGAGTTTGCCATGTTCAACTGCCGATTCAAAATTAATGCTACCTTGTAAAGTCTGTAGGTCCTAGGTCATTTTCATACCCATCCCCCAGAAATCCACAGCTAAAACCAGTAAGGAGTGTATTCAGTATACCTTTGGGTAAAGCTCAGAGCTTTTGAAAATGACCTCTGTGAAAACAAAAAAGCACATCTGAAATTAAGGTCTTGCTTTAAACCACAACCAACTCCAGCAAGCAAGCAGTTCAGCAGTCACAGCTCAGTCTGAGCAAAGCCTCCATCCACTGGCCACAGACAAGTCACCCCTAACCACAGAAGCTGCGTTAAGTCTGAAACCACACTACCACTGACCATGTTGGCAACCTGATCAGTGTTAGCACCAAGCTTTAGCCAGGAAAATACCACAAGTACCATTTGTCTTCAGCCTCCAGCAGCCTCCTGTGGCAGAACCATAAGCCTTCAGTGATGTTCCATCCGAACATCCCGAGTTAAATTTCTCACAAAGCCAACCAGCCATTTTTTTTTCACAGGTCTTGCACCCCCCAGTCTCAGTTCTTAATCTGGTTCCCCAGAAATAAATTGCTAGAGGACAAAACTTTCCCAGCTGGTCTAGCCGGAACAAAGGCCACATTCACACAAGTGACCTTGCCATCCGAGACCGTAAACTTCACCTATGCAAGAGCTTCTAAAAACGTCATGGCCTCCTCATCCTCTGTAAAAGACAGCTCCTTCACGTTGTGGTCACCAGAATCCCATCAGCTCTCCTGATGTAGGCAAGACCATCATATAACAGACCGTGGGGGCAGGCTGAGACTCCTATAACCCAACTGCATTACTTTCTCAGACACAGGTAAGTTCTTAGCAAGTCAAAAGCACTGACACATTTTTTTTGCAGAAGAAGAATTTGGTGGTTATAATTCACACAGAAACCTTAGGCACTCCCTTCCCACTCCTTGTCCCTACAAGGAGCTCCCTTAAAACAGACATCCCACAAGCTCCAAAGTACCTGAGGTGATCTTATTTGGCACCAGCCAGCCTGGTTACTCTCACAGTTGTCCACATCTGTGTGACAAACACAAGTACCACAAATAAGCAGAGGGAGATAAAAGGACATAACTGATTATCTTGTATTCAACCCCCAGACCACAATTTTCTTTACATATCTACATATCTAGAGGTCATTCTTCCTCTATTCATGATGGGGGGGAAAAAAGGTAGAAAAAAACTACACTGTACACTGATGACTTCCAACAATTCAAACCCCACACAGGACTTTCCTAAATAAATTTTCTTTTCCTAAATAATTTTTTCCTGGCAAATTGATTTCAAGATCCAAAAAGTAACCTACACTATTACTAGCAAATTACTAATTGGAGAGCATGCTAGGCTACCCCAGCTGAAAACTGCAAAAGCAATGCACACCACAGCTTACAGGAGAATTACCTACTAGATTCACTCTTATTTCGTTCTTAAACTGATACTGTTTTTTCACTGCTCTATCCCACTGTCAAGTAACATGTTCACATCCCCAAAAGACAACACAAATTCAGCACTGTTGGTGATTTTCCACCATCCATTCCTGAGATGCATAAGAAGTAGGCCCCAGCAATACACCAACTGCATGTGGATTGTTCACATGCTAAATCTCAACTAAACTTACACAGGAAAACTTTTCCCACTTCAGTGTTTGTAGAAGCAGGTATCATATCACCAGATGTGTGAGCACACAAGACAGTGCAAAGCATGTTTCATGACACCTGTGTCCACAGCATGCTGAAGCAGCACACAAATCAGTCCTCACGTCATCAACTGACTCCAGAGAGCGGAAAACCTACAACATCTTACCTTCACAGTCAGTAGCTTTTAAACAGATCTCACGCAATGAAACAAAGAATCACTTGGTACCCAGCAACTCTTTAATAGGTCATTTCCTGCAAAGACAAATTTCAGCAACTGTAATAAAAAACACAAACCAAAAACACAAAACAAAAAAAGTAATGCGCTGAAGGCCAAGTGCTTTGCTTCACTAACCAAACCAAAAAGATCCACTCAACCAAATCTAGCATCTCCCTGGTTCAGTGATGGCAGCTCTAAGTCCAGAGCCTCAAAGCCCAGAGATGACTCCCACGGGGAATGGGTCAGGGTAAGAAAAGTTGTTAAGGGACAAACCAAAAGAGCTTCCCTGTACCGGAGCTGACATACCAGGAAAGCTTTCTTTTATCACAAATGCATAGGAACTTTTTGTGTAAGGAAGAGAATTCCTTTGAGCAAGGAAGAGGATTTCTTCAAGCAGTGTTAAGTGTGCATGTTGCCATTCTAATTTAAAGTAATTTTAGCAAGTTATATATTAAGAGCTTTAAAATAAAAGCCCCCAAACACACACAACACAAGGTAACCAGACAGTGCAGTACAGCTTTAAGAAGGCAATTCAAAAACCTCAGCCTTTCTTCTAGCATCCACATTCCCTCCCATTCCCGTGTCTTCCCAAGCTAGATGGTCAGGCACAAGCCCAGGTCCGCACTGACCACTTCAGTTCTCTCCAAAGACTGGTTCCCACATCTGTGCCCCATCAGGGACAGCCCCATGGCAGCCATCCATGCTGCATACCACACTCTTCCTATGGCAATTTCTCAGCCTCCTCCAAGACCACAGAAACATTCATTGTCCCTTTAAACATGTTGTTCAAATTAGAGGATGCTACAGCCACTAAACAAGAGGACTTGAAATGCTCACCTTGCAACACAGGTTAATGTGAGGCAAATCTCTAAAAATCACTAGTAGCAAGTAGGCTACTACTGTGTTTCTACACTGTTACCTACAGCAAGTCACACCAGTCAAGGCTGTCATTTCAACAGTACAGAAACCAGCTCTAGACAGTAAACTAAACTATCCATGCTAGAGCCACAGAATGACAGTAGCTTCCCCAAGTCCAGCAACCAATGTGTGCTCTTCTACCGAACCACAGGGCTCTGCTCAGCTTCATCCTGCCAGATCACCCATGGCCAGAGCTCACATGGGGCTGAAGTCTTGTCCCACTGTCTCCAATTATGTCACAGTACTCTGCTGAAGCCACAGCCTGAGGGATAGTGTGACAACAGCCCCAAAACAGCCTTAAGATCTACTCTGAAAGTCAAGCAAAAAAAGACTCCACCTGCAAATGGGGAAAATAGAAGGCTGCCTAATGCTAGTGTCAGGCTCTATAACAAGCAGGTGTTGCTCTACTGCAATTGTCTGTGAAAAGAAGCCCAGCTACTTAAAGCATGACTACAAAGTGGAATTAGGTATCTGACATGAGCTTTTCACTGAGCAGCAGCTCAGATTTTGGAGCAACTTCTGAGCCATTCCGACAAAACCAGTCTCACCTGCTCTTGTCTCACCTTGCATTGGGTGACTCGACAGCATGACACATCACAGGATCTTCCACCTCCCTAGCTCCTGACTCCATCCCAGCCACCAAAGGAGGTCATGACAGTTTTTGACTCCAATGTGGGACTGGTGAGCATTGTGCACTTTGAATCACGACCATGAGGTGGCCTATTTAGCCCTGCTCTAGCCATGACAGACACGCACAGGGGACCTACACTATGATACCTCCGCGTGCACCCCTTAAGGTGACTGGCAGTATAATATCCCTGCTTCTGTTCACCCTTGATGTGGGAGACAGGCAGAGTAGAGGTTTGTGATCTCCTCCCTGCTCTGATACCTCAAGAAGGGGCTAGCATGGCAGGTGGCAGATGTGCACTTTCTCTCCACAGGAAACCTCTTGCTAGTCTTCCAGAACCTTTCAAAGCTCTCCAATAGCTCTGGAGCATCCTTTTGGACAGGGGCTGCTAGGCTCACACAGTACTTTTGCTCATGACCATTTGTTGTCATATTTTTACTCTGTGAAAACCCACATCATATCATCTTACTTGTGACAGCATTCTGCCCATCTTCTGCGATAGACACGGACCCTGGCTTTGTTACGTCTAAACTCATACAGCCCCTTCACAGGCAGGAATAAAGGAAAACCACTGGTCAAACATAATCCTTCCCTGTCCAAACACCAGATGAATCACACACGGGACATCAGGACACCTTGTACAAAAGACAGTCTGGAAGTGCCCATGGTGACCCAGACCCAGCCTAGCGCAGGGCAAGGGGAAGCAGCAGCAGGGCAGTAAGCAGGTGCACATGAAATCCAGTCACATTTATCCAAACAATGCACACGTGTCTACTATCAGACAGATGGCAAACCATCTCCACCTCCCCCAATCCCAAGTCACTTAATAGCTTATGGAACATGAATAACCTAAAAGCTCTTCAGTCTAGGGGCTAAAAGAAAATCACATACAAATGAGAGCATTTCACAACATCTGTGATGATCCAAATGAGGTCTTATCATCTTGGACAGGTGAACCATTCCTGCTGGTCACTCCAAGCAGGGATATGACATTCTTAGCCTGGTAGGAACATTTTATTTATATATAGTGAATATGTAAAGAAAAAAAATATTCAACACATCGAGTTGTTATCAGCCGCATGAATGACTGCAGCCTCAAAGCACACTGAGATTCCAGCTCAGATGCCAATTCAGTTACTATTTCACTCAGCTACAAAACTGTTTCAAACACAAAAATTTCCTTAAAAGGACCCTAATAAGGCATTTTTGTATCACTTTCATCCGCTGTTTGCAATAAGCCCTCAGAAAACTGAACCCAGAATCTCAATTTTTATTAACCAATTCTATGCACAGTAGCTTGTTCCTAGAGTATTTCCATGTGTATTTTTGATACTGGAAGCTATAAAATGCAGGACAGAGAGGAAGGGAAGGAGAAGAAAAGCAAAGATTAATCCTGAACTCGTGAACACCCTTTTTGAAGGGGATTCCAATAAAAATTTTGGATGACCAAAGAATGTACCATCAGTTTCATGAATGACGACACAGATTGCACAACCACTCAGAGCCAGACTGCACTTCCATTTTTGAGCACAAATTTGGCAGTGTCTCCACAGAAATATTTCCCTTATTAAGGTCAACTGGCTGCAAAGCACTTCTTCAGTGCAGTCCTAAAAAGCCCACAGACCTATTTAAGTATTAGGAACATTGTAATTGCTAGGAATTTCCACTAAAAGAGCTTGGAAAGAAACACAGACATCTCCCTCACAACATATTTTTGTAACAGCAGACCCATCTCTTTCCTACACCTTGTCAAAAATGACACCAGCCATGATTCACTTGCATGACAGCAAGCTTGGCAGCATGACTTTAAACATGCACGCCTCCTGATCAACAAAATCAGGAGGGAAAAAAAAAAGTCTTCAGCTTCACAATTGCCATTTAGGGGCTCCTAAACAGTTTTTTATTCATAGAGCAGACACACAGCAAAGAATATTTTAGATTAAACGCAGACATACAGGCCTCCCAAGCCGAATCACAGCTCACATTTTTCATATAGTCCAGATCACAGCTGGGCTAGATGCAAGCATCATCCCAGGCAACAAGCAGGTTTCTCAATTAATTGCAGCCTTTAATCACTCTTCAGCATTTCCACAGATCAGCCTTGCCTTTTAAACATGTTTGTCTGCTGTTCTCTCAGCTAGAGTCATGCAGCATCCATGTTTAAGAGAGTCATTCCCTGCCCCAAGGCAGGGTCACACCTGGCCTGACTTCCCTGCTGGAGCTCCTCAAAAATGCTGCAGCCTCCTTTCCATAGGCAGCATCACCCAGGTGCCATTCAGAGACCTGGCACACAAGCCCCAGCTCCTCCCATGCTCAGCACCCTGCTCACCTGTGCCTTCCCTTCCCAGAACACCTGGCCTGGCTCCCAGGAGAGAGCAATCCTTTCCCACCTCTAAGGAAACATAGATGGCACAGCCAAATCCAAAGGAAAAGGCCCTTCAATACCTCTCTCATGCTTCTGAACCCTCACTGACTATCACTGGGGTCAGCAACACCACCAACTGCCTGCAGACAGTCTGGCTCCCCTTCAAATTTCACTTTTAAAGCATCATCTACTCACAGGGAGAAAAGGGACAACCACAAAGCATTCACCATTTAAGAAGTAAAGGAGATACGTGACTGAAGGCTGGAATTCACAGACTCAATCTTCAATAGATGCCCATAACACCATCACACTGCATGTACAGGTTTGCTGTCTAGACTAATTCTGGTGGGGTTTTGGGGAGGGTTGTTGGAGTTTTTTATTTGGTTTGGTTGCTGGGGGTTTTTTCAAGGGTTCTGCGGCACATTTGTTTGGGGTTTTTTTTTTTGTTTCCAGGGTTTTTTTTGGAAAGCAGATCACATTGCCCTAAGCACCGTGACAGCAGCACGATATCACTCAGCATGTCTCACAGCATGGGTTCACCCCCCCCAGTCCAATGGCTCTTACATAAGTGAGCAGTTAGAGGGAGATACAGCTGATGGAGCCAGGACTCAGGCTGAGGAGCAAACAGCACCCCTTATTCTAAATGTCCAGAGGAAAAAAAAAACCAAAACAAAACCCAAAAATCCAAACCACAAAACAATCCCAAAAAACCCATACCTTATTAATCACTTTAGTTTACGAACAAATTCAGCACCACTGTTTGAACTCAAATCATGCTACAGTTCCCTGCACAATTTCAGGCTACCTCTTAATAATGTTCCAACACACCGTCAACAAGGTTGTTAAAATGCAGATTTCTGGAGCATTGCTCACAGTCCAGAGTGTGTTTTGATTTCATACAGATTTACACATCAAAGTACCTTTCCCATGGCACCCTGCAAACCACAGAGCAAACCCAAGCAGAGCTGGGAGGACACTGGTTAGGAGGCAGTACCTGCACACACAAAGTAAAACAGATGCTGCTGGAAAACATCACCAATAAAAATCACAACTTTAGAGGTGACAGCTTTACAAAGCACCATGACCAGTCACGTTGCAGAGGAGAGAGGTTATGGTTTTTTGTTTGATGAAAGGAGAGAGAGGAAGGAAAATTAAATGCTCGTGAGAATAGCTCCAAAAGGTACAGTCTGGGAATCACTTCTAGGTGAGATCCTTAAACAAAGAAGATGGAGTATCCTTCTCTCTTCAGGGAGGAATGCTTCCCGCTAGAGACAGAGCTCAGAGAAAGCTCTTTTTACACAGGGCTATGGAGACCAGCACACCCATTGTCTACCAGGAGGAGCTTTCCTGCATTCAGAGAGGCTGCAGCACAGGCCAGGTCTTGGGGGGTGAAGGGTTGAAGTGGGGGATGGGGGACACCTGCAATGTTTTAGACATCTCTATTCATGTTTACAAACAGCTCCAAGGAAGTGGGAGCTGCAGGATAAAAGGAACTAGGGGGGAAAAATAACCAAACACCACAGCCCCATTCAAAGGAATCAAAACAAGGAGGACAGGTCAGAGCCTTTTCAACAATGGCACTGCCAACCGCCAGGGCCAAAACTCAAACCACAGAGAGAAAAGGAGCAGACAAAGGGGGACGTAACACCCCCCTCCTCTCAGAATGGGGTTATTTTAAGCCTGTCTCCTTGGAGCTACCCTAATATTTTCTCTCATGACTCAAACCACCAGGGAAAGGAGCAGACAAGAGAAGAAAAAAGGAAAAAAAAAAAAAAAAAAAAAAAAAACAGAGCTAGGGCTGACCTCGTAAGACACCTTTCGAGAAGGGGCAAAGCTCCAGAAGAGATGAAAGGCAAATGGGGCTGTGCCTTACCTGGAAAAGTGTGTGGGTTGGGTGACCCTCTTTTAAGGCACTTTGAACAGAGGACATGCACAGTGTAGTACAGGCCCGGCCATTCCTGGAGCAGGACATTCAGTTCTTCCACTAAAGGCGTAATAGCTTGCCAAGCTGTCCAGATATTTGGTAGGGACGCGTGACTAGCGATAGACAGTGTGTCTGGCTGCAGAGCTCCCCTGGCAGGCCGGTAGCTCACCACCACAGGCACCTTTCCCCGGTAGGCATAAATCTGGTATTTGCCATCTGACCGCTGAACCACGTGGCTGTTAATCTGGACACTGTAGCGTGCAAACAAGCCGGGTGGGAAAATGAATGGAAAGCTATATTCAATCTGCAGCTGCTCGACCACGAAGGACTGTCCGCTCAGATTGGTGCCGTTGATCCATGCCTCTGCATGGGGCACCTCGTTTTTCATGTAGCAGGGAAACCTGTACCAAGCAGCTGCCCCATTTAAGGGCTTGCATTTGGGTTTGTTGACACAGTAACAAAGTCCCATCTTCTCCAGCAGCTCCAGAATGAGCTGCAGATCCTCCCGGCTCTGGATGTGGGGCTTAAGAAGGAGACGGATAACATGGGCGGGAAGGAGGCCATGCAACAAGAAGCCCTCCACGTAATGATGGAGCTGAGTGGTCCTCAGTTCGTCAATCTGGGTGTCGCTGAGCAGTTTCTGTAGCAGCACGGTGGCATCCCGCTGGCAAAAGACATTGAGGATGTCAATGAGCCGCGGCAGGTTGTGGAACACATATTCCCGCAAGGTGAGATGCTCCTCAAAGTAGAGCAGCTTTCCACTCTCATGCAGGTAGGACAGGGCACTCTGGAGCCGATCCTCCGTCAGGCCTGCCTGCAAGCCCAGGCGGGCAGAGTCCCACCAGCTAAGCCACAACTGCTGAGCTTGTGGCTGGAAGTGCAGCTCCTCCAGCACTTGCCAGGACTTGGGCAACACCCGGTGCAGGTTCGGGAAGATATCCCGGTGCTCAGCCACCGAGAGGAGCTTGTCCCGCAGGCGACGCACCTGGCAGCGGTCCTGGCAGCTGAAAGGCAGCACTGGAGAGAGGATCTGTGGGCGGTGATTGAGAAGATACTGAAACTGGGCCTTCTTTCGCCGCAAGTTCTTGTCCGAGACTCCGTAAAAGGCAGCGTGAGGGCTGGAGCAGCGCAGGTCAAAGTCCTGTCCCAGAGCCTCATCCACCTGCTGGACTAAGCTCTGAAGTCCCTCAGCATCCCTCTTCTCCTGCTGAGCAATCTGGTGATGGATGTCCAGGCACTTCTCTTCCAACTCCCGCTCTGCACAGAGGTCGGCATGGGTTCCCACCATGCACACCACAGCATGGGGCACCTTGGAACTGAGCCAGTGTAAGAAATAGCCCACAGAGGGATAGAAGTGCTGAGGGACGTAGGCACTCAAATTCACCACCAGCACGTACAAGGCTCCAGGAGAGAGGAAAAAAGACTGGATCACATCATAGCTTGGGTCCCCCGCCAGCTCGTACACAATAAATGTCAGGCCCCTCTCTGCATCCGCTGTCCAGTCCATCACCTCGATGCCCTTACTGCCTCCTGATAGTCCTAGTCCCTGTGGTACCTGGGGGGCATTGGGTGGCAGTGACGGTGCAGGGGATGGTGTCTCCTCTTTTGCTCGGTGAGAGGGCACACGAGAAGGTGTATCCTGCCGCTCAACAGGGAGACATTCCACCTGCTGCATGACAGGTACCCGAGTTGAGGAATTGTCTTGAGGCTCTGGAAAGGGGCAACACCCAACTGTCACCCTCCCAATGTCCTGCTGTTGCCCAGGAAACCCTCTGTGCTGGGTGTTCCCTGCCTCCAGGCTTCCCAAGTCCTCTCTCTGCCCATCTTCCTCCATGAGGCACCGTCTCAGGAGGGTCTTTCCTGCGTCCTTTAGGCCCATGAGGACCAGCTTGAGGCGAGGTTTGAGGGCAGGCTGAGAGTGGGCCAGCTCCTGCTGGTAAGCTGCGATGTAGGGGATGCCTTTCATGCACACCTCATAGGGAGGCTGGATGAGGGGGTTGTCTTTGATCTTCCACAGGGTGACACGGGAAAGCTGCCCAAAGCCCTCAGGCAGGATGGCGATCTGGTTGCCTTGCAGGACCAGCTCCTCCAGGCTGTGGAGGAGCACGATGGAGTCAGGCAGGTAGCGGATGCAGTTGTTGTCCAGCCAGAGAGTGCGGAGCTGGTGGAGCTGAGAGAGGTGAGGAGGCAGCACGGTGAGCTGGTTGCGGCTCAGGTAGAGCTCCTCTAGACTGGGCAGCGCCAAGATGGCAGAGGGGAACTCCCCCAGCAGGTTGGATGAGAGGTTCAGCATCTTGAGCCGCTGCAGTTTGCCAAAGCCAGCGGGCAGCGCCTGCAGCCGGTTGCCATCCAGCATGAGGCTCTCGAGGGCACTCAGCTGGCAGAGGCCCTCGGGCAGGGACGCCAGCCCGGTGCCGCTGAGCCAGAGGATCTTGAGGTGTCGGAGGGCAGCGATGCCCTCGGGCAGGGCCCCGAGGTGGCGGTTGCCGGAACAGTCGAGCTCCTCCAGGGCGGCCAGCTCCAGCAGCGGGGCAGGGAAGGAGGGCAGCAGGTTGTGGTCGACGTCGAGGGTGCGGAGGTGCCGCAGACGGCCCAGGCCCTCGGGCAGGCGGCGCAGACGGTTGAAGCTGAGGTCGAGCTCCTCGAGGCAGCTCAGCTCTGCGAGGCGGGGGGGCAGCCCCGGGCCCTCGGCGCCCAGTTCGTTGTGGCTGAGGCTGAGCTTGCGCAGGCCCCGCAGCCCCGCCAGCGCCCCGCCGTCCCCCAGGCCCCGCAGCCGGTTGTGGCTGAGGTCGAGCTCGGCCAGGCGGCCCAGGTGGCGCAGGGCGGCGGCGGGCAGGCGGCCCAGCCGGTTGCGCCGCAGGCTGAGCACCCGCAGCCCGCTCAGGGCGGCGCCCACCTCCTCGGGCAGCTCCTCCAGCCCCCGCCCGCTCAGGTTCAACGCCTCCAGCTCCCCCAGCGCCNCGCACGTACCGCCGCCGCCGCTGCCACCGCCCCACCGGGGGCGGGACGCGGTCACGGCCCGGCCCCGGCAGCGCCGCACCGCCCCCACGCCGGGGAGAGCCGGCCCTGCCTCTGGGGGGACACCCCGCCCCTGCCTGCCGGGCACCGGCCCGTTCTCCCCGGGCGGGCAGGGTCCGGGATGCTGGCCTGAGACTCCCGGCCTGCGGCTCCTCCCCCCGGCAACGCCCGAGAGAGAGCGGCCCTTCGGGTGCCCCGATGGGGTGAGCCCGCCTGGACCTGGAGGCGGGGGGGGGGGCGGGGGGGGGGGGCGGGCGCNNNGCGGTGGCGGTGCCGGCGCTTCGCCGGCTCCCCGGTGTGTGACAGCCGCTGCCCCTGGGCGGGGATCAGGGTCTCGCCCTGCCCTTGGGCTCGCTGAGAGCTTTGCGAGCCGCCCGACTTATCACGGAGTCGTGGCAAAAGCTGTTGTGTTGCCCCGTGTCATTTTTTCACGAGACAAGGGCTGATTTTTCATACAGCCCTGCAAGAAACCGAGATTAACCTTTCTTCCCATCCAGTAAGTGTGCTTCCGTGTTGGGAGAGTGCGAAAGCTTGCAGCCCTCTGGTTAATCGGAGCAACTCTGCCACCTTCCTGCCGTGCTTTGTTTCCTGTACTGCATCCATCTGGCCAGACCCTAAACACTCCCTTCTCCAGGTTCCTCTGTCAAGCTTTGCTCCAGGGGGTCGGAGAAATAGGCGTGGAAATTTCCACCTCTGCTACCGAGGGGGAATAGAGCCCCTGTACAGCAGAGCCGCGAGTCAGGCTGACGGAGGCTGCGGACGCACAGCCTTTCCAAGACGTGTGACCTTACCCTTCCAGACGGCAGCGATGCACCGAGGCCAAAGGTTCACAGGTTTTCAAAGGCCCTTGTCTTTGTTCAGCGCTGGCTACTCCAACCTGCTTTGGGGGCTTTGGTGCTTCCTTTCACTTTGGAAGGAACTTTTCACCTTGTTGTAACAGCTACCATTAAAGTGTGCTATAAGCTATTACTTCAGACCGATGAAAAGAAGAAAAAAAGGATTTGAAATTAAAAGTAGTCCTCAGGGCAACCAGCTTCACAGCCTTTTTTCTCTTCCTTATTGTGGAAAGCCCTCACAACGATGACTCCTTTTGGGTGGCCCTGGGCATCTAACTGTGCCTGGAGAGGAGGAGAGAGCTGAACCAAGTCCGTGTGGAGCCATAGTCATTGCGCTAAATTAATCAATTTACAAATTACTAAAAGTACAAGATTGCAAAGGCTCAGACTCAGTTTCTGTCTTTCCCATCATTAGCAGACAAGTGAGGATAAAATATTTTTTCAGGCCCTCTGAGTGGTAGCAAACCTTAACCAGGTTTCTGCTAAATGCCTTTCTGAGAATGACATCACCCCGTGTAGGGAAAATCTTCCTGTGTTGTTTGGTAAAGCCAGACAAAGGATGCAAAGGATAGGGAGGAAAGTCCACAGGCCTGAGAGAAAGCGTGGCTGTGTAAAGGTAAATCTCATCTCCAAGTAGAATGTAGGAGCTGCCCAAAGCCAGCAGAGGCAGTCCTGGGGGCTGGGCTCTCGAGCCACTGCTCGACTTCTGCTGGAGAACAGATATATAGGGATACTCATGATCCATGAGGCTCTGCTGAGAGGGCCTAAACCTGAGGATAAAATTCTTCCAGATCCTGGCCCTGGGAAACAGAAATACTTCATGGCCTCCTGCTAAATTGTGCCTATCTAGAACAAGTTTCAAAGCTTGCACTCATTTCTTTTCAGAGCATCCCTGCAGTGGGTCAGTACGTCTTTTATTTGGGCTAATCCAATTTTTGTGTCTTTGCTTTTCTGAAGGTCACGTGGGAAGTAGCCCTTCTCTGTGCTCCAAAAGGAGCACTGTCCATCCCCATTTCCATAGTGGCACATTCAATTCCTACTGGCGAAAAAGTCATGCTCTTCTCCCACCCTCTTGCCCAATTGCTCTTGTGATACCAGGTTGATAGTTTCATTTCCAGCCTTCTAAATCACCTAATCTGCTGCTAACAAAATCACGTTTTTAAATCAAGAAGGTGTTTCTAGAAACAAAAGATCTCTGCAGGGAAAATTTATACTGGCTTCAAATTTGCACCAAGTTTCTTCTTTCCAATGCCTTGTGCAGGTAAAGACAGCAAAAGCAGCATCATTATTGAGGGCCACCCACCCCATGACTCCTGTGGGCATTGCAGATCCTCTCTGAGGCCAGGGTAGACTTCCAGCTGCTGTATGACCTGCAGCAAGTGTAACTCAAAAGGCAGCCACTGCATTATCCTCTTGTTTCCCACGAGAAAACTGGAGGAGCCCCTCCACTGGGGATGCTCCAAGCAGTTGCTTGGCTCAGCCAGCTGAAAAACACCAGGGAGAGAAGTGCTTATCTCCATTTGCCTGCTAATAGAGGTCATAGCCTGTGTTAAACACATCTTTCTGGCAGCATGCAAGGACAGACAGGGTAAGTTTTCTCACTAAGTGGGGAAAGCTTTGACTGTCAACTTTCCTATCAAAATATGCAAAGCAGCAGGAACCAAATGCCTTTCCATCATAATGAAGAGAGGGAGAACTCATGCAGCACTATTCAAACTTTGATAAGCCCCTGTAGGTGCTGAATGAAGCTAAGGCAGAAGAAACATGATGAACAGCATGCTAACACAAAGACTCTCCAGTGCTGCTTGAAGGTTGTCCAAAGAGGAAAACTGGTGCTTTCCTATGAACCTTACACTTTATCCCACTGCCTACCTGAGTGTGCAAATCTGTGATGGAGTCAGCCAGGGATGGTTTCTCTTGGTCTCTTCAACACAGTCACCACAGTTAAAGCTGCCAGCTGGGAGGGAGATAGGTAGTTTCTGGGGAAAAGGAAGATTTTATTTCTCAGAAAATGTGGCTTTTGGTACAGACCTAGATGATTCCTTATCTTCCCATCTTCTTAGGTAGAGGAGACATTTACATGGCTTCCTCATTTCCTCTCAATTTACTCATCAGCTTACTAGAGGTCCATTAAACATGAGCACCAGCATGCTGGATGCTGGTTTTGGAGCCATTTCCTAATTTTTGGAGGTTAAAAATATTCAGAACCACACCAAACCCCTCTCTTGCAGCTCAGGATCAGCTGGGACTGAAAGCCAGGTGGCTGTAAAATTGCCAGGAAAGCTATAAAGCATTTTATTAAAAAAGAAAAATCCCATTTCAGTGGGTTCCATTATATGTCAGAATTGCATTTGCAGTTATTAATTTTAAATAGTAGTCCTGCAAAGTCCTATTGATGTGATTTAATTATTCAGATGAAATCTGAAGTGCTTCCACTTTACTGAGCCCTGCACCTGCATCATTAATAAGATTTCTATCTAAAGCACCTCTCTCCTGGGTCAGGCAAAAGGCACTGAGTAATCAACAGTATTTTAGAGCCTGACTCTGGCCCTTGCAGGACAAGAGGTGCAAATGTAACCAGCTGCTTGTGACAGGACATGAACCTAAATCAGCTCAACAGAAGCACCAAGCTGCTGGCAAGCAGATGTTGGGGTGCTGTGGGCCAGTGCAAAGCTCATAGGCAGCAGCACCAAGTGAGGCTGGCAGAGCCTTGGGAGAGTGCCCTCTACACCACCAGACACACAACCCAGGTGTTAAAAACTCCAGGGTCCTGCTTTGGCACCAATGCAAGAAGTCATATTTCTAAGGGCTTGGTGGCTGGCTGGGGAACAAGAAATGCTTGACTGACTGCTTTCAAAGAGCCTCCTCAATCTTCAGCAGAAATCCAGTAAGAATGAAATTTTACCCAGAACTGTATTCTCCACACTGTTTTGCCCACCATTTCTGCAGGAGTGCTATGAATCTACCCCAGTGCTTACCAAGCCATATACAAAAGGTGATGGCAGCACTTGAAGAAATCCTGGACATGCTTCTGGCAGGATAAAGAGAAGGGTTGGGATGAACAGAACTGCTGTTTGCCTCAACACTCTCTAGGGGAGCAGTGGTGCTGTACATGTGGGGCAGGAAGACGAAGGCTTGGAGAAATTTGGGAATGCCATAGGCACCCACACCCAGATGTGGGGGTCTGAAGAGGAGGTGCATCCCCAGAACTGCTTCGCATCGGCCCCTATGTAACCCACGACCAGGCCCCACTACCCCATAGGTAGGTCTCATACTGTGAATCCTAACTGCTTTCCTTGTTTCTTCCTAGGCACAGGAATTCCTTTCATAGAATCACAAGAAGGTTTGTGTTGGAAGGAACCTTTAAAGATCATCAAATCCAACCCCTTTGCTTTGGGTAGGGACATCTTCAACTAGATCAGGTTGCTCAAAGCCCCATCTCACCTGGCCTTCAACAGTTCTGGAGGGAGGGCATCCCTAACTCCTCTGGGCAACCTGTTCCAGTGCCTCACCACCCTCATAGTAAAGAATTTCTTCCTAACATCTAATCTAAATCTCTCTTCTTTTAGTTTAAAACCGTTCCCCATTGTTCTGTCACTACCTGCCTGTGTAAAAGTCTGTCTCCTCTTTTTTTTTATAAGCCCTCTTGAAGTACTGGAAGGATACAATGAGGCCCCCCTGGAGGCTTCTCATCTCCAGGCTGAACAACCCAGCTCTCTCAGTCTGTCTTAATAGGAGAAGTGCTTCAGCCCTCTGATCATCTTTGTGGCCCTTGTCTGGACCTGCTTCAACAGGTCTAGAGGATGCCAGAGCTGGATGCAGTACTGCAGGTGGGGTGTCACAGGAGTGGATTAGAGGGGGAGGATCTCCCTTGACCTGCTGTCCATGCTTCATTTTATGCAGCCCAGTACACAACTGGCTTTCTAGGCTGTGAGTGCACCTTGCTGGCTCATGTCCAGTTTTTCATCCACCAAGACCTCTGTGGCCTTCTCATGAAGGTTGACCCAGAGTACAGCATTCCTTACTCAATCCTACAACCAATAATGATATTTTAAGGCCACCATGAACCCCAATTAAAAAAAATATTACTTGTATTTTTAAAATTCTTTCAGGAAGTAGAACAAGTGTTTGCATACCAATACATTTTATAAAAGTGATGCTATCTGTAGCCTTGGTTTATGGGAAATACAGAGAGAGCAAAGGATTATGATTTTTTTGCCACTGATGCCACAAAAGCAACTGGAGGGTTAAATATAAACTGTGGGAAGACAGTGGTGAGCTGAGCAGAGCATACTGATGCTCCGGCCTCTTAAATATCTTACAAAGCTTGGTTCTGACAAAGGGGGATGTTGCAATTAGCTTACAAAGTCCTTTTGGAATTCTGAAGTGAAAGGCAGCCATGAAGCAGCAGCTGTTCAGATTCAGGTGCCAGGGAAGCCTTGCTGAGGTCTCTCAGTGCTTAGTCAAGGCCCATGCCTTCAAAGTCATAGCATGAACAAGACCTGAGCTGGGCACATTCAAATGGATCTTCATTTACTTCTCCACTAGTCATGGGGACTGATTTTATGCCTCCTTTCTTATCACCAGCGGAAAGGCACTTAGCAGCACTAGATCAGATCCTAATTTCTTCTGAATTCCTGTTTTCTATACTCCCAGCACTAGACCTGGTCAGTGCTTCTTCAGCACATCACATGGTGCTATGCAAACACTTCCTAAAGCCCTTTTGCTACCAAACAGCTAAGGCAGATGTATTTGCTATGATGAGGCTGGCTGGCCTGGGCCATATTCCCTAATTTTAACAGGAATTCCTCATCACTCCTCCTCAGTCTCTGACCTGTGGTTGATGCCCCACCAGGTGTAATGAGAATTTTCCAGAAATTGTTGCTGTTGATATTATTTCTGCCAATAGAATCTCCCTTTTCTCACAGATTAAAGTTAAGGTAAGTGATCTCTTGGTAACAGCTATTGGGGCTTTCTGACTTAAACCGTAATTGGTGTTTATATCCTCCCTAGGTATCAGATAGCCAGGAGACCTTTGGTCTCAGCTTCCAGCTGCTTTCCAAATCCAAACCAAAATTCTTATTTAAATGCTTCTGCTTGTGCCCATGTTGTTGAGATCTGCTCATTCTAGACAGGGTCTTGAAAGCATGTTTTGGTCCCTGATATCCCTGGATTTCTCTTTCTTAGCTTATAGCACCGGCAGCCACCTTCTGCCTGGCTGCCCTCAGCTTCCTATTCCACCTCTCCAAACTTTGTTGTTTCTGAGCACAGGCAGTGTTCCCCACTTGGCCTCTCTCTGCCATTTGCTCCATGCGGCTTTTTAGTGACTGCCTTGCTCTGGCCAATGGGCTCTAGGCCAGGGCTGCTTTGCTCCCTGGAATGAGTGAAGAAGTGGCCTTTCAGCTTAGCTAATAAACTTTAAAAGAACTGCCAGGCTCCATTTAGGTTTCTCCATCAGCTTTCTCTCCTGCTGGTCTCACTCCATCATTTCCTGGCTTTGGGAAAGGAGCTATACGGAGATGAAGCAGTGTTCAAAGCCAGGTTGGAAAAAGCCTTGAACAACCTGGTCTAGAGGGACCTATGGCAGGGGATGTCAGGACTAGATGGTTTTTAAGATCCATTCCAATCCCATAACATTACACGATTGTGTGATTCTATGAAGCCACGCTGCCGACTGGATCACCTTCAGGGGAAGGGAGGTGAGTGCCAGGCCAAGAGCTGGCTACCCATGGGGGCCGGGTAACCCACTCACCTCTGGTGTGACCAGTAAAGGAATGATGATTTGTTTGTCACTGATGCCACAAAAGCACTTGGATGGTGAAACATAAACCTGTGGATAGCCGGCGGTGAGCAGAAAAAGTTCATACCGACGCCTATTAAATATCTCACAAAGCTTGGATCTGACAATGGACTGTTGCAATTAGCATGTGGAGTCCTTCTGGAGTTTTGACACGAACGGCGGCTGTGAAGAAGCAGCTGCCCAGAGCCTGCTCTCGCAGCCGGCTCGTGCCGCGGAGGCGGAAGAAGGCTGCTTCGCCCCTACGGCGGGCTCCGCAGCGGAACACCGCCCCTCGCCCTCCTTTCCGAGGTCACGCCTGAAGAGCTGCCATCCCGCCCCTCTCCCGGCACCGGCAGCCGCAGACAGGACGCGGTTCCCGGGCAGGGCCGGCCCCACCCGACGCTCCGCCCGGCCCACCCGGGCTCGGCTCCGCCCGGCCCACCCGGGCTCGGCTCCGCCCGTGGCTCCACCCGCCCCCCGCCCCGCC
>VXAC01000337.1:1215216-1247671 GCA_013399225.1 Rhipidura dahli | reverse complement strand
CGCCGGCCGCGCAGCGCCACAGCCTGGCCGGCCCCGAGGGCGAAGCGCCCCCCGACTCGGACCGGCCTCCGGCCGCGGAGTGCGCGGAGGGTTCGGGCGCCGCCGCGCCGGCCCCGCCGCCGGGCTCGGGTAGCAGCTCCAGCGGCTCCTCCTCATCCTCATCCTCCTCGTCTGCGTCGTCGTCGGCGGCGTCGAGCCCGGCGGCCGAGAGTCCCGAAGCGGCGGGCCCGGGCGCGGCGAGTGGGGCGTTCCGCGAGCTGCTGGAGGCCTGCAGGAATGGGGACGTGACGCGCGTGAAGCGCCTGGTGGACACGGGCAACGTGAACGCCAAGGACATGGCGGGGCGCAAGTCCACGCCGCTCCACTTCGCCGCCGGTGGGTACCGGGGCCTCCCGTGCCCGGCCAAGGCAGTGACAGCGAGCGGGACAGGGAGGGTTCCCCTGGAGTACCATCGGGCAGGAGGCCTCGGTGGTTCGGGAGTGGGCAAGCCTAAGCTGGGAGGGAGAGTTCCCCGTTTCGCTACACGCTGTTGGGAGATGACTTAAAACCCTTTCCTCTGGGTGATATGAGTGGGAGAAGAGATCCTGGAAGCGTAAAGAGACTGTAAGATCTAAAAGTATGGACAGTGATCTCTGTTTTACATTCATGGGCTTCTGCAAACTTGTGCAGTGGACTTAGGAAGCGAGAAGCTGAAATTCAGGACAGAGGTGGCTTGAAGTAAGGGCTTCAGGTGTGTTGTAACAGCTCAGGGACTCCTGTGATGCACATGTACTTAGTGGGAATCAGTTTCGATGCCTTGTACTTTGTAAATTCTTTCATCTGAGCATGGTTGCTGGTTGATGTCTGCATCTCTTGTGGTCTGAGTAGGCTGGGGAAAGGGGTCAAGTGGAACCACCGAAGCGTGGAAGTTATAGATGTGTCCAGGAAAGAATACACCTCTTTGTGTAGAGAAGAAATGTCATTGTGATGAGAACTAGCAGTCTAAAAACAATTTAGCAGTAAGGTCCAACAATGCTGGAAGTAAGTATATCTTTTGGTAAATAGAGCTGTAACATATTATTGCAGTTCATAAAAATAATATTTCTTACAGGGTGTATTCTTCAGTGGGGGTACAAGGCACACAAAATTCATGATAAAAGTAAAATGAAGGTCTTTTACATCATTACTTCTAACTCAGGACTTGCATAATTGCTAGGTCTGTGGTCAGTCTGAGAGCTTTTTGAGGTGTGCCACAGTGTTACAGAACTGGACTGAATTTAGTGAAGTGCTTGTTTGAGCCTTGAGCCTTGTGGTGCACTGGTGCACATAAATTAAGATACTTAACAAGTCTGTGTTGAGTGGTCAGTGTTTAAATGCTGGCGTATGGCTCTAAAGCACTGTTGAAATCAATAGCGAAATGAACATTTCATGGCATAGTGTTGCCTAGAACTCTGAATAGTGCTCTACAATTTGTTGGTCAGATAACACACCGTGAGATTGTATGGGTTTGTTTTTGTTTTCAAAGTACAAGAGGCATTTGACAGTGCCCCTAAGGGAACTTTTGGTCCTGAGCTGTTTCCTTTTCTTTCTTCTCTGATCCCTGAGCTCTACTACTGACAAGTAGAGTTTAAAACACAGCAAACTTCTGGGGTGTGGAGATGGACTTAATTTTGATGAACCCTGGAACACAGTGCTAGTACCAACTGCATGTGTGCTTATGAAGCTCTTAAATTTTTGGAAGACTTGACTCTGCTCTGCTAATTTTGGATTCAGACTTAAAGTTAGACCTTGCTGCTTCACCTAAAACTCTGAGATCTCAGGTTGTAGCTTCAGTGGTAGTACAAACTGTAGTGCTGAAGCTGCAATGGTTTACTTCTGCTCTGATTAGAGAAGAAATGGACAAAACTTACTTAAGGTGGTAAGGTTTTGAAAGTCCAAAATGTCATTAAGATGTTACTGTAGTAGCAGTGGAAGGTGGTTCATTGTAGCATGAGGAAAACAGCAGATGAAGTTCTTGTACCTAGAAGTTCCCATATCTGTTTTTCTAGATTTAAAGACTTTTCTTAGATACCCTACCTATTTTTTCTCAAATCCCTGCGTGTCTGGTCCAAGTGGATTAGGCATGTAAGAGCATTAGGCAGGTTTCTTTATTACAAAGATCTTGAGATCCTGCATTTTGGAAAGGCCTGTAAACAAGCATGTTGTTTGAATGCAGCTGATCTTAAGCAGTGTGTACCTGCCAGTGATGCAGTGTGTTGATTTGATCTCTTTTGTGGGCCAAAGGTAAGATAAAACTTGTTTGCTTATGAGCATAGCAGTCTGCTGTGTTTCAGAAGCTGTGTTTTGGATAATAGCTCATGTTTACGAGCCATACCTAGGTGTGAATTGTATGGTCTTCACTAGGGAAATGGGTGGTTGAGAGTGCAGTATGTTGTATTTTAAACTGCTTTTTTTCAAACTATTTGAAGCTAAAATCATAGATGAATAGAGTTTTACTTCTGATGTTGTGATTTGTGAAAAAGGAATTCTAATTTCTTCTTAATTTCCCATTTTTGGGACTGGATTTTATTTTTTTTCCCTTCCCCCTCCCACAGGGTACTCGACTTCTCCCCAGCTCAGTCTGTTTTTTCAGATGTCCTTCTTGGCAGCAGCACCGGCAGTTAAGTTCTTTTACTGTAATAGGGAAGGACAACTTCCCCAGTTATGGTTCCTTATAAAAAGTACTAAGTTTGGGTTTCCTTAAGCTTTGTAAAGTTTCTAATTTGAAAATCACCTTTATGTCCTTTCTTGTGGCAGAAGGACTATAAAAAGAGGGACTTCTGAGAATCCTTGGCATATGTGTAAGCTGGAGGTAAGATGAGCTGAAATCTGTTACCAATTATTTTAAAAGCTGGGGATAGGTCTAAATCTGTTTCTAGAAGTTGGAGTCACCTGTCCATTATTCACTTCCAGATAAATTGTGCATGGCTGCATCAAATTGAAGCAACAGTGTTATCCACATTTTCTCTGTTTGGGATAATTGAATTGCCAACTGAACTGAATAAAGGGGAATTAGTTCTTCAGCTCTGTGTTGAAGTGTCAGGTAGTGTGCTGAATAAATCTGACCTGCTTTGGTTAGCTATTAATAAGGCAGAAATTAATACTGAGGCCATATCAGGGTTCTAGAGGCCTCTCTTGCAAGCAGGAAGAGATTGAGCAAAGGATCATTTTCCCTTCATCCTTCTTGCTTGGAAAGGGGAAAAGTCAGTACTGTCTGAGCTGCTGTGTGGATTGCAGGATATTTGGGTCTCTGGTACCAGTGCAGACTTTGGATATTGTCCAGCAGTACACACAAAGCAGGTTCTAAAGACTTGAAAGTGATTGAGTGACTAAAATGCACAAAAAAGAAATTAAGTGGAGGTATCAATGTATGCATAGCTTTTACATTCAGTTTATTTCAATGTAAACTAGCTTTTTATAACTAAAAAAAAAAATTAAAAGCAACTGTGTTAAGCATGAGCAATGGTATGTTTGGCTTAACTTTTTATCCACACTGTTGGCCAAAAGCAGGTGTCTAGGGAAGAGTTATATACTTGCCCTCTTCCTGTGATACTTCTCTGAGTACTCCTTTTGCAGTTTGTAGCTCAGCAACTGTTCAAACAAAACCCAGTTTTTAAATGTTATGAGAGGGTCTTCCTGTGGTAGAGAGTTCATTAAATAATTGGACTGTTAACTTATATTAGAAGTAACTTGTTTTCTCTTGTACTTGGCACCCTCTTCAGTGGAATATTCTGTGTTCTGCTTAACAATTCTCTTCTTCAGATTGGGTTGAATGAGACAAACTCCCTCACTCGCTTGTCTTTCTACTGCATTCCTTTGATCTAAAGATGTGTTACCTCTTTTCCTGGAGAAAGATCTTAACTGTCATTGTTTATTTCACCAAAATAAGAATACTGTATTATATGCCCCTCAGTAGCTGAAAGTACTTGTCATGCCCATGTTTTCTGTTCTTGTAAACTGGCCTGACAATTCTGCATTTGATGGTGTTGTCACATAGTTGAAAAAAATACCTTTTTCTGCCAGCATAACCAAATGATTTGCCTATTCTGTGTGTATGTGAGAAGTAGATTTTTTTCTGTTGGGGAATGCTACTGACATTTTTTTAATAGTTGCATGATTTTAGTCTATGTGATGAGATGTCGCATGTTAGGTACAATTTGTATGGGATGTGGTGTGACTTTACTCTCAGCCTAAGATACATCCTGTGCATTGTTCTGTGGTTTGCAAGTTGAATTTCCTGTACTGGTCCTTTGTTTTTGAAGCAGGTTGACAGTGATGCGTTCATGGCTCTGTGTGTGTGATCCTCCATGCACAGCGCTCACATACCAAGGCTGATTTTCTGTGACTTTTTCTACCATTTAATATGCCTGGATGGGGAGGAGTCCTGTGAGTGTTAGTCTGAAATAACAGCTTCTCCCTGCAGCCAGCTTAGTAACAGACTTGCTTTTTCCCTTCTGAAACAACACTGAGCCCTACAAAAGGATATATATGCATTTTCTGCTGACACTTTGGTTCATATATTTTTGAACCTCATCCTTCCTGTAAGTCATTAATAATAGCACCTCTTTCAGAAGTGGATGGACCTGGTAGAAATAAGCTGAGTCCTGCTTAATTTCTGCATATAGCCACAGTCATAAGTTTGTCCAGTTCCACACCCATTTAATGGGGAGTTTTTGATCATGAAGTTAGCCCCTCAAGTTCTTGTGCAACACATTCTTTTAGCTTTGCAGATGTTCTCTTTCTAGTGTTTTACCCAGGAATATAGAGAGTACTAATAATAATTGCTGAACTGTGGTTTAATGCCCACTTCTGTACCAAGGAGAGGTAGAGGCTTCCAGGAGTGGCTTTCAGAAGTTATGAAGCTGGAATCACAGAGAGGAGTGTTCTTGGTGATCTCACTGAAGCTCAGGCTTGGAGAAACCTGATTTCAGGTGACTTATTAAAGTATCAGTGATACAGCTTGTTTTCTTTCTGCTTATGTGTGTAGTAATGGCAAAAAGCTGTCGGGGGAAAGAAGTTTTGTTCTAAGCATGCCTTTGATATCACTAGTAATAACTGTTGGAAGTCTAATCACTTTGTGAAAGCTAGCATAAATAGCTATGCTTTTGAAAATTTCTAGAGTATATGGCTTTAATCCTGAAGGAAAAGGGATCTCACTTGGATTGGGAAGCAGTCAGCGGTCAGAGTTTAAGAGAGCTGATCAAGTTGGTTTGTCAGCTAGCAAGCTGTTAATCATAAAAATGCAAGCTGCTTTGACATCGGTAAGATAAGCAACTGGGGAGGCAGAGCTGATACAAGTAGCTGCTGAGTGTTCCTTGAGGGAGAATCAGGAAATGGCAAGAAGTAGTTAGGAACTTGTTACACAGTTTCACTCGTTGCAGAGACACCTGAGTCGACCATTCCACCTGTGGTGTAGTGTACAGCAAATTAGACTCCATTGCTCTGGAAAGCTTTGCTTGAGACATCATTCTTAAACTACTCTGACTCAATTTATTGCAGTTGTCCCCTATGTCCTTGTCATAGAGGAGATGTCTGACCTCACACAGGTCTTTGTAAAGCCAAGTCACTGTTTAATTCTGCCCTGTGCAATTTAAAATGGGGTTAATAATTTTCAGCTGGATTCATATGGATACAGTGAAGAATGTAAATTGTGTAGTCTTACAGCCTCAGAGCCTGCAAAATGCACACTTTTTCATGTTAAAAAAAAGATTAATCAATAAATTATTGTTCTTTCCTTTGAAATTCCTTCTTTTATGTTTTTGGTAGCATCTGTGGTACATCAACTCTGTTAGTGTCACAAGTGTATTACTTCATAGAAAGTTTCAGCTTGCTTTCTTTGTGACTAGTAACTTGTTCTCTTGAATTATCTTCTAACACTTTGTGCAATGTGTCCCCTTCCTATTCAAAAATTCTTTGATGGAATTTACAAGAGGATATATATAAATGCAAAATCTTAGACCTTCAGTAATATTGAATCAGGTGCTCTTTTTCTCAGCTTGAAGGCTTTTCAGTTTACTTAGTTAAATCACTCAGTTTAACTGCGTTCTGTCTAGTGAAGTGGGAGAAGTGTAGGGGATGGTCTTAGGGAAATAATCTGACCCCAGTGTGTGCTGTACTAAAGCAGAGACACACAGTGACTTAGCTTGGACTTCTTTCACCCCTTGCTTGTAGCATAAAACCACTCTGAAAAGGTCATGTGTCTAAGAGTGCTCTTCCACCTAAAGGGCTTGTATTCCCATATAAACTATGTTTAGTGCTCTAACAAGTGGGATTACATTTAATAAGAATATCTTTCCAGCTTTGCTTAAGGTCCCAGTGATACCCACAGGTGTGCTTAACCTGTGATAATATACTTCTGCAAAATTTAACTCATTTTGGAGTCTCCTTCTTGAAAGCAAGCAGGTAAAAAGAGGAGAAAAAAGCACCTAATGAGAATCATGAGTCCTCTGTGCCTAAGTCAAACTGTGCAGGTAGCAGCAGCGTTGCAAAGGTTGGAACTGGCATTTGGAGGAGTTCTTGCTATGTTGTGATAAAACGACATTAATTGGGCAGTGGTTGAAACAGTTCAGCTGTACTTAAACTGATCAAACTGTCTACTTGATGTATTGTACTCACCAGAGAAAGCATTCTTCCAGTTCTAGAGCAAAGTCAATTGGTTTTTCACCAAACTTTCTGAAAATTTGGCAAAGAATTATGTGTCTTTCTTGACTATTAGTTATTAGGTTGTCTGTAAACTTATTGCCATGTGAAAGCTTTTGATTAGTTAAAGGGAAGTTTAAAGTGTAAACCCTAATGGGAGTATGTAATGGAGGGTACAAGTGGTGCTCCTGTTACTTTACTTGCAGAGTATTGCCTCTTGTTCCTTTGATCAAATGCCACAAGAAGAGGTGGGACAGCTCACGGTCTCCGAGCAGGGTGTGATGGGAGAACAGGACATGTTGTTGCAATAGTAGTAAGCATTTGGTGGTGTCTTTGTGTGCCATCTTCTCCAATAGCATTTAAATATTTTTATTTAGCTTAATTTTCAAGCTGCCAGCTGGCTGCCTAAAACTTTTTTTCCTCACTTTCACCCTAAAGTGACAGGTATAATTTGGAAAAAAGGCAAGAATACATCATTGGCAGAGAACTGGTTAAGTGGCGTTTTCTATGGGTTGTTGTGCTGCTCTCTTGATTTACACAAAGCTGTCATAGCTATGTCCAGCCCCTGGCTTTCACTAAGCCCTTGTCTTCATTTGCTCCTGTGAGGTAACTGGAGAAATGAAGAGTTTTTCAGTCACTCAGAATTTTTGCCTTTTCTGTGGTCTTGTTGATGACTGTTTCACCCTTAAATTACAGATGTTACTTCACTACTGTGTTTTTATAACAGGATTACTGCTTCTTTTCTCTCAGGGACAATGTTTTTTTAGGTACTACAGCTTGCCTGAAACTTCTGAATTGTGTAATGAATCGAAAATGAGGGCAGAACTTATGCATTTTTTTACAGAAGTGTTTTACCTTATTAAAGGGACCCTGCCCATGAATGTGCTTTGGAAGCTGACAGAGGAATCTCATCAAAACAAGCTTGCATACTGGGCCTTTAAATGGGGCTCTTCTCTGTGGTTACCTTGGTCGTGGATGTTTTCTGTAGGAACCTTCTGTAGGATTGTCTTTTGGGATCTTTGATTACAGGTCCTTTCTTAGGAACTCTTCCGTAGACTTTGTAAATTAAAGTTGCACTGGAAATATGCAGAAGTAGGGCTTAAAAAGTAATCTTAAATGACATTGAATAGGTTTCTACAGCTTAAGCTGAGCTGGATATGCTGCATAAGCCACAAATGGCTTTGCATGTGTTTTGGTTTATTTTTTTACAAAAGATGACCCAGATGCTGCAGAAATTTTGGTAGCTACAACTGCTTTATCAAATTGGGTCATAGGTTAATTTTGAAGTCTTTCTAGCACTTTGTCAATTCAACACCTTGGATTTACTGTTGGTGGTGGAGAAGCTATTCCCATAATTGGTTACTCTTTCTCTGAAAGATGGTTGGTGTAGTGGGATAAAATCACAGTAACCTTTACAGTGCTTTTTAAGGACTGAACAAAAGAAGTAATTCACCAAAAACTGTAAAGTGTTTATTGCTGGCATTTCCAAAGACACCCTCATCAATGACCCCATGTCCAGCAACATCTTGAAGAAGTATGTGTGTAGTCCTGAAAAAGTGAACAATTTGAAAAGGAATCTTGGATTTCAGGTATACTTTGGACATTTTTTCCTTGAGAGACAAGAAGTACATGTAAACCAAATGCTTAAGCAGCCTCAGCACTGTTTTTAATAGTCCAGTTTATAAAAACTAAAGTCTAATAAAATTAGTTGATTTACTGTTTAGTTTAAAGCATCCTTTTTAATTCTTGTCTTGCTCAATTTTCCTTTGCCAGTCAAATGAACAATATAAATGTGTGGACTTTGAGGGCTCACTTCTTGGTCCTTATGTTCCGGGCCTGTTATCTTTGCTGGGATACCAGATATTCTTTGGTTTTGTTGCACCTATTTAAGCTGTCACTTTCTATATGGAGACTTCCAGGTGATGTTTCTTGACTGCTTTATAACAGAAACAAACAAAACAATGACTTTTCTTTCTGGAACCTGCTGTGATTTACAGTAGCAGTGGCCTTGCTGACAGTTCAGTTAACAAAAACGTGTCTTCTGAGAGCAGTCTTGTCATGATAAATAAATATAATTCGTAATAATGCCAGCTTTGATCCACATGCTTCTGTTTCTGTAACGTGATTTCTATTTCTAATGGGCTGTGATCAGTATATAACATATCAGAAAGCTTTGACTTATGTGCAGTGGTGGACTAAAACTTTATTGCTGACTGTGTGCCAGTTTTCCTGCTGCTGGTGTGGCTCAGCAGCTTGTGGAACAGCTGCTGAACTGCTGTTTACCCCATGTATGGGAGAAAGCCCACTTTGGTCTCTGCTCAATGTGCTAACTTGTAATTTTTAATGGTCTAGCATCTCTGCTGCAAGCAGCTGAGTGCTCTGTATAGTGGGGATGGGGGAGTGCTTACAGCTATCAAAAAGTGACCAGGAGTTGCTGGCTGGAGCCCTTGAGCTGGATTACCATGGGATTAACCAAGGAATGAACTGCTACAGTCTCTCCTAGCGTCTGGGTGTGTATCATGCATGAGTTGTTGCCTGCTACAGAGGTGCTTACTTGTGAGAACTGTTTCTGTCACTGTTTCAGCAGCATTTTGCTGTACCTGAGTTACAAGGTCATCTCAAGGAGAACTGACAGCTTCTTTGTTGCTTCCCTTGAATTTCGTCTTCTAGAAATGTAATATTGTCTTTAGTTATGGTTTTGATTGTGTTTTGTGGAATTAAGACAGTTAGCACCACTTTTCTGGAATTTCACTTGCTGCAGCATTTAATTCTGCTGTTTCATAAACGCAGTTCATACATGTAAGATTCATAATCCTAATCTGGTTGGTACACATGATTAGCAGAAGAGACAGTAACTGTTGATGTGACAGTCTTTTAAAATCTCCAGTGATACTGCTTTTAGCCCTGAGGTGTATAAGAAATGCAATCCAACCTTTGAGATGCAGCCTAGTACAAAAACGAACACTTCTGTTTTAGTTCAAACTGTCCTTATTGAGCCTGATTTTTGATCCTGTCCTCTAAGGTAGGGGTCTCCAAAGTGGAGTATGCAAAATACTTCATTGGGGTGCAGGAAGAAAAGCTATTTTGTATCATCAATAATATCATAGAAATTTAGAAACAGTATTTATTTCATCTTTATCTCAGCCTTTCAGAGTTTCTGTTTTTGTGCATGTTTATAATTATGTAATAATGCAGTCATGCATGTGTATGACTTCTAAATATAAGTATATTCAGGATGTATGCACAAAAATATTTTTACCAATCGGTGTGTGCAGTCAAAAGTTCAGAGACTGCTGAACTAAGACATTTGGGGCAATAGGAGGCAGATTTGGACAGTAGAACCTTTCCAGGTTCATTGTGGACAACAGGGTAAAGGTGTCAGAGCCTAGCATGCTGATGCCAAATTTTGAAGTAAGCTAGTTTAATGATGCTGGCTTTGTGGTGATGTCTTCCCTGGTCATAAAAGAAGCTGCATTCCTAGGCTGAGACCTTCCTGAGGCATTATTTCCCAGCTGAAGTCTCGGGTCTGCCTGTCTGTAATGCCTTGGTCTGTCAGTTGGAAGTAGACAGACTGTTGGTAAAAGAACAAGAATGTAGTTTGGGTTGAGATAAGGTTCTTCTGCTTAAGCACTGGCAGTGTCCTTCAAGGACATGTAAGAGGTTTTCTCCAAGATGAAGACCTCTTCCAAGAGATAGTGTGTAAGATGCTTGCTTTAGGTACATACAGATTATATTATGTTTTAAAATTCATCATAAGCTTTCCTTGAAAAAGATTGGGAAGCCTTTGTAGAACTTCTTAATGAGATAGAGTGGCAGCCAGGCAGGCTGTAATACAACACTGTTCAGCTCTGTCATGACTGTAAGTGAATTGTCCAACTGTTGTTTGGGCAGGTGAATAGAGTCTGACTTTATGGTGAAATGAACCAAGAAGTAGATGAAGGACATGAATAATGTACACTGAACCAAAAGTGAACAGTTTTAGATACTAAATCATGTTGTTTTGCCAGCCAGTTGAACAGAAATATGTTCTCTTGCAGGTTTTGGAAGGAAGGATGTTGTAGAGCACTTGCTGCAGACAGGAGCCAATGTTCATGCTCGTGATGATGGAGGACTGATACCCCTGCACAACGCCTGCTCCTTCGGTCATGCAGAAGTGGTCAGTCTGCTGCTGTGTCAGGGGGCAGACCCAAACGCCAGGGACAACTGGAACTACACTCCTTTGCATGAGGCTGCTATCAAGGGGAAAATAGATGTGTGTATTGGTAAGTGTCTGTCACTTGTTAGGTTGCAATTTTACCTGATTGTGTTTTGTGAAGCTGTAATTGTTTGTGTGCTGAGCTTGGGATGAAAGATATTGCTTGTTTTAAAAGCTAGCTTCTTTTAATCTAGCAGGTAGGTACAGTGATAGTAATTTAACTTTTTCTTGGTTTGTAATACAAGGTTTGTGGAACTTGCATCAGAAGAACTATCCTGGAGAGATTGGATGAAGTCTTCTTGTTTGTTAAATTGCAGTATTTAAAATCTGAATATGTAGGTTTGTCTTTCTTGGTTGCTGTCAAGGAAATTAGCTTTACTAGATAATGTCTTTACTTTTTTGGCTGCTAAAAATGTTGTAGTAGCGGTTAGGAAGATGGTAAACCTTTCATTCTATGCAGTATGGAGAAATAACAGCTTTCCAGTACAATTTACAGGATGCCATTGTTTAGTGGTGATCTATCTTCAGTATGTGTCTTGTAGCCCGGAGCCAAAGCAATTTCAAATAAAATCGAACACTTCAACCATTTACAATTTGTTGAGAACATATAAAGAGCTTTTCAGTCAGGATGTCTTTAACTTTTGTGGTTTTTCTCAGTGTGTACTTAGCAGTACTTAATTTCTAAATGGGAACTTCTATTTTTTTTTTTTTTTGCACTCAGAGCAGTTTCTTGAACTTACACTCTTTTAACATCTACTAACTTGAATAAAATTATCTGCTCAGCATTTCTTTTTCGTCAGACATGTAAGGAAAAGCCTGATTTTTAGGCACTTCAGGTAAGATTATGAACTGTATGTTCTATATGTCCAGATGACAAGACACAATTCTCAGACTTCCAGATAATGTCTTTCTTTCTGAAAGTTTTATTATATAGAATTCCTTCAGAGAAACCTATAAAACTTAAAGAACAAGATCTTGCATTAGCTTTATTGCAATATTTAAGTAATTACTTAAGAATAAATACCAGAAATTGAGTGAAAGAAAGTTGGAGGACACACCAGAATATAATTTTTCACTCTATTTCGTCTTTTTACAAGCAATGTGATGGAACCATTAAATCTCTTTATTCAAGGTAAACCATGGAGAATATTCTGTAGCAATTGAATGTAGTTGATTATGCAGCAGTATGTGGGAAGAGATCCATTGATATAGTAGGTTCCAGTAACAGTCTGCTATGACAATGTTGAAAAGTAAGTTTAATTCCAGTCAGTAACTGGAGTCTAGTAAAGGAACTGAGACTTAAAGGAAGTAATTACTTCGGTCTGTTTAGTGCTAAAATCAACCTGCTTTTGGGAACTGCTGACTGAAAATCCAAATTAAATGGAGGAAAGTTTGACAATAAGAGGTGAATAGAAAATTGACTGTTGCAGTCGCTCAGACTGCCTGCAGTGTGGGGGGTTCAGAATGGGTGGATTACCCCACGCTGGAACCAGCCTCTGAGGATAGCGTGGTTTGAAATTTCCTTCAGCTATCCTGCTATTAGCTAGTTTAGGTCTCATTCCTGCCCCAGGGATACCATATTGGCCCCTTGCCATGCACGGCCAGGGCTGATTGGATATCTTTGATACACCTCTCTCTCTTTCTGTAACTTTTAAGTTTGCCCACGGGGGAACAAAGGGGTCTTCTGCCCAGCTCCCTTCGGGACTCTCTGCCCCCTGGGGGCAGAGAGAATACACCTGGAATAAAGCTACAAGAATTCCACTCTCTCATCTCTGTCTTCGCTTAATTGCTCGTTAACCCTGCCTGGTCAAACGATTCCAGGAGTCCCCAGCTCCGGTGCTGCTTGTGTAATCTGAGGGTTGCGGGAACGCATCCCTCCGTGCATGCTCCAAGCCCGAGAGAGACCAGCAAGGGAACTGGACCAGAACCAAGCTGAGCTAGCCAACAATTGACCTTTTGCTTCAGAAGCTTTTCGCTTTGGAAAAGGTTTGTCTTTTTCAGTTTTTGAAACCTTTTATTAAAGCAGGAGAGAGTGCAGCAGCACACTTTCGTGTTTAAAGGTAAGATGAAAGATGATTGTGACAGGTTTCGGGATTTGGCAGGGCAAGACAGCATGCGTAGTGTTGCTTTGGGTAGTTTATCTAAAGACTGTTACTCTGGAGGAGTTGGGCAGGTCAGATCAAGAGGCAGATTATATGGTACATCTATTTTGATGTACAATGCTGGTGGTAATTTGAGATAATTTAGGTCTAATTTCTGTAATCAAAGAGCTGATGGTAGGTACCTTTAAAATTCACTCTTAATTCAACAAGAAGTTGTGGGCTTGGTGAAAGGAAGTACAGGATTAAATTTATGGCTTGTATTACACAGAACTTCATTCTGTATTTTGTGCAGATTAGATATGTGACACTAAATGTTGATGCTAGACTAGGGTATGATCCATGTATATGTAAATGTTCAGCATGTGGTACTTACTGATCAAATCCCGAGGCTCTTCTGCTGTCTGGAGCAATTTTAGGGTTCCTTGGAAGCAGTGAGCAGGCTTGTAGCACTACATGCAGTTCTTCTCCAGTCTGCCCGCAAGTAGCTCTGTAGGAATTTTGAGGCATTTTTAAATAATTTATTTTGAACAAGCAAGCATGATGCTGTTGTGCTCAGATTAGTACAGTTACCCATGTATGTTGTACTTCAGTCAGGTATTTCATTTGTCAGGGTGAGACACTAAAGACACTGTCACCAGGTTAGTACGTACTGTAGTATGATGCTACTTTGGGATTTAGTTGATTCCATAAAACTGTTAGGACACTGGTATAGGCACAGAAGTCTGTTCTTTCATGTTTGCAGTGATTTTGCAGTTTGTTTCTAGTGGGCAAGCATGTTTTACTGTTCCTGTTTCTTTCTAGCAGTTTTATATAAAACTTATATTTCAAGGTCTAAAGCATTAGTTTTGAAGTCTTTTGAAGGAACATGTTATACAAAGGGGTAATGCAACAATGACTGTTTAAATTCTGACTAAGAATATTTGAATAGCTTTTTGGAATATATTATACAGTACTGCTATTTACACCTTAAGTGTATACTGTTGCAACTGATATGATGGAAATTGGTCTGTTAAAAAAATTTAAAATTCAAAGAACACATCCTTTGAACTCTTCTTTTTATAAACAAGCAGGGCATGGTTTTTAAAAAGCATTGAGTGAAGAACAGGAAAGCCTGACCATAACCTAGATTTTTTTTTGCTGACTTTAGATATCTGTTTGAAAAGTGATAGACTGTGTACAAATTAGTCATCTAACCTCATTTTTGGCTACCTACTCTTGGCATCTTCTTCCAAATGTTGTAATGGGTGGGGATTTTTCACTTTATCTTCTCTCCTTTGCCTCTTCCGTGCCACTCCAGCCAGCATATTTTCTTTACTACATCTATCATAGAACACCTTTTTTGGTCACTTTACAGGTCAAAAAGAGATAAAGTGATAATTGAACAGAGTGTGGAGATGCAGCATATTAATGAATGATTTTTCAGAGAAAAACTCAAAGCATTGAAGCATGGTAGGAAGACCAGCAAAAGACAGGTAGTGACTCCAGCAGTAGAATGCCCTGTCTAGCACAGGTGTTGGAATGGAGTGTCTGTGTCTGTGCTAAAGGTACTGTGAGTGCTCAGCTGTACTGCTGGGTTTAGAGTAACAGGCACAAACCTTGCCCCTGGGAAGCTAGTGTAGAAATAAGAAGTCTACATGAACTGATGAAAACATACAAGCCTGTGCACCCAAGAACCTGTATGCCAGCAAATGGCTGGTGTGAGTTCTTTTTCTTCTGTTTTACTGATTGCATATTGCAGATATGGGACAGTGTAGGGAGAGCGGTTGAATGTGCTGGGTTTGGGAGTATTGGCTCTCTTAGGTGGTAGTTGCTTTTGTGTTCTGGGTCTGGAAGTGTAGATCTTGGCAAGCAGTACTCAGCTGGTTTGTTGACCATCTCTTGCAATATATTCAGTCTCTGCATATCTGTTTAGTTGCTGAGTAATTACACTTGAAAACATTGTTTGCTTTATGTAATCAGTTTTCGGACTAAATTTATTGAAGCCTTGGAACCAATTGTTAGTGTCCTCTGGTATTTATAACCACTAGGGTTGCTTTATCTGTCAGGAAGATGCATTTTCAGTGTCTGTGAACTGCTTCTAAAGCTAATGAAAAGTGGTTTTGTTTCTCAGTGTCGTATTTTGTCATGGAATAGTGGATGAGTGGTGAACTCTGCAAAGTGCATTTGGAGGAATGCTGTGATGTCAGGGTAGAGACTGTTCTGCATGTTGGGCTGTGGAGAAAGAGTTATCTATTTCTTCAGTATAGACTGCAGTATAGACTTTCAGATGAGGATCCATGTAGCTCATTTTTTTTCCAGAAATGATGAGTAGCTCATGATGCTTGTAGACTATAAATGTTTTAAATGTATCCTTCTTTCTCATGGCAATCAGCAATTTAGGAACCTGATTAAGTAGAGGCTGCATTTGAACTGTGTTACATAGTAATTTGTGTACAAAATTCCTGAAATTGGCTTCTTAAATGCTGCCATACTTTTAGCTTTGAAGGTGTTCTGTGGCAAGAGAATTTTACAGTTTAAAGGTCTTGCTGAAAGAAACTGGCCCTTCCCTTTTTTGAAAACACTGTTCTTGATTTCTTGATGACTTTTATTGCAAGCTGTTCAGGACTTTCAGGAGAATTAGTGAGCAATCATTCCTATTTGCAGTTTGCATGTCCTTTGTGATTTTATAGACCTTTATCTTTTTTTCTTCCCTTAAGTGTCTCTTTTCCAAGCTGAAAAACATAGTCTTCTGTTAAGTTTTCCTGTTGCATATTCTGGTATTTCTGCCTCCTGCCTTCCTCCACCCCTGGCCATTTTTTTTAAGGGTGAGTGGTTGGTATGGGGGGTATAGACACCAAAAATGGATGAAGTACATTTATAGGGTAACCTAATTTTCTTTCTTGTGTGGTTTTCTGGTTGCTGAGCACTGCATGGGAGTAGCTTCAAGGTAGTTCCTGTGTGCTAAAGCTCCTTTAAAACTATTTGCGTAGCACAGTTGTTTTTTTGTTTTTGTTGTTTAAAAAAAAAACTAGGCTAAAAATAACCTTACAGAAGCTGTGCTTATGCAGTTTATCTGGGTTTGCTTTGCCCTCCAGTTTGTTTGTTTCTGCAGAAGCTGTAGCTGTTCTTGCAGAGATTTTTTTTTTCCATGTGGTTCTCCAGTTAAGTGTTGATATCGATAGGACAGCTAGGTTAAATATTATCTCAGATGTCATACACCTGCTTAGTGTTTAAGGGCATCCTTCAAAATATGTAATCACAAGCATCTTCTGTGATGATGCCATGATTTATGGGTCTGAACGTACAGAATATTGTAGTAATTTTAGGGAAATAAAAAATTCTATCTACTGAAAAGCTCCCTTCATCACTGTACAAAGCTGTAAAAATTTTTAAAAAAATCAATTTTAGCCCCTGCAGTGCTAAAAGGATCCATCCAGAATTACTTAATGTGACTTGAGAGTAGTATTTTTACTGACTTCTTTGGGCTAGTTATAAAATCTACTGCAAAGATCCTATGGCATGATGAATTTACTCTTCCAGTGCTGTGAAGTGACCTCTAATGGTACTGTCAAGGTGCATTTGTCTCTTTTTGACTAGAGAACTTCTGTGTAAGTTGATTTCTTTTTCTTTTGCCCTTTTTGCACTTGCAAGGTACAACAAGCAAGCAAGCTAAAACTTTAGGCTAACAGCTTTTCTGATGCATCAGTCCTGCCGTTAATACAGGGATCACTGTTATTTAAATGCTTCTTTGTAAGCATATCAAAACATTCCTCACCCTGCTCTGCTTCCTCACAACTGAGGAAGGAGAAAAATTCATTTATTACCTTCTGCTAGTATGCATGTTTTAACTGAAAGATGTGGAGGGAGTATTATGTGACCCTTTTTTGTAGGGCAGATAAACCTTCTGTTAGGATTTAAAAAACATCTATGAAAGGTAGTTTATGGGTAGAACTAGCAGACAGTAAACCTTAAAGGAATTGTAGAAATGGTAAAATCTTTGAACTACTAAAAATCATTGAACTACTAAAATCCTTGAACTACTCATTTGTTTGGTCACCTTGCAAAGAAGGCATATATGGCAGGTAGTAAAATTATTGCAGTTTATGGTATTTTTGTCCCAAGAGATTTTAGAATGCTCAGAGTGTTTTGCCTTTTAAGCAGAGAAACCGTATTACTGTAAAAGTTAAAGCAGTGTCTGATTTTCACCTGAAAAAAAATATTAATGAAAAAACAAACATAGGAAGTGCTATCAAGGAGGAAAACTGTGTAGCAGCCAGTTCTTTTTGGAGGTGGGATGACAGGGAGAAGATTTGATATCTTAACTGAAAAATAATTACACTGGCTTAGATTTGTCCACTGGATAGACAGAAGCCTGTAAGAAGACTAGTAGCTTCTTAATAGGCATTAGAGGAGATATTGGTAATTGAGGTCCCTTGGGATCTGGTTATGCTGTTTGTTGGAGAGATGTACTGAATTTCTGAAGACTCTCTTGGAGAACTGGTGTTTTAGAAGGAAGCTTAGGTTCAAAGAGGCATCCTGGCTATCTGATGTTCAGAGGCTTATAAAATCATTGGAAAATACTCTGAAGTAAGTACTTTCAAATACTTTGTGTAAAATGTTTTAACTATTGTTGTTTTGTTTATATCAGAAGATGCTTAATATTGTTTCTATTCCTGCTTTGACTTTTGAACTACTGAGTTGGAATACTACTGTTACTGACTGTTAATAGTGTGTTGTGGGGAAACAGTGACTTGTATTTGAACTTTAAGTTGCAGAGAAGTTTAAAGAGCTTTAGACTGTTCTTGTGTACTAGAACTGTGAGTTTTGCTCCATTAGGAGGACATGAATTAATCCCTACAGTGTGTAGCTTTCCTATCTGTTAGTTTTAATTAATATTGATGTAAGAGGAATGATACCTTGTGACTTGATAAGCTTAACCACAAGCAGTCCTTATTAACAGCATACATCTATTATATGTCCCAGTATGCAAAATAAAAATACTGGCTATTCATGATAATATTTTTTATTCAGATACTTATCAAAGCCAAATCAGTTGTTGTGGAAGCAGGCTTATCAAACTGCTTGGGTTAGGAATTATTTTGTTCTGTTTCTGCTCTGTAAGTTATAGCATTTGTTTGGAATCCTGCTTCTTTTGAGTAGCAAAGTGCTTTTAAATTGGTGCATATGCAGTAGCTCAGACACCTAATATGGTTCTCTCCTTATACTGTTTCTTTATGGGGTATTTATCAAAGGAACCATGTGTGATAGCAAACATAGGATGGAAATTTCATGTTTTAGCTTGAGTGGAAGAACACTTTTGTCTCAATTAAGTATTTGCTCCTGGTTTTAAATAGTTTCATGTCCTCTAACTGCTTGATTAAGCTATGTTAGCTTCTAAATGTTAATATTCATCACAGAAATTAAAGCCTTGAGGGCTGAGTCTTACAATTTTTTGCATGTACAGTGTAGTTCAGTAGTGTGTAGTTTGGACTTGCCCTATTGAAAGGGACCTGAGAATAAGGCTGCCTTCTCTATGAGCTGGTGGGGGTGGAGGAACCCACGACTGAAATCATACATTGATAATTGGGAGGCATTGTAATACTGTTGTCATAGTAACAATGGACTGGAGTGTGGGACAACAGGGCTTTTGTTAAAAAGTGACAGCGGAAAATGGTTTGGGGCATTCTGCCATGGCTTGCACAACTGCAGTGCTCCCTGGTGGACTCGGGCAGAAAGGCATGAGGGAAATGGATCAATTCCTGTATGTGAAGGATACCTCTTCAGTGTGTGACATCTGTGCAGCCAGTTCTGTTATGGAATGTCGTCTCCAGGAGTTACTGCACACTGGGACCTGTGCATGTGTAGCTGTGATAGACACTTTCTCAAGAAATTTCTCTGAGCAGTGTCAGTCACACATATGAACCCAACAGAGAAAGGTCTTGGAGTACAAGGAACCTTAAAATAAGTGGATCATTGGTGCAGAGTGCAAGTGCTGAACCACAACATTTTTTTACAAGGACCAAGCATTGAGCTGGATTAATCCTCAGGCTAAACCCTCTTCAGAGACAAAATCAACAGTAAACTTTATAGCAGAGAGGATGATGCTTTGTACAAAGGTGAAAAGAAGCCTTATTTCAGGTGAAGAAGTCTTGTCTGCAGGGTTATGCCAGTAAAATGTCTTCCTATCTGGAACTAGTGGTTTTGAAGGCTTATAAAGCCTGTCATATTACTGTGTTACTTATTGTCCTTAAGGCTATTGATTAGATTATGGTATTTGTATTGCTAAAAGTTGATTGAAATTCAATCTCATGAAGACAGGTTGAGAAGGATTGCCTTGCTTGGATTTAATGCAATGCATAATTTGAAAGCTGTCTTTCTTTCTGTTAGATTTGAATATTATTGACAGTTAATATGTTATGACCTATCTGTAGGTTTTAGACTTTTTCCCAGTCCTGTTTCTTTTTCAAAATCCAGGTGTCAAGAAAATTACTTTTTTTGTTGTTTGCTTGCTTGGCACAGGAGAATCTGTGAAGGATGAAGAAAAGAGTAATTTATTTTATGATGTTTCTTTAAAAGTGTTTGTTAAATCAGAATCTGATTTCTTGGCAGTGAAGGAGGTGTTACAGTAACATGCAAACACTACTGGAAAATTTGCTGTAGGGTCTTTCTGGGAAGTTAAGGTCTTCAAAAGTACTGATGTTAGCTATTTGCAAATTGAGAGGGAGGGGAAGAAGTTGCATATCATTCAGAACAGAGTAATGGAACAGATGGTCGTCTTGCAGACACTGAAACTGCTTTCAGATGTCCAGTATCAGTTTAGAGTGGCTTTCTAAATATCTTGCAGAAATAATTTATGTTATGGGACAATGCTTCTGATTACTGTAGCAATATCCACTTTTAGCTTCTCAGCGGAACCATGTGGTCCTTAGTGCGGGTCATATGTGGTTTAAAAACAATCTGTAGATATATGTGTAGATGTTAAAGGCATAAACAAGTGGAGCAAATTCTAGCAGAGTTCTCGGATGTTTCCTTAGACTAATGGAAAACATTGATTAAAGTATTTCTACAGGATATACAGGTCTTGCTTTTTAAATGTGTAGGCAAATAAATCTTTGTCATACAGTGAGTAAAGGAAGGTGTCTCTTTTTGATGATTGATTTTTCTCTGAAGCTCGTAAAGCAAGTGTTCAAAATGAACCGTGTGTACTTGAAACCTACTGAAAATACTGAACTCTTGCCTCTTGGTGGTCTTCACTTCAGCCTTTCACTCAGCTAGTACTCATGACTGATAAACACAGACTCCTGTAATTCACTGTTTCACCATATTTATACAAATGCCCCATGAAGTAGCAAGGCTGAGGTTTCTGATGTGAATCCTGCTCCTTGTGCTGCTGTGTGTTGTCTTTGTGTTTTGCTGATGTCTGGTCCAAGCAAGTAATACTAAACAGTTTCTTGGTAAGGCACAGTACTCTTGACCTAACTATAGCATTGGATACTGAACTTACATGATGAGTGATGCAAGAGGAACAATTTTTTTGGTGTTCTTGTTTGGGGTGATAAGAGGATGGCACAGGACATGGGTGACCCAGGAAAAGAACCCACTCAGACTGATGTAACATGCATGGCTCCCTGGCGTGAGACCTGTAGCACTGATAGTATCTCCCCTGACAGATTGAGATTTTTGCAGTGTAGAATATTTGCCTGTCAAGGACCTAATGCTAAATACGCTAAGACTTGCACTGCTCAGTATCAATAGGGCATGGTGGTGAGCAGTTCTAGGGCTGCAGGAAAAAAAAATGGATATAGCTCTGGGCTTTAAAAATTGACATCAATCTTACTCTTAATAATGTGATCTAAGGTAGTTGCTGGGGAAAGTTTACATGACTAATATTTGTAGTGCTGCTAGCTAGTCAGTTGTTAGTTGAGTTCTAGGTCTGCTTGAACTTAGTGTATTCTTAGCTTTCTCATTTTACTTAATAAACAGAATTTTTGAGAATAATCGTGTCATCTGGCTAATCCATAGCTTTAACCACATTTTCGTGGACTGAGCAAGTTGTTATTCCTAAGATTTCATATGTTACTTGTATTTCTTCAACATTTGGTAGCTATGCTGTGAACTGATGATGAGTTTATAAAATTGACTCAAGGTTCAAGATTATGCAAAATACGCAGAAGTTATTTTACATTTTGGGACTTCTTTAATCTAAAAAGTTTTAGCTCTTAATCACATCAAAATGTGACTGTGTGTGCCATAGGGTGTGTGACTAAGACACCATCTGTGACTTGTGTACTGTTAAAAGCTGGTAGGCACTGAAATTCACCTCTGGAAAAGGAGGAATGTGCTTGTGGAATGTGACGGTTGTTTTGGGGTTTGGTGGTTGGTTTTTTCCCCATCTTGTGCTTGCCTCACTGAATGGTGGGATGAGACCTGCTGCTATGGTTTAAATCCTTTCATTTAATATTTTTTCAGATGCTTTTCTGTTTTGGAAAAGTGGTAGATACAGGACAGGTTCTAAGAAACTTATAAGATCCTTTTGTTCATGTTGGTTCTCGAGTGTTAGATTTTGATGCACTATCAAATAGTGCCTTGTGATAGACACACAGCTAATTTCTCATGCAATCTGTAACTTGACTTCCACCAGGACTTCTTTCCCCTCAAACTTCACCTGAAAGAAATGGTTAGCTTATGCAGGAGATTGGAATTCATCGTTGGTTTCTCTTCACTCTCCTCAATGCCTTTTCCTCTTAGGATGCTGTTTGTTGACCTGATTTGCCTTGGTGACTGCTTTTGCTTTTCAATGACTCTGAAAGCAGGGCTCTTAATCTGTCAAGTGGGATGTCAGGATTATAGCTGACATTTATTTGAATAAAACTTGAAGTAGAAAGGTGAACTAGTTCAGAGCAAGGTTAAATTGGGACCAAGCAATGAAGACTTGTCCTAAAAGCAGCTTTCAGGTTCGGATATAGATGAAAACATAAATTGCTCAGACAGTAGGGCAGGGCAGCGGTTAAGATTTCTAGCTATTCAGCATAGTATGTTAAACCGAATGCTTAGAAGCTTAGATTAGCTGCAGAATTGTTGCTTGCAAGGAAAAGGGTTGTGATTTAGTTGTTGCATAGGAAGTCCTCAGTCTATACTATCTACAAATGGGCTAAATGGTTTTTGTTAGATGTTTTTGGAGTTCTTTTGATGTAAGGGTCTTCTGTTCCATTTGCACACTCAACAGTATATGTTCCAGATGACTACGTAAACCCACTTAGATGTGGTTCTTAAGCCCCTTTGTGAAATGGCCACAGAGTGAAACTTGGGGAAAATTCCTTCTGAACACTGGGAAATGCTTCTTGCCATCAGGGCAACTAATTGCTGGTTGCCCAGAGAAGTTGTGGAGTCTCCTTCCTTGGAGATACTGAAAAGCCATTTGAGCAGAGTCCTGGGCAACTGAATGTAGGTGGCACTCAGCTGCAGCAGGGAGGATAATCTGCAGAGGTCCCTTTGACCACCATTGGTCTGTGATTCACTGTGTTCACTGTGATTCGGGAGTGCATATGCATGGCTGCAAATAAATGGGATTAAATAAATGCTTAGTGTACTGTTTTTCATTGGTTATTAGCTCAATGAAAGGTTTTTTGGTTTTGTTCTTTTTTTTATTTTTTTGCCTTTGGGTTTGTTTTTTTTTTTTGTAGCGGAAGCTTCTAGAGTTCTTGAATTTTGCAGGTTCATTTTGGAACTCACAAAGCTTCCTTTATACTTTCTTTACGCAGTGTTTTGTGCAGATAGTGTTCTTGGGGGAAGTGTTTTGGAATGACAGTACTGTCTCTTGCATGATTTAAAAAAACACAAACGAAAGAACTGCAATTGCACTTAGGTTTTGAGGTTGCTTTCTAGAAGACTGCATTCTGCATAACCTGCATATACTTCTGGTCTCACTCGTAGCTGGAATGGAAAATTTTAGCTTGAAAAGTGTTACATCAAAAAAATGAAACGGGGATATTTACTTCATTAAGTCCAGGCAAGATCAAGGCTTTGAATTGCCGTTCATGTAGGCTGAGCAATCTACTCTGGCTCTTTCTCTGAGGGCAGAAGGATATTATCAGCCTCTGCTGTGCTGCCTACAGGCTCTGGAACTTTCTGCATTTTCTTTCTTTCTGTGCATATTTAATCACAGGTAGGCAGAACTGGCATACCAAGGAGCAATTTTGTAGTGCTTCCTACATATAGAAAACTAGTCATAGTTACAACCACAGAGTGAATAAGGTTGGAAGGGACCATTGGAGGTGATCCAGTCCAACTTCCCTACTCAAGCAGGATTCCCTAGAACATGTTACTCATGATTTTGTAGCTCAGGATGCACCTATTTACAGGGAAAGACTTGAGGGCAGTCACAGAAGAAGGAGGGAGCCTTTCAAAAAAGTATCTTCTTCCCCTGCTGGAAGAGCTGTTGCTGTGGCTATGACACTTGTGATTTTGGTTGTCTGGTTCAGATCCCTTCCCCTTACCTTGGTTTGATTACATAAATCTGAGTTCTGGAACATCTAGTGCCCACTTAAGTCTAGAACGCATTGAAGTCTTGCAGTATGTTGAGAAGTGAGGTTTATGGTATGTAGATATAGACATGGAGTCAGGTTGTCTTGCTGAGAGGTTGAAACTTCATTGAGCAAAGTCTGAAAGTACTTTTGAGGCAAACAATGACAAAAGAGTCTTTCTGAAAAAATAAAGAGTTAAAATCCCTTCAAAGTGATGCTTTGTAATTTTCTTTTGTCTAGATCCTTCTTTTCCCTTCAAACAAGCAAAAAGGTGATACTAGGAGACCTTGTTCATGGTGCTTCTTTGTTTTCTTATTGCTGTCTTGAAGCCTGTTTATGTGAATTGCTCAACTAAGCTGGAGGAACCTGACCTCTAATTGTTGTTTCCACTTAATCTTTACTGGGCCTCTGCTCAATTTCATACTGCATCCTGTTATTGTAGGAACTAGTGCAATTTCCGTGGTGTATGGATTCATGAGAACCTGCCTTTGAAAGATCAGATCTGTGTCAATACAGGGAGATACTTGATATGGCTATCCTCTGACCCCGATGGAGCAAATGGTTGTTTTAGCTGTAAAGTAAGAAATGCCTCTGCTAGGAGAGCCATATTCCAGGCTGTCTGTGTGTATGGTCTCCTCCCACATACTGATGCCCCTCACAGTTGCTGCAATTGTTTATCTAATGACAAGGTAACAGAAACATGCAAGCAGGTGCTGTATTCATCTGGATTACATCATATTTGGTCAAAGTAGCATTTTTAAACTAGAGGCGGCTTGCTACTTGAAAATGACCATTTAAGACCATCTTATCTGTATAAATGGTAAAACTGTGGATCTCTAGGAACTGGCCTGCAGGGTTACAATCATAGAATGATTTGGGTTAGAAGGGACCTTTAAAGATCATGTAGTCCACATACCCTGCCATGGGCAGGGATAATGTTCACCAGATCAGGTTGCTCAAAACCCTGGGCAACTTGACCTTGAACACTTCCATTGATGGTTATCCATAACTTCCCTGGACAACCTGTTCCAGCCTTGCAAGAAGTTCAGGTGGATGACATCTGTAGCTTTTCCTCTATCAACTGATGAAATCATTTCATTGTGGAAGGCTACCAGATTATAGTCAGGCATGATCTGCTCTTTCTGTCTCTAAGCAGCTTCCTGTCTTCCATGTGTTTTGATGTGTCTTCCAAGGGAATACTCCATGATTTTACTGGATGTAGAGTGAGGCTGCCTGGTTGGTAGTTCCCAGGGTCCGTCTTTTTACCTTTTTTCAAAATGAGTCTGACGTTTTCCTTTTTCCAGTTGCTGGGGATTTGCCTTACTGCTAAGACTTCTTGGATATGATTGAGAATTGCTTAGGCCTCTCAACATCAGGCAATTCCTTCAGGACCCTGGGATACATCTCCCTGGGTCCCATGGAATTATGTTTGGGTAGCTCAGGTGGTCTTGAACTTAGAGTGGAGGGAACTGCAGTCTACCATCCCAGCCTTGAGGTTCAGGGAACTGAGAGATGTGGGAAGAGAAATTGCTATTGAAGCTGAGGTGAAAAACTGTTTATTAGCTCAGCCTTCTTCATATCAGTTGTCACTAGTTCTTGTGTCTTATTTATCAAGAGGAGGTATGTTTACTTTAATCTTCCCTTTTCTAGCCAGTGTTCCTGTAGAACTGTGCATTTCCTTCTTACACTTTATTTTGACCAGGAGGTCCTTAGTAAGTCATATTTGTGTCCTGCTTCCCTTGCCTGTTTTCTTACAAGTGGTAGTCGAGAGCTCTTGGGCTCTATGAAAATGTCCTTAAAGGGCTGCCAGTTCTGTTCAGCTCCCTTGTCCCCAAGGGCAGTTCTGTGGGGGATCCCATCTGTTACTTCATTCAACAAATGAAATTGCGCTTTTAAAACTTGGAGTTCTTACTCTCTTCTTCACCTGGTCTGTAACCATCCTGATAATGAATTTCACCAGGGCATGACCACTGCAGCGCAGTCTGCCACTAATCTTGACATACTTAATTAGGTATCTGTGTTGGTAGGCAACAGGTCTAATATTGCTTCCCCCTCCAGTTGTGCTGTCTGTCACCTGGATTAAGAAATTATCCTCATTGCACTCCAAGGGTCTCCTGGACTGCTTACAGTTTACTGTGCCGCTTTTTCAGCAGATGTCAGGGTGATTGAAGTCCTCCAGCAGGATCAGAGCCTGCAAACGTGACACCTCCTGTAGCTGAAGTAAGAACTCATGATCAACAAGCTCTCCTTGATGAGGTAGACTGTAGTAAACACCAGCCATGAGGTTTACTTTGTTGGCTTGGCCCCTAATTTTTACCCATAAGCTCTCAACTTTTTTCTTTTTTTTTTTTTTTTTTTTTACTTGGAGGGCAGCCACCTGCTTACTTTTCCTTTCTTGCCTTTGCCTTCTGAACAGTTTATGATCTATTTCAGCATTCCAGTTGTGTGGTCCTTCCCACCGTGTTTTAGTGATAGTGATTAGATTGTAGCTTTCTAACTGCAGAGTGGGTTCCAGCTCCTCCTGCTTGCTACCCATGCTGTGTGCATTGGTTTAGAGACACTTCAGCTGTGTCTTGTCACCTTCATAGAGGACCATGCCATAATTCTTTTGAGGCATTTCACAGGTGTTTCCCTCTTGGTTCCTAATATATCAGCAGTCCCTGACTTTTCTCTGTTGCTCAGACCTTTATCACTTTTTCTCTGCTACTTGTCTGCTGCTCCATCCTGCTGTCAGAACTCTTGTTTCTGTTATCCTATGGGGGAATACCACCTAATTCCCTTTAAAATTTTTTTGTTTCAACATAGTGGAGCCTAGTGTTGCTTTTGTAAGCTTCTGCTTGGTGCTACTGCTGTGAATGTATTTGTCTCTTGCTCTGTCTGGCCCCAACAAAGAACAAAACCAACATGGTGGTTCATTGGGAACAAACCCATGTCTGGGTTAATGGGAAACTGGAATGCCCTGAACAAGGGAAGTAGAGAAGGCCAAATGATGGAAAGCTCTGGCAACTCACACTGGCCCAGCAGGACTTTCGCTGGTAATGTTAGATATACTCTAAACTAGAAACACAAAATGATTCTTTTCAACTCCTGTCACTGGCACATCTCCTTGTGCTGTCCTTTCTTGTGCCAACCAGAGCATGCCATGTTGTTGCACAAGAATTGGGCAAGTGATTGCTTCTCTGGTCTGCCTTGTTACCTGACCAAAAGTTTGCAGCCACTCAGAGCAGGGTGGGCAGCACAGGGCTGGGTATGGCAATTCTGTCACTGTGGTCTAGATGAAACAGGTTGCCCAGAGAGGTCATGAAGTCTCCTTCTCTGGAGGTATTCAGAAGCCTTCTGGACACTCTTGTCCCAGATCTGCCACCAGGTTATCATGTCTTTTTACCAATAATCTACCTGCAGTGCTTCTAGATACATCTGGTTATTTCCTCTATCCTATCCTGACTCTGAACTATGTGCTTTGGTGTGCTTAGCCTTTCTGCTCCATAATCCTCTCTTCATTCAACTTTGACGGCATTCACTACAGAGGGACACTCAAGAGCACAGTATCTGTTTCTCTCCTTTTTTTCCCCAACTCCTCTTGACTGAGCTGGCAGTGGTGTTTGAGGCAGTGGATGTCATCAGGTCCGGTAGCAATACTTAAAACCTTGGAGCTCTGTGCAGCCTCTGTAGTGATAAAATGTTCTCTCACGTTTTCTCTTTGCAATTCCAATGGCTGACGAGTACAGCCTGTTTCTCCATCACACAGGCGAGACTGGGTTTGCTCACAGAGGAGGAAGTTAATCAGTGATACAGTTGTGGTTAATATTACAAGGCATATCTCATGTATTTAGTTTTATGAAGCTAGGAGTGGGGTGCTACAACTTTCGTTATATATCGCCACTTAGCAAAAAGGCTTACATGTCTAGTAACTTGCCAAAATGGGATTATTGGCTCTAGATCACAGAAGTATAGTATCCAGGCAAGAAAAGCTTCGAAACTTTAGTGGTTTGATTTACATGTACTTGTTAGGGGAGGAGATTCATTTAGCACTGGCTGAAAAAAGTTAATACTTTGCATTACAGGGTGTTGTCTAGATGTTTTCAGAATGTGGAGGTAAATGAGCACACTGTGTTACTTGTCAGCTTGGAAACATATCCTACACGAGACTTAGACTGAAAGGTGTGTGTGTTCCTGGGACCTAAGGTGAGTGAGTGACTGACCAGCTCTAGAGGTGTCATTTAGAGAAATGGGAGTTAGTGCCTGTGTTGTAAATCACCAAGAGGCCTTTTTCTTAGGCTGTATCCTCTGTATCTTGATTCTTCAGGAGTAAGTAGATAAAGCTGAAATAATATGGTTTGAAAAGAACCTTTGGAGATCATCTCCAGAAGTCAAACTTGAAAAGGGGAAAGGAAGAATATATACTAAAGCTGGAGTAGCTGGAAGGGACCCCAAGCACAAGGCAGTGGGGCAGAGTGATAAAAAACTGGTGGGGAGAGAGTAGGCAATGGTTGAGCTGTGAGCAGCTCTGGAAATATAATTAAAAGCAGTAGGCATCTTGAAGTAACATATACTTCTGGAAGGTCTGTCTGATGTTATTGCATTTTTCACTCAACAGTCAAAAATTTGGATTTGCCTTTTTTTAAATTGTTTTTTTTGTACTTGAGTTCATCTGATTTGAAACCAAATGTGAACTTTTCCATCATCATTCCTGTAGGGATAGTCAGGAAGCTGTGGATTTGGGGCCTAGAGAAGTCATAACTGAATTATTCTGATCTTTGTGCTAATATTAACAAGCAATTGTATTTTTAACCCTGTTCTATTTCCATTGTACTCAGGTGTTTCAATCAAAAGTGTTTTCATTTGGTGCACTTTCATACTGGCAGTATGAAAGAGGAAGGACTAAGTACTTGGGTGATGGTTTCTGTGTAGACAAACTTCCTTCTCCCCACCCCAGTAAAAACATACTTGTCACTTGTTGATGTATAGATACCAGGGAAGTTTTTGCCATACCTTGTGAAAATGTGAAAGTTGAAACTACCAAAAGTAAAAATTTTTTGTTCTTGACAGCCAAGTGAGGTTGTGTTGGTTAACTTCACAGTTCAGAATACCTATGCCAGGAGGCTGTCGGCCAAGTGTTTTATTTTAGGATTCATCCTGCTGTATTGAGTTGGCACTAATCTGATTGATCTAATCTGAAATGATTGTTGTAGTATATGCTCTGTTTAATACAGTAACTTTTTTTAAAAAAGTAGTAAAACTTACGGCCTTTCTTTTCTCTAGTACTGATCTGGTATAATATCAGTGTAATTAAATAAGGCATTTCTGATAGTGTGTGAAAATCAGAACCTCAAGTATTTTAGCAGTTGCAGTTAGGGTAATAATATAACTCCAAACCAGTCTATGTTTGTACTATAGTTAAGGTTACAAGATTTTGATGTCCATATGCAATATGAAGATTTAACAAAAAGAAGAGCTTTATACTGTTTGTACAATATGGTCTGTAGAGAAGGCAAGGATAGCCTGTTAATGGTATTGCGAGATTATTAAGGGCACTGTCTCCAATACAGAAAAATGATACACCCCAGTGTCCCCATTGTCCAGAGGAAACAAACCAGCATATCCAAATATGCTAATCAACAAAGTTTCAGGAGTTAATTTTTGGCCACAACATCTTACACTTGCCTGTTAAGTGTACAGAACTGAAACAGAAGTTTCTTGATAGAAACTTTTTCCACATTCCCTTTTCAGGCTACTCAGAAATGATCCTCTAAAACTAGTGTGCCGTGTTTGAAATCCAAAATAGCTACAATTAGCTAGAATGGCTTGTTCTGTTGTGTTTCTTCATAGAGGAAACATTTTTCCCCACACAGAAGATCTGTCTTGAAATTTTTACACCCTGGCGTATTAAAAAGGAAATTTAGAGAGACACACTGTGTCTAGATCTCAAATACCCTGTGGTTAGAAGAGACTGTCTTGGCCTAAAGTGTTAAAGGTTTTGAACATGCAGGAGAGCATTCAATTAGAAGCTACCTGAGGTTTGCCAGGTATAGAAGTACAGCTGTGTTACACGGATAGGCTAAACATCAAATGCTGGATTTTTCTTGTTAATTCCTGTTGATGACAACATTGCTCCCTGGGATATCTTTCTGTGTGATTATGCACTTAAAAAGTATGGAGACGTTAGAATCAAACAGTCAATAGAGGAAGTATAAGAATTAGATTGCCTTTGTGACCCATTTGCTTCCTTTATTCATATGCATTTTAATACAGTGTTTATATGATTGGTTTCTTTTTCCAAGATGACATTGTTGTCATTTCATGGTGTAGATGTTTTCCTAGGACTGAATAAGGGCAGTGTCTGCAGAACCATACCTCTGGCTGTTGGAGAAGCTGGAGGACAAGTGGGATGAATGATTCCAGAGAGAAGAAGGATGAGTCTCATGGTTACAGCAATTGAGTTCTGGTAGTTTATTTTCTGAACCTGGTTTGGCCACTTTAAGTGTGTGTTCTAAAGGCAGTCAATAATTCAGGGTGTTTGCAGGCAACCAGCTTAAGCCTTGTTAGTAAATTTTTAATGTATTTGCCTGGGTTTAAAAAAAACCTAAAAACTGGACACAGAAATTGTATGTTGTAAGCCTTGGCCAAATCCTTCACGGTTCATTAGCATGACTGAACAGGTTAAATACACTGCATAATCCTTTGTCATCTTAGTCAGGAGAGGAGCTGGAAGCAGTACTGTGGTGTTGTCATCTGTGCGTGCCAGCAGAAGTAGCAGGGAAGAACTCTTGGTTGGTTCACATAGGATGGAAGAATCAAGAGACTTGAGAACATGCTTCTGTTTTAACACCAGGCTCAGGCAGTTGCAGATGCCTTTGAGTGTTCTACACTCAAATCCCACTATTGTGGTGTTTTAAAGTCACCTTTCTTGCCCTAACCTACCTCAACTTAGCTTTGCGTGCTAGTCCAAACCTACAAACTGGTTAGATCCCAGTCATTTGTCTCTCTTGGTCTTTCTTCATGGACTTTTTCTGGGCTGTTATCTTTTCCCCTGCCACATCGTCTTTTTCAGCTTTCTCCCCTAGCTGTGTGACTGACACTTTTTGCCACGTGAGTCCTTTGTTGGCTTCTTATCTGATCAGTGCTGTGCAGCAGTGTTTCATCATTTTGTACTTCCTGCTTTCTCTTGATAGACAGTTAGTTGCTGGTACTGTCTTTCAGGCTACTACTCTTATCCTGATGCCTCTTGGGACAAATGGCTTCCCTCTCCCTGGGTCCAGAGAGTCACTAACAGGATCCAGGAGAAGAGAGATGGGACACACAGAGTCTGTCTGTCCATACTTAATTGCTATACTGCCTGTTGTGTTTAAAAGAATTTGCACAAGGTGCTGTTTGCCTGTTCCTACTGGAGTGTGCCTGAGTGGCTTGAGAGGCTGGCTCAGTCTCAAACCTGTCCGTGAGTAAGATCTCTCAGTGGGTGGTAGCATGTATGGCACAGATGGAGTCTTCAGAAACGTAGGTGCCGGATCCTAACAAGATTCAGTGAGCACGTGCTAGCTGATTCCCCCCTACCCCAGCCCCCATTTTGGTATTTTTGTCTTAACATGGGGAAAAAAACCCCACCACAAAAGAAAAAAGACTAGGCTTTTCCTTGGCTTCCTACTTGAGTCTTATTTCAAAAAGATCAGGCAATTGTGCCTTCTTGTCAAAGTGTAAAATAAGTCAATTTACTTCACTGAAGCACCAAACTTTATCAAAAATTCAGCTTGGGGGGCAAGCATGTAGCATTGCATCGTGTAATCTAAAATATATGAAATTTGGCAGTATTAAAAGAATTTGAAGCCAGAAATGTATAAGAAAAGAGATTTGAATAAAAACAATGTTACCAGTTAAATTTTTATTTCAGAAAAAAGTTTTCCTGAGAAATGTCTTGCTGGTTAAAGTTTTTTGTATTTTTATATATATATATATACACACATACAAAATATCAGTAATTAGTTTTGTTCTGAACTGGGTTATGTTTTTTCTGGAGAATTCTGTCTATGAAGTATTTTTATTCCCTTAGTTACAAAAACTGTTTGCAACCATTTCTTTGCCTCATCTTTTTCAGTCCAGCTGTATCTCAACAGATGTGGTTATGTGAGCAACCATACATGTTTGCTGGTTTTTATTACTTGTCCTTGACCTCAAGTCTCTGTATACTGTCCTGTTATTCACACTTGTACAAAATAAGTGTGTTGCTCTGAATTTGTAATATGTTGTGCTTATTTTGCATGACATTTGGGGCCTTTTTGTCAGGCCTCTAATGTTGCCATGGGCTTTGTTTTCCAGTTCGATACAAAACGTCTTGATACTGAGAGGTGGTGATCTATATTGCATTACGTTGTTTCTCAAAAGAGTTCACAGGTGAAATAGTGGGATTTTTAAAACGAACTTTTCTAGTTGATAATTTACTGTATCAATGCCTTCCTAGCCTTATGGCTGCACATTGCATTCTACATATTTTTATGTACTTGAACCTTCATGTATTTATAGGCTTAGTAGGGAAGAGAAATACCAGGGAGAGTAACAGCCTCTGAACATCCAGTCTGCAGGGTACCAGGTTACACATCTTGCCCTATTTGTTACACTTCTTGAAGGTGAGCTGTATGCCGTGGTTAAGGTTTCCTGCGCAAGTGATGAGCCACCGAAAGGCTGGAGTATTGCTGATTTATAGAGGCGGGGTAACTTGGGATATTCAGCTGGAAAAGGAACGGGAGTGGTACCAAGCAGCAGTAGTGGTAGTAAAGGCAGAAGCAGGTTCCACAGCAGACTTCTCAGTGTGAGTCAGTGAATGCACAGCATACCAGCTAGCTGTCAGGAGGAACCCGAACCCGACTATTGCAAGAGATTTGGGGTTTATGTTTATCATGCAAAGTCATGTGGTCTTACTATACCTTAACTTGCCAACTTAGCCTTAGTCTGGAGAAGATCCTTTGCTGCAGTGCTTAACCAAAAAAAAAAAAAAAAAAAAAAAAAGG
>VXAC01000337.1:1105940-1215211 GCA_013399225.1 Rhipidura dahli | reverse complement strand
GAAGGGAGAGAGAGAGGGAGAAAAAAACAGAAGGAAAAAAATAAAGAAAATTGTGCAATGTTTGTTTATGCCTTCATCATGCCGAGGAGACACTTAACAGTAAATAATCTGTGTATACCTGAGGTAAGATACTGTTTCTGCTTTCCCTGCACAGTGCTGCTGCAGCACGGAGCTGATCCAAACATTCGGAACACCGATGGGAAATCTGCACTGGATCTGGCAGACCCTTCAGCAAAAGCTGTACTCACGGGTAAGATGCATACATCTCTCAGCAGCGTTACCTGCGTTTATTTTGTGTGTGTAAGTTCAGCATCAGAAAAGCCTTCTGCCTTTCCAGATTTTCTGTTGTGTAAGAGCATTTTAAAACTGTCTTTTACCAGGTTTCATGTTGATGTAATTGTTTTTAATATGCTGTGCTGCTATAGGTTTGCTTATTCTACTTATGCTAATGCTGTGATTTTCTGTTATAGTATCATTTGTTATTTACTGTATTTCTCTGGGTTTTTTCTTTTTAATTGGTATCCAGTAGACAGATTGAACAGGATCCCCTAGCCCCTGAAAAAAAATAGGGAAAAAAATCAGGTCAATTGTTTCAAGACCTTCACTGTTAGGCAAGCAAGGACGTTTGTGTAACTATAAAAGAACTTGTGATCTGAAAGACAACCTGCTACCGATTGCAGAGATCAATACTTACGTTAAATTTTGCTGCAGATTCACATGCTGCTCTTTCCTTCCTCTTCCTCGTTAGTCATTTTGGGTTGAACCCTTTCTCATCTACCAGTTTTTTTTCTTTTTTAGGGGCTATTACCTCCAAAACAATGTTTCATGAAAATATTCTACAGATATAACTTTGTATTTACAGATCTTCGATTTTTTAATAAAAATGTTCTGGCATACCAGTAAGCATGCAAAGTATAATATAGTAGCCTGTCAAATCAGTATCAAGAAATACATGGTCCTCTGTGCTGATTTTGACATCTAGGAAATAATGTTTAGAACAAAGTAATAGGGCATTTAAAAATACATACAGTTAGATTTATAGAAAGGGATTCAGCAGCTGAGGTTCATTTGAAGGAATAGCTGTTTTGCCTTTATTTCCCCTATTCTCTCTCTCTTTTTATTGACAGGTTAATTTATAGGTTACGTACTATGCAACACCCGTATTCTTTCTTCAGATTGTGTTCAGAGCGCGCCAGTTCCCTTCACTTTGTCAAGAACATTTCCTCATCTTCTTTTTTCAGTGTGCTGAGTTCTATACATAATTATGTACAGCGCTGCAGTGATTTGAGAGTGCCTTTGGAACAGTGTACTTTAAATACATATGATTTACTTTAATTACTCTGTGTCAAATTTAAACACATTCCTACAGTGTTAACACTAATATTAGATGTGCTGAGCAGGTTAATCTGACTTTTGGCTGCTAATGGGTACAGTCGTACAGATGCTGAAGATAGAGAGGGCACCAGGGAGTCAAGGTACCTCAGAAGTGTTAAAGGACATATGACATTTACTTATGGGAAACTTGACATACCTACAGTGTGGGGGTTACAGGCCCCAAGCTGCACTTCAGGCTATGCAACTTCAGGATAGTGGAGGATAGTGGGAGATTAGGAAAGTCTGTGACCTCATGTCTGCTCCACTGATTTCTCTGGGCACTAGATCCTTGTGCCTCGGGCAGGGGACAGGGCAATGTGTCTGGGAACATCCTGTGAAATGCAGCCAGCCCTGTCTCTGTGCTCACCCCTAATGCCTCACACACAACATCACTGACTGAAGCCGTCTACAGCCAATGAATGTTACCAGGCTGTGCATGTAGACACACATGAGGCTATATACGTGTTTAGTTGTTCATAAAAAGACATCGTTTTTGCATGTGATTGTTCTTCCCAGCAAGAAGATCAGCTTTTGTTTTTATCAGCTTTGTCCTCAAGGTGGCTCTTGGCTACGCTGGGCTCTGTGCTGTGTACCTGAATTCCAAGCTGTGCAATCAGGTCTGGACTCGGGCTGTAGCTGCCATGTGATGCACGACAACTGGAAAATCTAACACTGGAGGTGTCATTTAAATGGAAGCTAGCTATTAAGAGCTGTATTTTTCTGGGTTTGCCCTGCTTTATAGTATCTCTGTTAGGCTGCTATTTTTCTCGCATTTTCCATATGTTGTTACCTTCAGGCCTTGCTTCATCCCTCTGGAAAAAGGGGGCTTAAGGGATTTCTTCGGATCTATCTGGCTGGGGATAATCTTTAGCTACAGCAATGCTTTGCAATTAGGTGCATCAGAACTTAAAGGTATTACTGGATTAAGGATGAGTAGGATATATTAACTTAATTTTCAGTATTTAGTATTGAATGGTGGGATTTCAGGAATGCTCATATTTAGAGCTTTTGGAAGTGGAACACAGTCTGTAATTTGTTACTGTATTTGCATCTTTAAGCAGCATGCGTGTCAAGGCTGCTCTCGTTGTTATTTGGGATTCCTTTTTCGATCTGTGTCTATCATAGAATGTCCTGGGTTGGAAGGGACCTTAAAGATCCTGATGTGGACAGGAGGCACCTTTCATTAAACCAGGTTGCTCAGAGCTCCAACCAACCTGGCCTTAAACATATCCAGGGATGGGGCATCCACGGCTTCTCTGGACAACCTGTTCCAGTTTCACAGTAAAAAATTTCTTCCCAACATCCGACTTAAACCTGCCCTCTTTCAGTTTGACTCCATTTCCTCTTGTCCTATCTCTACACTCTCGTTTAAGAAGTCTCACACCATCTTTCTTGTAGGCTCCCTTCAGGTACTGGAAGTCCACTATTAAGTCACCCCAAAGCCTTCTCCTCTCCAGGCTGAACTGTCCCGGTACTCTCAGCTTTTCCTCATAGGAAACATGATAGGCTGTATGACCACAATAGACTTTTCCTCACTGCTACTGTTTACTGTATTGATTGTTGAGAATAATAGTTGCTCTTAAAACTTTTTTGACCAGGTATTTGCATAGGTTTGTGCATCTGTGTTAATTGCTTTGTGAATGAACTGTGATTACAGTCTCCCTTTGACCTCCAATGCAGCCAAAGTAAACAGAAAACTTGTTGGTAATTGTTCTTTTCTGCCTTCCAGTCTAGAATAATGTATATTTTCCTTTTCACCTGGATTGCAGAAAGGATATGTAATGCAGTAGTTTCTGGCATGACTTCCAGCCATTTTCCTGCAACATCCTCTTAAAATATGTTTTATAAGGACACATAATGCAGATGAAAGGCTAAAAAGTGAATTTTATAGAAATCAAGCACCCAGTACCAGCTTCTTAAAATAAAAGAAAAAAGTTACATAATTGAGGAATCTGCTTTTTACTACTTAGAAAGCAGTCTATTTTCCTCCTTTTGCAGGATAAGCAGCATTTGTGTGAGCCAGGCACTTCGTGTTTGAGAGGGTGAATATTTTGTTTCTTCTTACTTAGCATCCCATACTGTTCCTGAATCATGTTGTCAGAAAAAGGATTCTAATCCTCTTTTTCTCTAGGCTGAAGTGGTACTACAGGCTCCAAAAACATATCACATCTAAGAACATCTTAGAGCTGTTAAATACATCAGATTAATATCCTAGTTTATTTTATTTTAGTTTAATTGTCTTTGAGGTGTGTAGTTTCTGAGATGGGGACTCATCTTTGTTGCCATGCATAGCACTGTGGCACTCCCATCCAGAACAGGGCCTTTGGGAGCTTTTGCACGACAAGTCATATTAGTCTTCATTATTTTCTTACCCTGATTATTGCCTCTTTAAAGATTAGCATCCTTTTATATCTTTCCTATACAATAGTACAAGCCAACAATATTGTTAATGTGAATTATATTTTTGTTTGTTTTTTTTTTCCCCACACAGTGATGCTTTCTTGCCACTTATTCTCCATATTATCTGCTAGTCAGAAATGCTTTCTTTATGTGAACAGTCATTCTTTGTACTTGAGCAGTTTCCAAAGGAGCTGTTAGCAGGAGCTGAAGGCATTTTTGTTGGATAATATATTTTTGTCTGCTTCATGCCAGTGTTTTGCAGGGTTGGTTTTTGTTGGTTTCAAGGATTACTCCCTTGAAACAGATCAAAATGAAAAAAGTCTGATAACTGCTGCATCTCTAGATTAAAGGAAGATTTCTTAGGTATGAAATAATGTCTTGTTTGTTAATAGAATCAATTTTCAAAGTTAAACAAGACTCTAATCTTCCTGCTTACTGTGGAAATAATGCCTTTTACAAACAAAGTGCTTTAGGTCCTATTGAGCATTTCTCACTTGAGTTTTTTGAATGTGAAGGACAGCTTGATGTGTGAAAGTATAGCTGGGCTAAGGTTACTAGAGGTGTTAATGAGGATTCATGTTTTCATCTATTTTTCATGTCAACTTTTTAATTTAAGCAGGGAGCATAGTTCATATATTGAAATATATTTGCACTATTCTTTTTGAAGTGAACTGCCATTTATGCATCATTTGCCTGCAAGGAAGGGAAAAATCTGGTATTTCACTACAATAAGTTTACTGAACTTCAGAGAATGGAAAATGTATTTTAGTTACAACTTACACATTTTAAAAATAGCAGCAAGAGAAGAAATTTTAGTTTGAGTTAATTTTGTTTTTCCTGTGGTACCTTTACAGCTTGACTGTTTTAAATCCTAAACTATTTCCATCTTGGTTGGGCTTATTTCCTTCCAGGTACTCTTAGGATATTGAAGGCCTTCTGGATAGACAATAGGACTTCATTTTGGGAGCTGCCAATCTTCTCCCCCTTTCCTTTAATTGATGTAATTCTTTAACAGTGTGTGCTAAATCAGATCATTTGGACAAGGTTTAGCTTCTGTCTTTACAAAACAGTACAATAAACGTCAGTACAAAAGGAAAAGTGATTTCATGGTAATGAGGGCAGGTGCTGCTAGAATGGTTTGGGCCACCTGCTTGTCTAGCTCATTGTCCTTTCTGACAGTGACACTGGATCTGCTACCTTACAGAAAAGAGCAAGAATTCCAGCAGTTGAGCAATATCCTTGACCTGCAGAAAACATTCACCTTATTTCATATAAGCTGTTAACACCCATCTTGAGGAAAGAGGTCTGAAGAGCCTTTTCCAGAACTTGTTTGAATGTATGTTTTTGTGATTGTTACTTGTTTAGCATTCAGGCAGGTTTATTCTTCCTTTTTTTTTACCAAGACCTAACAGGAGGAAAATAAACCATATGCTCTAGTTCACTGGCATGAGTGCCATGTGATGCTTTTACATTTGGAGTCTGTGGTGATATGTTATGTTTACTTTCTGAAGCATTATGAGGAATATCAGCTTTCCTTTGGGAATGCTGGAGCCATTGCTCTTCCAGTCTTTTGAAAAAGATGAGCAAAAGTTACTTGTGGCACATACCTAGAACGTAAAGTCTACCATTTTGGTGGCCCTCATGTAGAAGGTCCAGCTCTATGGATTTTAAATCTCATCTCCTGTTTTTTAGAGACTATTATAATGCTAACTGTCTTTTGACAGAAATGTATTCATTTTAAAAAATCTCAATGTGCGGTCTAGTTCCCACTTCCATCTTTGAAGAAAGTGCACAGGTTGCTTATGCAAGCCAGGAATTAAATGCTGTCTTCTCTCGGTTCTGGCAGGGTCACCACATTTCAGTTCTATTTCACATTTCCTTTTTCTCTTATCAAGAGGAAAGTAGATGAAATTGTTCTTTCTTTGTTCTAGATGTTGTGCCATACTTGTTGTGTACTTCTGCCATGTTTCTTCTTCAGGAAGAGCAGCTCTGGATCTTTAGAATGTGGACATAAAAAGTTTCACCTCAGTAAAAAGAAGTTGTACTTTGGTGGTACTGGAATCACTGGTTCTCTTTCTACTCTCCAGCTCTGCATTATTATTTCAAGACAATGTATCTTGATTTGAGCACTGTGCTCAAATCTGGTGTAGCACAATTGACTTCTGATGTGATGATTTAATAGCTTTCATGTCATTTTGTTATTCCAGGTTTTATTCAGGCTAAGTTTGTTTTTTATTACCTCTCTGATTGCAGAAGAGCTAAATGGTTTATGGGAGCCTCTAAAGCAATTCCGAATTCTGAAGTTTGTGGTTTATATTCCAATATAATTCTAGGTGATTTATATTATGCATGCAGTGTTTATTGCTTTGTCAGTACTCCATTTTGTTGCTCATTCCCTCAGTTCCTTTTAAGTCCTTCTAGCTTCTGCTGTTTTTTCTCTGGTAATTAAATAATTTAAATATTTCAGTCAGTGCGGTAGGTTATTTAACACAAGTTGCAGTGTATTTTATCCTAAAGGAAGCAAGTTATTCTGGCTTTTAAGTGTCTGAAGTATTTTGGTTCTGACTCCATAACTGCATAATTTCTTTAAACTCTTGTTGGGGACTTGTGCAAGGATTTATGTTAACTGGTTTGTATGTTCTGTTGCCTAAAGTCCATTTCCATGCCTTAATGTGCTTGGATTTCTTCCTATTGTAATTTCAGCTCTGAATGCTCATTTCATAGGGCTTAATTTTAAGGTAATGGGAGCTTCTCTCTTTCCTCCTGCTCCATATTTTAGAGTTAACTGCTATTAGCCTTATCTTTAATTTAAGCTTAGATGTGTATCATGAAGTGGCTTCTTTGGAATGTGGGTGTCAGCCTACATCAGGCAAGTTTTCATTCTTCTTTGTAACTTCAATTTAGGCAAGGAGTTAAAAGTCTGTAGTCTGTTGTGTAGGTAGTCAAGTAAGAAGAGGCACTGTGGGATTTAGGAGTGGTACTTTTATGAAAAGCATGGTGTTGATTTACACCATCCCCCTGGCAAGGTTTTTCACTCTTTTTTTTCTTTTTACTGTTATAACAGTTCAGTAATATTTACTCTTCAAATGGAATCAAACTCTTAAGTTGCCAGAGGAACAAATTCTCTTTTCAGAGTTTTCACAGAACACCTAAATCAAGTGTTTTAGTTTTCTCTTTCTCAGTTCTGCTGCTGTATGGAGTTGTGGATGCTTTGAAAGCTTTCAGAAACCTAATGTACACAAATTTATTAAGCCTATACTCCACACTGAAGTTTTACAGTGTCAGGTTGTAAAAAAGCATTTCTTCCCAGGGTTTGTTGTTATTCATGTGGACAGAATAACAAGTAAGATCTCCATAGCTTGTAAGTAAAGAGTCCAAAATATATTTTTCATGCTGCCCTAGGAAAAATAATTGCAGAAACATGTAAGAAGCCTTTCTGTTTCCATAGTGCATCAGAGCACTCATCTTCTTTTTGTTGTTCTGCCTTGAGCATTGACCTATGTTAGACTTTATTGATTCAATTTTTTTTTTCTTCTCTAAATGTTGGTTAGGTAATTTAGGTCATTGTTAAGTTTAGGCCTTGTTTGTTGGGGTTTTTTTTGTAAATTCTATGTTGTACATTTTTGATTTTCATAGCAATTTCTGCCTGTCTTAAGACCAAATACAGTTTTGATCTCTACTACATTTTTCTATTGTCTGTGGATAACTTTCCTGGATTATTGTACCAAAATGGCCTTTTCACACTGTGTACTGCATGAGATAATAAGCCAGGTGCAGTGGTAAGAATTGAGTGGATGGAGAATGTTATATCATACAACTTCTCATTTATTTGGTTCTGGTTTTAAGTAGAATAGCCATGCTGCAATTTTAACTATTTTAATGTAGTTTTTGTGTTTACGCTTGATTCTAATATGTAATTTGGTCTGTAAGAATCATATAACTCTTATGAAAGAATTTTTAGCTAGTGGGAAAATTCCTGCATACAAAAGCTCCCATTGCTTTTGTATCTTGTACTGTAGCTTCTAGAGCAGTCTCTGATACTTGTTTTCTTCATTTAAATTTTGAAAGTGATGAGCCAGTTAGAGCTGAAATCTGTGTAGTCTGTGAATTCATGGACAAAATATTTAAGATGATGTTTTTCCACATTTAACAGATGAACCTAAAAGAATGGTAATGTTGTGTAAGGAAAATACACTGACTAGGAAATGGGAGAGGCAGACAATCCTAATTTTTCCCTTTTTATGCATGTGTTAGGGCACAGCCTGCTTATGAGAGTGCTTACTGTTCCCCACTGCCTCTTTCAACAGGATGGATGTTTATGCTCTGGGGCAATCAGGACTGCACAGTGTGGTGTGCTGGGCACTCTTTCTGTACAGAGCTGCTGCACCAAATTTGGTGTGGTGAGAGCGGGCTTGTTCTTGCCACCTGAGAAGTGCTCCTGCCATGATGAGTAATGGGCACAGGACTGAATTCGAGTTCTCTGCAGCATAGGGCACCTCTTTGGGTCAGAAACTTTGTTTCTCCTTTAACTTTGCTGCATGTGTGCTTGGCATAATTTAAGTTCAATTGTAGGACTTTGCCAAGGAGTTAATACTTTTGAAATTTAAAGGGGCTTGGAAATTCTCTCTTAGATCAGAGAATTTATATTCAAGACTGTAACAGTGCTCTGTGGGTTCATTTGAAGCTCTTTGCAACTTCCACACCCCAGGTTTTGTCTTGCTCTTTAGCTGGGCTTGAAGCACACCACGTGTATTTGTCTTGGATATTCCATTTCAGCCTAGGATGCTCTGTTATAAACTGATTGGTGATGTACACTGGATTTTGCTACTAAGTTTGCTCCTTCCAGCAGTTCCTATGTGGTTTCCTGTTTATAAATAAAGCAGGTGTCCTGCAGATAAGATTTAGTTTGTTGTGCTGTCCTTATTCATAATACTGAATCCAGAGAGTGAGTCAGGGATCCTGTGGAAGTGGTATGGTCATAGTGGAATGCACCCACATTCAGGGTGAGTTTAGCATGCATGGAAAGTTAACCAGATATTGGAGAGGAATGTGTTTTAATATAATCAGACTCCTGTAGCATCACCTTTTTTAGACTTTCCCCAGCATTTTCCTTTCTTCCTGTCCCTTATTTGCCTAGGTGTCTACTCGCTTTTCCCTGGATCTGTGTGATCCAAGCTGTGGTCTTCAACAGTGTAGATAGATGGACTTGGATTTATTATGTTGGCCATACTGGGAATTTTTTCTAAGTTTGAAATGTGGCAGAATTCTTGGGTCATTCAAGTCTCTCTTCTAAAATATCTAGATATTAAAGTTTCTTCTCAAAGAGAGTAGAAGAGTTCTATATTTTATTCAAATACACAAAACAGTATGTGTGAGTTTTGTGGACAGCACAAACAGTCTTTGTCTTACAGATATGGTGAATTTATAATTTAAAAAAACTAGATTGAGATAAGCAAGAAGAATTTCAGCCTGAAGGATTCAAAGTTGGCAGAATTACAATTGGAAACTAATGTTTAAATCATAGTTGTTAAGCAACCTTTAGTTTCCTAGCAGCTATCAGAAATGCTACCAGCTCCGTCTACAATTGGTTTATTGTAAAAAGTAATTTCTTGTGTGAAGCTTGTTTTGCTTTCATGTGGTGCTGTGCTTAGACCACCTACCTTGAAGTTTTTCAAAATTAATTTCATGGCATAGAGTACTTTTATAATTGTAGACATATGTAATGGAAATGGAATTGACCTGACTTACTTGTTGAGATGATCTGTTTCAGCAGGCTCAGATGCCGCTTACATTTCATATGGCCATGGGTAATATCTCTGTTTGATATACAAAACTTTCCAGAGATGAATGAGGTACAAGAAGCTTATACTTAGTCTCATGTTACTTATACCATCACACAGGCCAAGCACCACAGTTCTGATATGCGTCTTTTGTGCCATGACATGAGCATGATGTCCAAACACTTGAGGCTATCCACTGTTGAAGGGGTAGTACATGAAGGAGAGAAGGGAAGGGGGAGGCAGATATTCTAAAGCAAATGGCTGTAAGTTCTTCTTTATTGGACAGCTTACAGAGGACAGTTTGAACCTGTAAGGGACTGTTTTCTTTTTAGAAATATTCCAGATACCCCCTCTACAGCTGATTGTGGCATCATATGGAGTGTTAATATGGAGTCTTGGTACATGCATCTCTACTTAAAAGAGTGTCCCACATATAAGCTTGAAATAGAACTGCATTGCTTCTTTTGTATTTTACATAGGCTTTTTAATCCTGGAGAGGGTTTATGCTGTTTTATACGGGGGCTGCAGTGTGTTGGGAGTGTTGTAATTCTCATGAGCACACACATACGTGCATGTGGGTTTATATTATCAGCAAAAATGAGGCACTTCTGGGGTTAGGTAATGACAGTATCGTTTCTACGTAGTTGAAGTCACAAGTGTTGTTTTTCATTGGTGCATGAAGAGGCTTCTAGAAATACGTTTCTGAACGGATGTTTTAGTGTTACTGGTTTATGAATAAACTAAGAAGTTTCTGTTAAAATAAGGAGCCATTTCACTGCCTGATTGATTCAAGCTATCACAAATAACATAAGTACTGACTACTAAGTTTGAATGCAGGTTTTGAAGTCGGGTGAACTTTTGTTTCTTTCCCATTTGCAGGGGTGAAAAAAAAGCAGTCTTGATGACTGACTATTTAAAAAAATTAAATTGTTTAATTAATTGTTAAAATTATTTCATTATCAAGTAGAAATCATCTCCAGCTACCTTTACTTAGAATAAAATGTAGCTTAAAAATGCTAAAACCCAAATAAACCAAACTCTTTATATCTTCCTAGGAGGTTGCCATGAGAAAGGAAAAAAACCTTCTTCCATCGTGTTTGTCTGATTTCCTAATTTATCGCTGAAAGGCAAACAAATGATGTGCACGAGCTCATGCATGAACTTTAACTTTGTAGAATACAATGTATTTTATATTGTATAGGTAGAACTGAAAAGAAATCTTTAAAAAAATTGTTCAAGTAGCTGGGTGTTTCAGTTTAATTTGTGTGGTGCCAATAGGTGGATCTGTAACTGAAGAACATGGAAAATGTAGTCTAAAATGAAGAAAATTGGATGGAACTGTTTTTGAAAACTTTGAGTACTTTCGTTTGTTGAAAATGTCAGGCTCAACAGAAGATTTATTAGCTTCATTTCATGGTTTCTAACTATTTGTTGTGATCATTAAATAACAATCAGGGCTCTTTCTGTGTGATGAGAGATCACTTGTTATACTTCAGTTTTCACTGGGAAGAATAAGTATTAGCATTTAAATGGAAATTGCTAATTTCTTCTTGCATATATCCTTAGGTCTCAATCCTGTCAGATCCTGAGCCACTCTAGTTATGATCCAAGAAAGATCTGGGCTTAAGCTGGGGTTTATTCAGACATTTAAATGCTGAATACTGAAGCAGGGCCAAAATGCTTACCATATGTGGAAGGAAGATGGAGACCATTCCAGTGAAGTTCTCAGTGGGTGCTGTGCTCCTCTGGGGCACGATGGGTGCCATGAAGGCAGAGGCTGTAGCCTGCATCTTGTGAGTAGGCAAAGCCTTGTTCCAGATTTTATAAAATGCAGCAGGTTATTTGTAAAAGGTCTTTTTTTTTTTTTTTTTTTGGGTCTGTGTGCAGTTATTTTAGGAGTATGATATGGGGGTATAAAGGAATGATGTAGCTCAAAGCAGTATTTCCCATTGGAGTAGTGAGCATACAGGCCCATTATTTTGCATGTTCTATTTTTACTGTCTTCATGAACAAAGAAACATGGGATGGGTTTTTTCTTTAAAAATTGAAGTTGAATTTCTGAGCTGTAGAGAGAGTGGTTGAGCTTTTAACTAACCTTGAGCATTATCCATGATGGTTATTTATGAAAGTGTTGTGTTAAGGTATGATAAGGCAGAACTTGCCTTTCAAACCATACGTGTTGATGTAAGTCAACTTCTTTTTTGTGTCTGTCCAACACACTTCTTAGCTGCAAGATGTATGGCTTGGTGCTCCCTGTAGAAATGGGGCCTCAACATGTCAAATCCTGGGATTAACATGGGATCTGTTTCCTTCTTGGCTTTCTCCCGTAGCCTCCTGCAGTCACTGCAGTGCAGTTTTCCACTTTGGGCATGTGGCTCTTCATAGTGGTGTTGGCAGGAACCTCTGACAATTAAAGGGCATAACACAAGCCTTGAAAATCTTCATGTGTATATTTCTCCTTACTCCAAGCAGCACAAGGGGAACACAGAACAACAGCTTTTTTTCTAACCATATCTTTGGTTCCATTTTGTAGAAATGAACATTGCTGCTTTTTTCAAGTTCAGCAGTTCTTTTTATTTTTTAAAAAAATGTTCTTCTCTCATGACTACGCTTGTTATATCTAGGTGGTGGACTCTTTCTTCTCATACTTATTGTTCATCCTTGCCTCCTTGATGAGGCTAATTACTGCTTTTTTTTTGTTGGGTTTTTTTTTTTCTTTGTTTTGTTTTTTTGGGTTTTTTTTTTTGGTTGATTGGTTTTTTACTGCTTTTCCAAGGATAGGGAAGGAATGGGATTTTACTGTGCAGGAGGGCTATTGTCAGACTCTTGTGGATGCATGATGAAGATTCTTTCTGAGCTATAGGAGTTTTCTCTGAAATTAGATTCTCAGACTTGCATGAAGGTTTAAAGTTTATAATATAGCAAAAATTAATTTACTATCTAGCTTTATGCTAAACCTCTATGTAATAGTTTTGGAGGTGATTTTAAAAAGCATGACCTCACTGGGAAATAAGAAGTCATCTGTGTCTTTGAAAATGCAGCAGCTGTGGTCTTCCTTTATCTTTACATCTTTCATACATGAAAGAGAAACTCTGGCAAAAAACTCTGGTTTTCATGTCTCACCAGCCTGTTTGTTTCCAGTGTGCTTTACAGATATTTCAAAATTACATTTTTTGTTATTTGTACCCAATTTAGTTCCATTTAATCATATGCTTCATAACTTCCCCCTGTAGTGCAATGCAACTGTTCTTATGCTTAAAAGAACTGTATGAATAAGTGTTTTACTTGCTTGGTAGCATTGAACAGTTTCTAATTTTAACATAATAGTTAATCTGTTGGCAGTCTTGCAGGACGACAAAAGATTTGGAATCTGTACCACATTATTAATGGAAATCCTTCATGCATCTGGCAAGCTATAATGTCAGTTAAGCAAAACCCTTTTGTTTTGGAAATGCATTGATAAATCATACTCTGTTATGTTGCAACACTTACAGAACTAGAATTAGAAAACAGTAGACCATAAAGTATGTGTGCTATGCTATTGATTATCTCTCCAAAATAGTTAGTATGCATCTGAAACCTTTGTTTTCCACAATGATTTTCCTGTCCCAAAAAGACAGCTACACTTTTGGTCAGAGTAGAATAGTGCTAACTCTGCTAGTGCAGAGTTTTCAGTGCTAATTCAGAGCCAGAGTCCTGAGATTTGTTACAGGTATGTTGTAGATACCATTTACAGACGTTGGAAGCATTTTACTCTTCCTTGCAACAGCTTACAGGCCCAAAACTTGGACAAAAGAGGTTTTATCCTGTGCTGCAATTCTTGTAGTCTAATAATTTCCTTTCTATAACAGAAATGAACTGTGTCTGATATTTTATTAGTCTGAAATATTTTAAGATTAGGCTTCCCTCTTTATGGATAATAAGCTTATATCTCTGCTGCTTTGTTTCAGACTCCACAGATCCTGCTGCTTTGGGTGATAAGTGTTTCCATAATGTTAAGCACTCATCAGACCATAGGTGGCTCATGTATTTTTCATTGTTGCATGTTTTAGTCCTTTATACAGCTTGAGGAAATGAATTTTGGCAACAGAAATTCTGGGATTAGGTCAGCTAAGTTTGATCTTTGAGGGCTGATCACAAGAAGCAAATTGCAGAGTTAGAGCCTAGATTAGAAGTGAGGAACACAAGCTGTATCAGTGGACAAGATCTGTTGCATCAAATAAACCAAAATCAGCTCCCTCACATTTATCCAGTAGGTAAAAGGAGCACAAAATACTTTCCCTTTTCTCTCTGAGGACATGGAAGAGAACCTGTGATTTAATTCTTTCCTCTTCAGATCTCCCATGCTTCTATGCATGTATATGCTGGCTGAAGAGCACTGTGTCAATGAACAAGCTGTTTTTAACTGTCTCCTTCTAGCACTTCATTGGGAAATTGTTTTCATATCCCCATTCTTACTCCTTTGGAAATGGCAAATTATATAGCTGAGTCTGTGAGAGTTAGGAGGGCTGGGGTGTTGGGAAGGGTACCCTAGGCTCTACAGAACATGGGGTGATGATACCTGTGTTAAGTCTGGACAAAGTCTTTAGAAGTAGAAATAAGATAGCACTGGTATTTAATTGACCCATAAATGTAATGGTCCGTCTCTGCAAATCAACTGAAACTTCCCTTATTAAAACCTCAGGTCAATTATCTTTTATACAGTTATTCCAAGGAAGTTTCTACAAAGCTTTCCTTGTCAGTAACTGTTAAAATGTTGTGCCTATAGTAATTCAACTTGCAAGCACTGATCATCCTGACAAAGTCCAAATCTTGAAAGGAGCAAACTGACAGCCAAGTTCATGTCACCGGATATTTCACCCTGCCCCTTCCCCCATTCCTTGCAGTACCTTTATGGTTTTCACAGATTTCACTTGGTTAGAAATTGCAAGAGGGCCCTGAAGGTATTCCCTTCATCCCTTCTTCCTCTTCTCTTTTCACTTTTCTGTTTGATACACCTTGTTTCTAGAGGATGTTCCTCTAAAAATTAGGCCTCTCTTTTGCCTCCCACAGGCCATTGTATTTGCTGACACACAGAAAAGACAGGCAGACCTGACAAGCCAGAAGACAACAATAGAGCTTGCCTAAGATTTATAAACTACATGTTGATATATGCATATTATGTACAGCAAAATAGCAGTGGGCTTAATTAGAATCATTAGACAGTACTGTTACCTTGAAAATTCATAAAAATACCAGTTTAGACAAAGGCAATAACTATATTTCTGGTAGAAAGAAGTGCTGTTCTCTGTGCTCCTGAAAAAAGAGAAAGGAGCCAATGAGCATAGGAAGCTGGCAATACCAATGCAAAAAAATCTCTATTGCCTTGAATAATGATATTCATCAGGACAGGATTAGTATTTTCTGTGCTGTTTATCAGAATGGTGAACCAAGAGTCTGTTTGGAAATAAAGAGATGCAGATATGTAGACCTGAGGAAAACCTACACAGTGCTAATGGATGTGTAGGCTTTTTTTGGTATCACCCGTCATTTGAATAGCAAATCTCATGTTAGTGAGCCCTTGAGATGTTTACCAATACTAAAGTTAAAAGAAGGCTAAAGGACCTGGGCCATCTCCTTTTAAAGAAAAATTCTTAAGCTGATCCAGTGTGGTCAGTTTACTTTACATGTGAGCTGTGGTTTGATTTTTTTTGTCTGTTTCAGGGTTTCCTGGACATTTGAAAGATTGACTAAGACTTGTTAGTCATCATCATAGTAAATTGTTTACTATGGAGCACTGGCAAAGGCTCCTCAGAGAAGGGGTCACAGCACCAAGCCTACTGGAGTTCAATAAGCATTTGGACAATGCTCTCAGGCTCATGGTGTGACTTTTGGGGATGGTTCTGTGCAGGGGCAGGAGTTGGACTTGATCCTTGCGGGTCCCTTCCAACTTGTGGTATTCTATAACAGAGATTCTGTAATGAACTTGTCCATTGTGGGTCCTTCCTGTGGACTGCAGTTCTTCAAGGACTGCTCCAGTACGGTCTCCCGTGAGCCACAGCTGCCAGAAGATGCTGCCATAGCTGCTGTGTGGGCTCTCCACAGTTTCCTTCAGGACACATCCACTTGCTGTGATGTGGAGTTCTCCATGGACTGCAGTGTGGGTATCTGCTCTGGCACTGCAGGGGGAATCTCTTCTCTGGCACCTGCAGCACCTCCTCCCTCTTTTTATCTGACGTGGGTGTCTGCAGGACAGTTTCATTCACATCTTCTCACTCCTCTTTTAAAGCTGCTGTGCAGTGTTGTTTACTCTTCCTTAAGTACATCAGCATAGAGACAGCAGCTGTGCTATTGATGGCCTCAGCCTTGGCCAGCATTGGGTCTGTCAGAGCCAGCTCAGGGTGGCTGTGTCCAGCGCAGGACAGCCCCATATCCTTTCTCAGAGGCCACCCCCACAGCACCTCCTGCTGCTCAAACTGTGACACCTGCACATAGTCCAGGCTGGAAGCTAGATAGACAGTCTCCTATTGACCACATTAAGACTCAATTTTGTTAAAAGCACTTTAACTTCAGCTCCCAAAATGAGCTTCTGTTGTGATGACTGACATCTGCTGTGTACCATGTATGAAGTGCTGTCAGGCTGATTTGAAATACAGCCATCTGCAGTTTAACCTCAGTTATTTAATAGTTCCCGTTCCAGAAAGGCCCTTGGGTCCTTGGTGTGAATGCATCAGTCATTCTGCTTCTATGCAGCATGTGATTCTTCTGCAATTTGTCATTGAAAAAATCGTATTTATGTGAAGAAAGGTTCTCATCTCTTCTTTTTGACAGTAAAACAGCCTAAATTTGCAGATGGTTATCTTCATATTACAACTTAAAATAATTGGGGCTAGTGTAAAAAATGGGTAGACCTCCACTGACCCCAAACTGTGCAATTTACCTTTTCACGTCTTACATGTGGTCTTTTGGAAAGATTTTTACAACATTAATTTTGGATTTTCCATTTCACATTCTTAACTGTCCTGGAAAATACTTTGCAGAAGTAAGACACGAAATATTATTTAAATTTCTGTGATTTGAGCTTTCAAAAGAATGAGTCCTGAATGTAAGTAATGATACTATTTACTCAAGCTGTATCTGTCCTTGGAAGAAACGTATATTACTCTAAAAAATTTAAATAGGTTGGTTCTGCAGTAATTAATGAGATTTTCTTAAGAGTTTTATCTGTAATTAAAGACACAGTCTATGTCATTATAAGTAGCATGATCTTTCAGCTCCTCAAAAATGACACTAATGTAGAATGTAATAGTAATTTTCAATGTGCAGAAGAGTTATAATTTTACATTTAGCTTTCAGCACATATGCATTTTGACTGCTGTGAATTTTAGTAATTTCTATTGCATTATACTTTACAGTTTGATAGTAATTTAAAAAATCTATGTAGAATTCATTTGGCATTACTGCAGTGGTGGCTGTTAGTACTTCTGTAAGCAAAAACATCCATAATGTTAAAAGCAAAATTTTATGCTAATTAGGATAACACTTTCTATTCTAAAGGGAGCATTTATTCCTCCATATAGAGCAAATATAAATAAAGCTGAGGATATTTAGTATTGCATTTAATGGGTAAAGAAAATGTGTGACAGACACAACTGTGTGACTACTTACCAGATGTTCTATTTCCTGGTATTCTTCCTGCCCCAGTAAGTCTCTTAACGTTTTCCAGAGGATTCACAGCTAGTACTTCAGCTAATAATTTTTGGATTTTGGTATCACAGACAGAATAATAATTTAGAAGTTCACAAATATGCTTCTAAAATGTCCCTCCTCTCTCTTTCTCCAAGGGATATCACTAGGAAGTGATAGTTTCCTGTCTACTGTGATGTTTCCACATCCATTTTGTTTTTCAGAATTAGTATGTTACGTATGCATTAATATATACTATTATATTAGTATATATTAATATATGCTATTATATTAGTATATATTAGAGCCATTCATAATGGGTATATACTGTGATGCAGAAAGCATAGAGGGATCCACCTGTGGCTTTTTCTGGTGCAAGAAGAGACCAGAGACCAGTGTATTTGTGGTGAAGGTGGGATCTGTTAAAATATGTGCCAAAATATTGTGCCAAAACCAGTCCTAACCTGAGAAGCAAATTCTCATATGAATATCTCAGATACCATTAAGAGTGCTGAAACTGAAGTTTTTTTCCAAGGTCCAGGTACCCGGGCTTAATGTGGTGGTGGCACTTGTGTTTTTCTTTGTGCCAGTGTATCTGGTGTTTCTTTCTGCAGGGGCATACATTACTAGGAGGTCACTCCTTTGCCCTGTGTTAATATTGTTCTATATATCATGTGTTAGGTCTGGTAAATTTGCTTCAAAGTGTTAAGTCTAGGAAGTTTTGTACAGGGGAGGTTTTTTGCCTCCCTTTGGTGAAGGTAATTTAGTCTTGCTGCAGGCCATGTGCACAAACCAGTAAATTTGAATATTCATTACAAGACACTTGTAGTTAGTGTTTAAATCAGACTTAGGTGAGCTAACCCTTGCCCAGGGTGGTCCTTCTGAGAACATCATGGGCATGTCAAAGACATGGTTTAGCATGAGACTGTTGCACTGTATTCATGCCAGCATGCTGCATGATCTACAGAGGTACGTTTTTGAAAGGCTGCTGAAAAATGTCTTCTCAGTTTGGGCCTGCCCGTCTTATTGCTGCAATGTTCTTGTTGTTTCCCATAAATGATTGTTGACCCCATAAATGCTTGTCCCAGTTTCCCTTATTTGGTAGCTAAAGCAAGGAAGTGTTGTCAGGCTGTGGAGTTTAAATTGAAATTTGTTATAGGTCTGTTCAGAAAAGTCAGTTTAAATTGAAGCACTGAAGTGATTTAGTTAAACAATTCTGCTTGATCTCATTTCTTCCTTCTTAGTTGTCACTTGCCCTTGGGTTTAACAGAGAAATTAAACTTCCAAAGAGCCAAAAATGTCTAAGATTCATTTATTACTGTTTCATTTAAGCCTAGTATCAAAGTTAATGGGTTTATGTCCTTTTTGTACTGTATAGTTTGAAGATCTGAGAGCTGAAATCTGGTCTGGTGTCACACAATTGCAGAAGCTCTCGGTCTGGAAGGGGCCTCTGAAGAAAGTCCAACCCACCTGCTCAAAGTAGGGTTGACTGGAGCAGATTGTTTAGGATCATGTCTGGTCAGGTTTTGAAAGGCTCCAAGGATGGAGACTCCACAAATTCTCTTGGCAGCCTGATCTAGTGTTTGATCATTCTTCAAGTTGAAAAAAAAAGTAAAAAAAGATTCAGTGGCAACAAAGTAAGAATAAGTAGTTTTCTTGGTGTCTGAAACCAAATATTTCTGTTGAATTTTTTTAATATATCCATGGTTGGTGCAGAAACTTCAGATTTGGCAGTGTCTGTGCTGGATTCAAAGCTGTGCCTTTAGCTACCTCTATGGAAGTCCACCTCAGTTTGAGTGACTGTAAGTTTCTGAAAATTTTCATTTGTAAAACCTCTAATGAACTTATTATCAGGTTATGGCTGAAAGATGAATGTTTTATTGCTGCTGGAAGTATTTGTTCCAGTTGACTTTCTGAAGGTACCAGCTGTGGTCCAGAATATGCTAGTTGGTATCGAAATGGTGGGAAATTGGAGAAACAATGCAAATACACATCAGCAAGCTTGACCATGAGTTGTTAAACACCTGTTCAAAATACACATTCAATGTAAATAGGGTGTGTAGCTTTAAGTAGTTGTTAACAAAATGCTTTGAGCACTGAGCAAGGTGACAAAGCAGTTATCAAGGATGATTTTTTAAAATTTGCTGTTGCCAGAGGTATATTCATTTTAAATTAAGGAAGCAATTCACATGAAGCAGTTAATATGCTGTTGTATGTGCTATGTAAATTCAAACTGGGTTTTAGATGCAGTTACTTTTCATTTCTTTCCTGATAACAGTTAGGAGCTTCTCTCTTAAAAAAAAAAGCAGCTGTGTAAGTTGTACTTCTGTGATTTCCTGATTTCTGCGCTTCCCAAATAAAAACACCAAATGTTTGAAATGACAGTTGGTCAATCACAGCATTTAGTAACACTTCTCCAAGACTGCTGTTTCTTGTTCTACCTCTGCTCTGGAAAACACATGTAATCTACTAGTGGCAAACTACATGATTCAAAGGTTGTAGCTTTGCTTTATTTGAACCAAACGCAAACTTGGTGAAGTGGGTATAGGAATGGGGGAGGTAAGAAAATGGCAGAAATATCTTAAGGCTGAGAGTCATACATGAACATGCTTGCAAATGTCAGAATTGAAGTTGCACAGGTAACCTGGGTCCAAGTCTCAGTGGTGTTTTTTTCTGTCCTAGCCAGTAATTGGGGCTCCTTATATGCTGATAGCTGCAGATCTTAGTTAATGTAGAAGGAATTGTGTCTAAAGTATAAATCAATTGGTGAATGGTAAGTGGTAGGATTTTCACTTTGATTTAAGATACAGCTGAAGTAAGAGCTATGGTGGGAAGCATCATCTCTTTTTTTAAGTAGCCAGGCTTTATAAATATGATACTGATAAAAGGCTATTACAATGTCAAGGCTCCTGGTTTTGTCCCAGGCATTTTGTTTATAAATGCTGATTTCAGCATCTGGAAGCATCACATTCTTCCCAATCCTTGCTCCAGGAAGCTTATTGAACTGTATTAGGATGGGCAGAGAAAGGCAGCTAAATATTGCCAGGCTTCTCACCTTGATGTGCTGAGTGGAAGTGTACTGTGGGAGAATGTGGGGTAAAGGCTGAGTTTCTTAGTACTGGGAGACAACTTTGAAACAGTCCCTTACCATGCTGTTGGCCTTCTTGAGCATGTCAGAAGAGCTGGCCTTAAGCAGGCAATAGGATCCCTCTTTATATACTGGTGAAATTTAATTTTAGCCTCCTCCTCTAATAAAGTGCTTTTTTCTCTACTTCCCTTTTCTGTTACAGGCTGAGATTATATAAAATACTGAAAAGTTCAGTCTTTTGTTGCTTCTTAGCATGAAAATTTAAAATGTCAGTTCCTTCACTGTGAAGTCATGTTAATTTTTCTCATATTATTATGCCTGGAAATAATTTTCTTTACTTTTTCCCTAACTCATGTTCCTTTGCCCTTTATCTTCTTTCCATTTCCTGCTCTGCTATATTTGCTTTTTTTTCAAGCTGGGTTTTAAAACACTGAGATTGGGTGTTGTCAGGCTTAACAACAGTAAGGTTCAGTTCCCTGCTTTGGAAATGCAAAACCTTAGAGGCCTTTGCTATCTCTCCTGTCAACAACTCATTAAACATAAGGGGTTTTGGGTTTTGTTTGGAGTTTTTTCAGTATAGGGCAACTCTGGTCTGGTTCAGTACTGTGGCCTTGGCACATACTAGCAGTTACTAAGTATGGCTCTGCAGTGCATTCTTTAGAAAACTTCCTGAAACATCTCTGTGATGCACTTCAGGATTGCTACAGCATATGGACAAAACTGCAGGAAGTCAGGATTATGATTACTTTGAAAGCCCTCTCCAGATGCAGAATTAAATGCTTATGTAGATATGCCAGAGTTCAAAAGTATCAGACACACCTTTGTGAGCCTATCTTGTACAGCCCACTGATTAAACTCTTCAAGGTCATTGAGCTAACCCAGACTTTCACAGTAATTGTATGGATTGGCATTGCCTTTGGCAGAAATAAGGGAAGGTGTTTCTTTGTGTGGTCAATTATACTTTCTTCTTAGAGGATTAGGTTTTTTCACTTTGCTTTTCATTCTGTTAATGCCAGATTTATTGTTCCTAATTAATTTGATCCTGACATGCTATGTTTAATGCTATTCTTTGTTACTGAAGCAGTCAAAACTTATTTAACAAATTGCAGAATGGCATCAGTATGAATTTGCTGGCCTTTGTGTATTGCATAAGCACAGCTGTATGCTGCAGGTTGCAGTGTTGCTATTGGTCTTACTCCTGCAGTCTTTGCAGGTGTTTGCTAAGCAAATGGAGTATGGAGGTGTGATGAATCTTGCTATTGTTTTGAGGGATGAAGACTTCAGGAATGTCACCAGGTTCTGAATATATTCACCTTACCATCTTGCTTGCATGTATCATAGCTGTCAGATGAATATGTTGTAAAAGCCCTGCTTCTCAGTCCAGTCTTGTGAGAGAAAGACTGCCTTGAGCAGGGCCTTACTACTGCTGAAGGTAGTTTGAAGAGCTGTATCTGTAACAAGGCAGTATATCAGTGGCCAGTATTTTATGACTGCAGTCCAGGGTGTCTTAAATGTTTGGAATGGATTTGGATGCAAAATCCCTATTTTTAATATTTTTTCTGTTTGTATATGTGGTCGTGGTATCTAGTGAGGTTTGCTATGCACCAAGGAAGTATTTATACACCTTAATTCACCTAAAGGATTCTTAATATTTCTCTTGATATTAGAGTAGTTCCAGTCTGTAACTCTTGTCCTGGACCAGCTCTGTCTTTTTTGTCTTTTGTTTCTTTTCCCTGACTGTCATAATCTCTAGAACAGCTTCTTCTTTTATTTCTAAGTACCTGTGTGTTTCGAGAAAGTCATGTCTGAAACAAGTCCTTATTTTTCCCTTGTTTTCTTCCTCCTCTAGTGGTCTCCAGAGGGTTGAAGTATGTCTCCCCCTGCTTGGCAATCGAGCAGAGGTTAGAGAGGTTTGGAGTGAAACTGTCTGAAAGAATTGAGTCTATATCAGGTAGAAGTTTAAAGAAGTGCTTTTCCTGTCTTGTCAGAAGAAAAGAGGATTTGGTACTTGATGCAAGAGCAGAAAGAGTCCAAATTTTCATAATTCAGTACTCAGAGTTGCTTATTGTTCCTATAGACTTCTGAGTGCTTTAGGTAGACTGATAACTCCATTATTGTTGTGCTGCTGCACGACTATACAATGCATGTGTAAAACATGTGAGGAAGGAAGGTTGGCTGTGATAATGGCACCAGACAGAGCAATTGATTATGTGCTTGAGCTGAAGAGTAAGGCACTTTTATTTTGTGGTAAAGAAACATGATAGCTTGTCTTTGTAGCCGCAGTTCAACAAAGTGCATTAGATGTGAGAATATCAAGGTCAGTAGGAATGCTCACATGCATGCCTAAAGTTAAGCATACTTTAGAGTGTTCTAACTGTATTATTTTGGGGACCTGGAATAGTTATTTTACCATCTAAGCTTCTCAGTAGTGGAAAAACAGAAATAAAATTTGAAAAGTTGAAATGAAAAGGGAAAGAGCTGAATTAAGCTTGAAAGACTGAAGTTAAAGGGTGCAAGTAAATGCGGAGTGAATTGATTTTTCATTTGTTTAAAATCATCTTGTTCCTACTTTGGTGGCCTAAGGGATGGCAAATCTGACCTTGAGGATTCTTTTACACTGCTAGAGCAGAGTAAAATTTTTTTTTCCAGAAAGGAAAAAGATGATGGCACTTCAGTATAAGTATGCACAAGATGCAAGGACTAGTAAAGAACTGTGATGTACACAAGGCTTCCTGGCCTGCTGCAGATTAGAAGAAAAATTAATAAACCATTGCTGTAGTTGTATAACCCTGGAGCAGAATTCACTAACCTTGTCTGGCTTGGTTCAGTTCCTTCTCTAGGCAGAGACAACGTGGTTGTTGATGGCTCTGGATTACTTGTCTCTCCTTTGTCACATCACAACTATATGGATTTGATTGGGTTCACAATTTTTTTTTTTTTTTTACCTTGCTGTTTTATGGCAGCCTTGACATTGCTGTGACTGTTGTAGTGATCAACCCTGCCAGAGCACTGCATGAACTGGCACTGAATTGAAGTTACTGGGATTAAGTAATTCAAACCACAGAGTACTGTACTTTTGAGCTCAGTGGTTTTCTTTTTTTTTTTTTTCAAGGATAACATGATTTGTCTACCATCCAGGTTCTTTGTTGTTCGTACATTACCTGTATTAATCCCCATCTGAACTAATAATGCCCTAATTATCTGCATGGACAAGGTATCCTGTGTTTTCCTTTTAGCCCTTGCGTCAAAGATTTGTTTGGGGTAATTTACCCTTCTGATGCTGTTACATATTGCGTCTCCATCTTACTTGAGAGTTGTTTTTGACCTGTGTCAAAACAACTTTTGCTCTTGATGTCAAGTATGATGATCTGCAGTTGCTTGAATTGATATCCCCCCTAACAAGGAGGCACTGAACTAGCAATGTCATCTGTTGTGGTGAATTTATGGCACTTTCTGGCAGGTCTTCTATAAAAATGATGTACTGGTTTCTTCATCTTTCTTGGATGGCACAGATAGGAAGGTACATGTTTGAGACTCTCTTTTACTTTTGTGATGTTGTGCTGTTTCCATTTCTTCATAGTACTATTTTTCTTTTGTCTCCACATTCGATATTTCCATCCTGATTAAAAACCGAGGCAAAACTGGTGTGAATGCTGCCAAGTAGAGAAGAAGCATGTTCTGTCTTCAGATAGTGTTCAAGGCAAGAATGAGTAAAACATTAAAACCACATAATTTCTTCACGAAAGAGTATATATTTTCTCTCCATACATTGCAGCTGGTTGTCTGCACCAATGAAATGTCCGTAGAGCTTCACACGTGAAGCAATATTCAAAGAGCAAAATGAAGGTGGCGAGGTTACCAGTCTAGAGTCAGTGAATGAGCCAAGGAAAGCTGAAAAACTGACTCGTGGTTGATGGCTTCCTTGTTGGCAGGAGAGCAAAGCGTTATCTTCCAGAGGGAACAGCATCATTTTTCAGGGATTGGGAAAATACAGGCATGGAATTTTACTCTGCAAAGAGTTCAAGCAGTGATTTGAGGCTTTTTGCAGAATGCAGGGAAGGGGACTGGTTATATAAATGTCTCAGTATATAAGGACTATTTCAAATAATTTACAAACAAAAAAAAAGTTCTCAAAGATACCTCCAGGCGACTGTAATTCATAGATAGTGTTCTTTTTTGTCAAGTATCTATTCTTTGAATAGAAGCTTTATTCACTGCATTGAGATAAGAGGTCTGACGCTATAACGTTTTCAAGCATTTATTTTGAAATATTATCATCAGAAGATATTTTTAAATAGCTGCCTGTTCTGTAGGGTACAGACTTTTGAATGACATGTTTCCTTTCTTTAGTCATGTATTTTCCTTTGGTCACCTAAAAAGCAAGCACTTTACTCTTTTGAAAGCATTCCCTTGTGTTTTGAAATTAAGCTTTTTTTATTTTCTGCTGTTTCAATAGCATTTTCAGTTCATAACTTAATTTGATTATTTATTGGCCACAGAACATCATGGTCCACGTTCTCCTGTGCTCTGCAAATTTGTTTTTTCTTGTCTTTTAATAAAACAATGTTGTTCTTGTCATTTTGATGTTTATTTTGTATAATGGCAATAACATTTTGGCATAAATTCAGAATTCAGTTTATTCTTTCAATTTGGGCAGGCAAACAGCTCTGCCCTTACACAAGTAGCAAACTCATGGCAACTTTCATCTGACTGCCACCTTCAGCAAAGTCATTGCCTCTTGTCATGTGTGTGTCAGACATGGCCAACTCAGGTGATACAGGTGACTGGCAAGGCTGCCAGCTGTTCTGAGGAATAAGCCTAATAGACTGGATAGAGGAGCTTGTCTCTGTCTAAAAATTAAAAATCCTATGATGCATATCAGTGCTTTTGAATCTCTCAGATCCTCACATCTACCCCTGTTGGCCCTAAAGTGGCAGCATCTCATGACAAATGACTGATTCTGTGCAGTATCTCTTCATTTTCTATATGCAGTCTACTTTTACTTTGAGGATGGTAACATGGGAGGGGGCATAATAATAAAAACCAAACATGGGATATCATCAAATCCAGGGAAATTGGGCTATTCATTTCTAAAAAGCTTTTGAATAGATTCATGTAGGCAGCTGGACTCAATAAAGTACACACCTTGCCTTTACCAGCTCTTTTCCTACAGTGGAAAAGGAAGGCAGAGCCTTGAGAATCTTCCTTCTGAATAGCTGAGAACTGAGAATCCATTTTTTTAATTAATAAAATCCAGCCTTTACTAATATTTTTATAAGTAATTTTGGATGATCATATTACTCTTGCTACTTAATTATATTAATAATTACTACTCTAATAGACTACTTAGAGGATTAAGCACCATGACTTCTGTGGCTAAATACTGCTTTGCAGTCACTGACTTGCCCAAAAGTCCTAAGGCAGGATGGTGCGTGTTCTGCTCCTGCCTGAATTCCTGGTGTGGGCTTCCCTGGAGTGGTAGGCTCTCAGTACTCTGCTCAGGAGTGAGACAGCAGGTAGGCTGCCCTGGCATCTTGACTTACATACACTGGTCAGTAGGGCAGTCAAGAGCTCACTTCAGTGTATGGTCAGTCTGAATTAACCTTCTTCAGGACAGACTTCCTGCTGTGGCCAGGCTGTTGCAGGAATGAATGCAGGGAATCTACATTTCAGCTCCCTTCGTCTGCAAGGTAAATCTCACATGTTACAGGCAATTTCGTGCTGAAATTGAAGAGATAATATGGTGCTGACTGCTTCCAATTAGCAGAACCATCCAAAAACCTGGGTGTCCATTTTGCAGATGTAGAGAAACTTAGTTTCTTGTTAAGTAAGTGTCTTGTTAAAAATGGGGGCAAAGCAGACCTGTGTGAAGAAACATTATTTTCTCTTAGTAGTATACTCTAATATATTTTTTCTCTGTAGTAATATACTATTTCATATGTGGCTCTGCTGGTTAGTTTCTTATCATTTATTGCCCTGGAAGTGAAGGATTTAATCTGTCTGAAAGAACAGAGAAAAAACCAGTCCTTTGAAAGGAGGTGTGGAGATTCTATTTACTTTATGGCAGTCATAGCCAAAAATCTTTTGTGAGCAGCCTTTCCAGTAGAGAAAGACAATTTCTTTCCTAAATGCACAAGAAAAAAAGATTTATTATAAAATTAGAGAGATGGAAAGAGCAAAAACCCAAAGCAGCATTGTATGTAGGTACAAGATTAAATATGATACTTGTTTATGAATGCAGAGAATAACATTTCTGTGTTTGCATTGCTGATCTTCCCCACAATTCTAAAAGATAAATATTTTAAGTGATGGCTTTTCAAATGGTGCATTATCCTCAGGGAACTAGATGAGAACCCTGATCAGTGTTCTAGAAATTGCTGGTCTAATTACCCAGTAAATCTTCCTTCCATGGATCTCTCTTCTCTTGAAATCACGTTGAGCTGTGCAGGGAAACCTTTTCCTGCTCACTGGCAGGGCAAATGTAGCTCCATCTCCAGAATCTGCATACTTTGGTCTGCCTGCGCTACTGCAAGACGGTAGATGGATGTTTTTCTCCTGAAGAGCTGTCAGACCAGAAGGAAAATAATTAATGACTTGTGTGCATTGTGGCTTCTTACCATATGTAGCTGTAATTTCTATGTAGGATATTCTGTCTTTGCCAAGGCTGGGGGCAGCACCTTGGAGAAGGTAAGAAAAAGAGGAAGGAAAAAAGGAATGTGACTGTTTGTTGAGACCCTTCTTAGCAGCTGGCTAGGAATCTCCCTGCCCAGAATGTGAAAGTATCATACTTCCAAGTGTGGTTTGAGAAGGACACCACTGAGGGAAAATTTCTTGTCAAGCGCCATCTGTATGCTCAAGAATTATGTGGGCTTCCATATCTAAGCATAACCTTCTGTTTGGACCAAAACGGTAAATATAAAAACTGTCTGACAAAATCAGAGGCAGACTGACATCTTACACTTGGACTCCTAGAGAGCCCACTGCCAAGGATCAGGACTGCTGGTGTGACTGTTGAAAAGAAAAAGAGAAGCCAGGAAGTTTTTGTACTCCCTCTCTTTGAATATTTCCTTGCCTGTTCCTTTCCTTTGTGTCCTTTATCTAAATCCAGAACCATTTTGATTGCAGTAAAGGATGTTATGGCTGGAACTGTTTTAATGGCACAGTGTGATCCAGCAAGAGCTGTCCTTTCTCTGGGTGTTTGTTCTTCCTCCCTGCAGTTTTCATTGTGCTGCTCCCTGAAGACAGACCCAGTTCTCTTACAACCTGTCTTTGCTCTGCTACGGGATGCTCAGAGGATGGCAAAAAGGAGAGTCAGCATCAGGCAGCAAGTTTTGTCAGTAATAATCTCACCATTTTCTGCATCAGTAACTGGGCTTTTATAGGAAGGGATAAGCAGGAGTCCTAAACTTGATGGTGGGGAAGGTGCAGTATGATTTCTCCTTGATGGTATGTACTCTCTGGGAGGAGTGGTGATACAGAGTTAGCTCATGCTGAACTAGTGCACACTTAGGGCACAGTAGAGAGAACCTGTGTTAACTCTTGCATGGTCTTTCTTTTTAGGTTAAATGGAGATTTAAAGTACTTTTTTGAAAGTGAATGAACTGTATGTTAGAATAACTTTGAAATAAAACTATTGGAAAAATAGACTGGTTTAGGAACTGCTGGTAACCACATTACCTAATAAGATCACTTAAACATATTTTCCTTAGTATATTTAAGATAATTAATAGTTGTGATAAATGGGGAATGTAGGAATACTTTCTGGCCAGTTGTATTTTGAATTATTTGAGGTAAGCAGAGTCTTCAAATCTAATGAGATTTCTGAAACTGAATGAAAAGGGAAAGCAGTATTTTTTCCTACTTTGTGCAGAACGCAATAAAACTACCTTTTAGTGTAGGTTTACAGAGAAACCTGCAGAGTTGTCATGCTGAGGATGCATGCAGTTTATGTATTTCCTTTCTGTCCAGCAACAGAGGGAGCACCTGTTTTGGAAGATGCTTTATTTATGGATATACCTTTGACAATAAAGTACTTTTAGTTTTCCAGTCGCAACAAAGTGTGCATGGTGTATCAACAGTTTCCATTTGGGTAGAACTGAGGACTGGTGTCCACAATCACCTTGTATAGGGTATGTCTTGAACAGGCAGCCCTGTATTGCATCTGATGAAACCTGCTGTGCATGAATAAAAGTTGAAGAAAGAATGCTCTCCGTATAATGACAGAAGTCTGGTAAAGAAAATCTCTTTAATTAATGAGTTAGTATCTCTTTCCTTCTCTTAGACTTCTTTTTTCTTGTGGTGCTATTTAGTTTCCAGTCTTTTTAATGAGCTATATTGTCATTTAGGGTAATAAATTACTCTTTTGAAGAAATCATATTTGTAATCCTCTTACCTCTGAGGAGCAGCGAAGGAATTTGGGTTTGTATAGTTTGAAGAAAAGGGGGCTGAGGGATGCTCTCACTGCTCTCTCTAGTTGCCTGGGAAGGGAAGGTGGACACAGGTGCTGAGCTTTTCTCCTTGGGATCCAATGACAGGAAGCATAGGAATGGTTCAAAGATGTGCCAGGGGAGATTTTTAGATTGCATGTTACCATTTCTTCACTGAGAGGATGGTTATACACTGGAACAAGCTTCTACAAGAGACATTTGGACAATGCTCTTAACCACAGGCTTCAGCTTCTGGTCAGCCCTGGAGTGGTCAGACAGTTGAACTACGTGATCACTGCAAGTTCCTTCAGATGGAAATAGTCTGTTCTACTACACATTTAACCAGTAAAGCATTTCAAACAGTGAGGTTGATTAAAGGAACTGAAAATGTTTGCAGAACTTGAATTGTATGTAGTATTTAGTTATTCTTTCACTGCTGGTAAATAATGTAACCGTTCTCAGATAGACCTCCAGGACACTGGCAGTAGATATTGTTACTGCTGTATTTCCGTCTTGTCGTATGTTATTCCAACAGGAATAGCAGAAAATGCCTGAGTGTAAATAGAAAATTCATTTTTTCTTCAACTGGTGTTTTAATAGCCATTTTTTAGTGAGGATAACAGTTTGCATATTTAGATTTCAATCATTTTCTGTAAATTGCAGCTTTTCTTCGTCTTAGAACACACCCTTAGTCACATCAGGGCACAGAGCTGCTCTTTGCCTGAGTGAATATGCAGAGACCTCACCATGGCTCAGGTCAGGTGAAGCTTGAGTTGAGTTACTGTGACTGATCACTGCTACTGCAAACATCTTTGGAAAAGGTGTTAAAAGAAAACTTTAAAAAATGAGACAAAACAAATGGGACCGTTGTATTAAGGTATATAATAACTGTTTCATAAAATCTGTAAGGGATGGGAAAGATGTTCCAAGTTAAGCAGCTGCTTTTTACTCTGTGATACCAGCACGAGTCTTTCATATCAGTCTACATATCCTGTTTCCAGTCATGCCATTGTCTCCCTTCTCCCCCTGATCAAACTTTCCCTTATCTTCCCACTGTCTTTTGAATCTTACCTGGCAAATAACCCATGAGGAGGGAAAATTGGCCCACAGCAACAAGGCAAATGGGTTACTTTTGGGGAGTTACTTTGTTACCATCTTTTCATTGTGCAGAAATGTGTATTTTCCCAAATGTTTAAAGTGAACCGTTGACAGATGAGTTTTGTGTTTGGCATGACAAAATTGTTCATTATTACCTCTTTTTTGTTATGCTTTTAGTAAGGACTTATTTGCTGTACTTTGCTTAAGTGTTGCATAAATACACGTTGGCTCTTTCATTGCTGCGTTTGACAGGTTTGCCCCATTTCCTCCAGTTATAAAGGAATTCCTCCCTTCTGCTCACTCCTCTGGGGCCCAGCAGGCAAAGGAAATGTTTCATATTTTTGTCTAGGAGCTAGAGGAGTGATTTAACTGGATTTGAGTTCCTTCCAGGGTATGTGCTGCAGGGCAAGCATGGCAACACACGTGCATTTTTTATGAGGTGGCAGCCTGTGTTTTCTCAAGCTCGTAGAGTAAGTTTAGATACACAGGGCAGCTTCAGACATACAGAGGAAGGATTGTACTGTTCAGTAAAAAAAAATACTTTGGCACATATGTGCATTTTGTCTCCTGTTCATTATCTATCAAACATTAAAAACCCCCACTTCTTTAAATCTGTACAATTTGTTAGTAGAAAATCTGTCCTGTTTGCTATAGCTAAGAGAATATAGATTTTTTGGTTAAAATAAATGCTTCAGTTTTAAATCCAGCTATGGATTTTCAGGCACACTGTCCCCAGTTTGCTAGCATGTTTTATCTACAACAGAAAAATTGGAGAGACTGCAAAATTTAGTCTGCCCATATTTACTCTGGAGTTCTTTTCAGAGAGAGATGAGATGATGGAGAATAATTTTGGAGCTTGCAATATGGCTTTCCTGAGGGTTACATTTTATATTTTTCTTGCTAGTTTTCTTCCATACTTGGTGTCTGTTATAACAGGTATTTCTGTGGTTTCTCTTTAGAGGATATTCTGGGGAATTGAGTAATTTATTTGTTTGTGAATATTGTTTAGATAGAGAGGGGAGGGAGCTGGCTTTTGAAAAGGATGCATTAATATGAGAGCAGCTTGGCTATCTATCCACCTCTGCTGTACTCAAGTCTTTGACAAAGAGAGTTTCTAAGTCCTTTGTCTTCCTCCAGAAAGTTTTCCTAGAAATCCTGGAGAGAAAATGCATATGCAGACATATTACAGAAATGAGAACATAATTGTGGCTGAACAGTTTATTAGTTGTTAATACTGAGCGTGGCCAAAGTAGTGGGAATTACAGTGGATGATAGTTTTTACTGATAGCTGGAATTAATATAAGAAATGAAGGGGAGAGCCATGGGAATGTTATCTGACAGACTTCTTTTTCCATATGTAATTTCATGAAAGATGTCATGAGTACTGAACTTTGGTGAAAAGATGAGCTTCAGCCCCTTCACTTTTTCCATCACACCCCAGGGTGTTTTGAGTTGCTGAAGGTTTGGGTTTTCTTCCCAGTCATTTGACTTGATATTCTGCAATCTTTTTAACTTTTTCAGTCTCAGTCTGAAGACATGACAGATGAGAGTGGTGGTGTCTTCAAGATAAGTACAGCATTCTAAAATAGTACAGCTGTAGTGAAAATACTAATTTTTTCACTCTAAGAATAAATAATGGATGTGTGTGTGGTGTTTATATGAGTAGCATGCACTGGTATGGAAAAATGAGACTACTTGTACAGGTCCATTAAAGAGAACAGATTCTACAATGTTTGTCAGATTTATTATTTCTAGAGAAAGAAACTATATTGTAGGGTGTGGTAGCATTGTTGAGAGTGAAATGATTTATATGGATTACCACCATTTAATGGGTGGTTGTAGGTTTTTTTCAGGTTTGGGGTTTTTTTTTGTTGCTGCTTTGAGTTGTTACTGGCTTGGGATTTCTTCCTGTTATTTATCACTGTCATTGTTGTCTTGCAGTGGGATGTGTTGTGTCCTTTTTTCTACATATTCAGGGAAATTCTTCTGACTACTGTGATATGACTTAACTTCATCTTTGTATCTAATGATTTAAGAGTTAAGAAACTTGAAATCCTCTGACAAAGGGCCTTTTTTCATCTTTCTGCTACTATATCAGAAATCTGATAGCATTGTTTTAACAAATAGATCAGCGCCACTGAAAAGAGGCCTCCTGAGAAACAGAACCATTATGTGCCAAATGTGAACTTACTGGTGCTTTAACTGCACATGCACTGAAGACTTATTTTGATACACCACCTAATCCTTCTTAGTGACCAAACCCCTAATGTGCAATGTGTGTAATTTATGCCTAGATATGAAGACAGCATTTGGTAGCTGCTGTATCTTATATATGCTTATATAACAGATGTGCTTTGAACTGATGGCTTAATAGACAAGAATCTCTTCTATCAGTTAAGACCCTGGCAGAGGTTTTGCCAATCTGCACTATATAAAGCTGCAGAATTTTTGATGTAGTGCTTTCTGCCAGGCCTTAGAAGAGGCTTTCTTCTCTAGTGCAGTAAATCAGGAATTTGAGTTCTGTCCACTTAACTGAAAGATGTTCCAGGTAGGATGCTGCTAGCTCAGTGGTTTGGTAGAGTTATGGCCAAAACCAAATGATATTTGCTTACTTCCTTTACTTCCATACCCCCCCCTTTAAAACATGTCCCCGAGAGACTTCATTATTAGCTGAGTAATAGCCCATTTGTAAATTTCAGTTACCAATGTCTAATTTGAGTCCACATGCACGGTGCCAGACCTATCTCATAGAAGAGGCAGAGTCAAGGCACCAAACCTTTCCTCCTTGGTGACATTGCTCCTTGCTGGAACTTGTTCTTGAAGGATTATCTTCTGAGTTGCTTTTCTGTCACTTGCATATACTGGTGTTGCTTTGGTGTTTTTCATCCGTGACAAGAGCTTAAAATTAGGATCTTGCTGTGTTCCTGGTTGAGCCTATTAGACAGCTTATAAAATCAGCCCATTTACTTGTGAGAGACTGCTGGGCAGACAAGTGCAAGAGGCATAAAGAAATTAACCCTAAACACGTGGGAAATAAAGTATAATATAATTGTTAATAAAACCTGAAATTATTTTTTTGCTTATATTTATTCTCATGTGTTTCTCAGCGTACTTAAATGCCTTTTCCCAAATGACATTATTTCAACATATCTTTGTTTTTTTCACTGACTTTTTTTTTTAGGCAGTTATTCCCACAACCTTGTGCTATTTGGATGGCTAAAAACCTTCTTGCTCTGATTTAACTCCATATTTTCATTTCACCTGCTGCTTTACATATAATAAAAGCTAAAAGGGGAAGAAGAAACTGATGAGTATTTTAATGGTATGACTGGACCCTTCCAAAAGCAGCCATGTTGAAAATAAAATTTGATTTTGGTAAAAAAATTATGTTTAAAAAACCCCCCAAACCCAAAAAACTCATCCTGTCCCAACAACCCTAGTTTTCAGTTTTTCAGTTTGGTTGAGAATATGTTAATCCTTTTTGTTCCCCTTACATGCTGCCATTGGATAATAATGTCTTGGTTTAATTTGTGTGATGTTAATTTTTAGGAAATTGTCTTCACTGTGGAAAGCTGACACGTGGTAGTATGGTCAAGCTGGACAAAGCAAGCTTTGCTTTACATTTTAGATCTGGCTGGTTTCTGTATTAGCTGATGTGTATGGAGGGATGGGAAAGGAATTCACCTCGGTTTTGAGTGTAGATGCATTTAAAAAGCCCTGTTGATTTATGCCATGCATTCAGACAGATTTTTCAGCTTTCAGTATTCAGTTTAAATTTCAAGAGTTCTGGGAGAGAGTGAAATAGGGTTATTTGTCTGTAAAGATGGTTTCATTATGTTAGTTTTTCCCAGCTTTCAGGTATTGGTCTGCTCAGCCACCAGCTGCAAGCAGCCACTGATGTCTGATAGTTAATAAGCATTTGCTGCTAATCAGCCACTGCAGAATGCAGCTATGGCCAGACACAGCAGTGACAGCGTAGCAGCAGCTGATCAGAAGTCTTGGAGGTAACTGGTTTTCTCCTGGGAGGGGAACAGAAATAGAGCTAGTGAGTTGTCTGATGGTAGCTGTGATTTGAGATACTATCTGTGATTAGCGGTGATGACTTTCTAGTTCCAGCATAAATGGAGCAGCAGTGGTGTGATCTGGAGCTGGGATCAAGTAGAGAGCTTAATGGTTTAAAGAATGCTGAGCAAGCTGTAGGCAGTGAACTTGATCAGATGCAGTGAATACCAAACACTGGGTGGTTTCTGCCTTCCTACCAGCTTTTGTCTGACAAGAAAGGAACAGGGACACTGTTTTGCTATAGTGTTCTCTGCTTCCCATTTCATACTTTGTCTTCGCCTTAAGAAATTCCCAGGCCAGCTATCTCTGGGCTGCCCAGCATGCAGATGGCCTTTTACAAAACTGTAATTTCTAACCTGCCCAAAAGAGCTCTTTAAGAGATGTTATTAGCTTAGTAAAAGTCAGTTTGACATTCTTTGAACAGAAGTATTATGTGAGGTTGATGGTCTCTATTCCTGTCCTTCTGCTTAGAACTTGAAATTCATCTCTGCCCATGCACGCATGGTTTGTTTTCAAATGCTTGCAAATGAATATTTTATTAGGTAGCTGTGGCCAATTGCTGCAGGATGGCCTTTGATGAGCTTCGTAGCCAAGCAGCGTTAGCTGTGTTGGCAGAGCCCTCTGGTGGGAACACAGCCTGTGCCAGCAGCAGTCGGTCCTGTGGCCAGTGCCACCCGCTTCTCCCAAATGCCGTCAGTCAGACCTCTCTCGGCTCTGTGCTATCCCACCAGCTGGCTGCTCGAGTGGCCAAGCGGTTCCTCTTCATCCCACAGAGCCTGTGGAACTCACTTGACCTTTTTTTTTTTTTTTCAGCAAACCTGATGGTGTGCTGTAAGTGCTTATATGCTTTTAGGTTTTGATTTGCAAAATACAGCGGCTCTTTGAGAGTAATAAAGTTAGCCATTACGAGGTAATATTTTCCTAATTCTTATCAGTGTGGGAGAACCATGATGAATTTCAAGAATTGCATGTATGAATTTCAACCTTGTCTGTAAATACCTTTTTCTAAAAAGTACTGCTTAGTAAAACTAACTGTTCTAGTTAGTCATACAGGGGGACATTTCTAAATCAAGAGCCACGCTTTCCTTTTTCATTGGGCAGTAATGCTTCTACTAGTCAAAGTATTAGAGGAAACAGCTTTTGTGTGATAAAATACCAACTTACTGAGCACTAAGGAAAAATGTTATTACTTCTCTAACCTAGTATGTTCAAAAGCCTGGTTAGGACTGCTAGATGCATTGCCAAACCATAATGTGCAAAGAGGTATTTTAATCTGGTTACATCTCTGTAGTGTTGATATAATATATTCCAATAACTCTACTGCAGGAAATCCAGCTGTTTGAGATTGTTGCACAAACAATCCAGTAGTAATAAGGAGTCTCTCTCTCTTCCTCACATGCTGGCCAGAGCTTTTCAGTTACATTGATTTCAAACACTCACAACTGTGCCCAGTATTTTATCTTCATTAAAATAAAAAAGGAGGAACATGTACCATGGCTTAGAAAAGGCTGTTGCCTGTGGTGGACAGGCCCCCCTTCTGATGAAGCTGGACAGTGGTAGCAAGTCAAAGGCAGTCATATTTCTTTGTCATTTGCTTTGTCTCATGATGAAGTTTTCCTTAACATAGATGTAAATTCTTTCAAAAGCTTAATTAACCGTCCTGGCCTGTATTTGAAATAACCAGTTTCACCATTGCTCTGAACGTACGTGCTCCATTGCTGGGGTTCAGCAACACAGAACAGCTGTTAGGAGACCCATCATGTGAGTGGCACGGTGGAACTCCTTGCTTCAGGTTGTTGTGAATTCCCAAAGCTGAATATTATTCATAAAGCAATTAAACACACCTGTGAAAGGAAAAATTACCTGTGTGATGAGATGTAGATATTGTCTTTGAAAATTCACCGTCTAAATCCAAGGGAATGGGGCAGAAAGTGCATGGCAGTGTGTACTCACCCTCCTCCTTACCCTTGTGTGAAGGCAGGATGCTGAAATAAGGGGACTCCTTAAGGAGAGGGCTGGTTTTGATGTGGTTCCTGTGATCCTCTGCTGTTAGCTGGAGGAGCTGTGGTGGGGGGAGTACCGAGCTCTGCAATGGATGGGGACTCTAACTTGCTCTTGCACCCTACCTCTGTTCTTTAAGGGATGTTTTCAGATGAACCTTCCATGTTACTGCCATCCCATCTGGCATTTTCCGTGTGGCTTTCCTTACCTGTAATGGGAGTTGCACTGGAGGCTTATTACGATTACACATAGGAGGCAGCACAAAGGGGTTTTTGTCTTCTTTCATGACAGCTTCTGCTTCCTATTTTTCTTACAGCATTGTGGTTAGAGGCTTTAATTCTCTGGCAGATGGTGTACAGTATTTTTTCAAATCCTATACCTTTTGGGGCTAGGACACACTCTTCTGTGACTTCATAAAGCTGCTAAGGAGCTATTTTTCTAATTTCTGAATTAAAATTCTGTTCCATTTGTATTGCACAATGTCATCATGATTCAGCTTTGTAGAATACTGTCTTACTTCCATAGGTTATCTTGTTCCATGCTCTTCTTAAAATAATAATATGCAGTTTTAATCCTGTGATGCAGCAGCCCTTGTTAGTTCTCTGTTTTAATTCAGGACTTCAAATGTAAACGTTGCTTTAACATTACTTGTGGTTATCTCTAATCTCAGAGTCTCGTAGCAAAATCTATTGCAGAGTTCATCCTCTTTTGTCTGTGCTTTTTATTTGAAACGTGTATTTTATTGGAAAGTGGCCGATGATATAATACCTGGATTTTTTTTTAATAATCCCTGCTCTTCTAAAGAACTTAATGAAGTGTAATATTACCATTCAAATAGGCAGGTGAGAGCCTTGGAGATCGGTAATTTGTACCTTTTCAAAAGCCGCACTGCCTTGCTTTGTCTTGGAATTTATTATGCTTCCCAAGTATAATGTGACATACTGAATAGGGCAGGGGGTGGGGACATTGTCTTCAGCTGACATGCTGTTATCAGCGGGACTGTGTTTCTGGACACAAGATTTCGCAGTCATTGGTTGTCCGAAGAAAGCCTTTCCATCTGAGGATTGGACAAGAAGATGCGTCAATTTGCTGCCCGTCTCCAAGGTACTGGTGATGCTGCCTCCACAAGCTGGCTAACGTCACAGCTCCATCACCCAGCGGGGTGTGGGCTTTTTTCTCCTCTTCTCTGTTTTAATTCTGTATTTGCTTCCTACTGCATTTCTTAATCTGTCTTCTGCCAAATGCTAACAGCATGATATTTTGCAATCATTTAGGTGAATACAAGAAGGACGAACTCCTGGAAGCTGCTAGGTGAGTGCTGCTTAGAATATAAAACATATTTTGGGGGTGGAAGCAGGCGAGGAAAAGGGTTTTTTAAAATAGTACTGTTTTGTCATTGCCTTTCCATGAAATGCTGCAAGCAAACCACTTAATTAGCATAAATCTCTTCAGACTTTAGTCTGCTACAAATGTAAAAGCCTGTTTATGTAATTGAAATCCCCCACTATGGTGGTTATAAGGTTAATATTGAGTTTTTGCTTTAATCTGCTTAAATCCTCTTTATTGTTTTGTGACTGTTCTTTTTAGGGCAATTTAAATATTGGAATCTTTTCTTTTGGTTTTTACTGCTACTGTAGGATGTATTTTGAAAATAATCTTTATCAGAACAGAGCATAAGGGAGCCTATACAAAAGGTGTAAAGTTCAATTGTATATTGCAAAGATGGTTTTCATCCTTCCCTCTGACTGCACATGACCATTTAATATAAACTGTTAACCCTTCTAAAAAAATTTCTGGGTATTAGTATATAGTTGTTTCAAATGTTATGAGCCATATGCTATGAAAATACGTTAAATTCAGAACATTTATTTCAACAAATGGCTTTGTCGAAATCAGAAAAAGGAAATACGAGGTTAAGGAGAGAGACTGAGGTGTTTTTGCATGATCTGTTGCAACACATTTAACTGCAAATTTAGTATTCTTTTCTGTATTTACCCTTGGTTTCAAAATGTTCAGAAGATTCTTTAGCCTTCCAGCATTCTTCCTGCTACAGTACAAATTTCAATATACTAGACTTTGCAAAATACTTGCTAAGGAGATGGATATCAAAGAGCTCTGCCCTTTTACCCCCCTTTCCCTAATCTTTTCCTCATTTACAGGAGTGGTAATGAAGAAAAGCTGATGGCTTTATTGACTCCTTTAAATGTGAACTGCCATGCAAGTGATGGGCGTAAGGTAAGTTAATACCTGCTTTATATTTCAATTATTCAAGAAAGGCCAATTTAAGCATACTGGTAACATAAATGTATAAACCAAGAGAGTGTATAGAGGGGAGAAACCTGTGATGCCTTTTCACCATAAAATTAAGTGCTGTTATACTTGCTACTGGCAGTTGTGACAGATTAAGTCGGCAGATGTAGATTTTGTGTATGTCTTTTAAATGTCAAACCCTGGTCTACGTGTAAAGGAAACTTTAAGACCTTTTGTAAGAAAAACAAAATGTACTGTTGCAGATGGATGAAATAACTAAGGGAAGAAAGCAATTATTTGTATTTGAACATTGTCTGAGTGAGGTGGTTGGTATTCAGCTTAGCTCCTAATACACTGCCACATAGACTGGCACTGTATTGCTATGTTTAACACCTTCTGCATTTTCTTAAGTGTGACATTATTGTTTTGACTTTCTCTGGCAGAGATGTTTGAATGAGTTAAATTAAGAATTAGGCTGAAACTGGAGGAGGGAAGAACATACGGAGTGAGAAGTAGATCCTATGATTTTTGATGTTTTAGATTTCAAGATGATAGCCTGTCTAGACTGTTGGATTTACAAATGTTGGAGGGTTTTTCTGGTTTGATTTGTTGTTTGGTTTTTTTTAACTGTGTACCAGAATGTTTTTAATAGGCGTCTGTTAAAGTCTTTCACCTGTAACATACGTCTCATTTTTGGAGAGAAAAGCATAGGAGTGTTTTCTTCTATAATTTTTTTATTTTTGATGGAGTGTGTTGAAGCACAGTATAAACATTTACCCATCCTGGAGCTGTTGTGGAACAGCCCAGTTCCACTGAAGTCAGTAAAGATAGGCCAGTTTGCACATACTTTTGATGAAAAGGTATGTCGTAACTGAATATTAAAAATATAGCTCCATTGTACAAAAATTCCTAATTTTTATACATTTATACCTTTAAAATATATATTTTAAATATACATTTAAAATTTTTTCTCAATTGTAATATCTACAATATATACTACGTGACAGAAAACCCAGCCAATTTTTTGCTTATTTACATTTATCACTGACTGAAAGTTGATTGATCTTCCAGGTTTTGAAAACAATTGATTTTAAGAACTGAGGACAGGGAATTGAACAAGGGCTTTATTTAATTTAGCAGTGTTGGAACTGATGAAACACTCCCCCATTTTAAGGATAAATGTATTGCCCATATTTCCTGAATTTCCTTTTCCTTTTTTAAGATTTTGCTGTTCAAGTATAACTGTATTTAGGTATTAATAGTGCTCTGTGTTATAATTAAACAGGGTGGTGTACAGCAGTGCATTACTGAGTAATTGAGCCCCCATCACTGTTGATCTAAGGCCAAATGCAGAGTTAAGATTTCTGCCAGCAGGGCAAGGAATAAGCCCTTGAAGATGTTTTCTTGAACATTTATCACTTCTAAGTAAAAATTAGAAAAAATTTACAAAGCTTTAAAAATTAATATTGAGCTAGCAGAAAGTATTTCTGTATTATTGTATTAGAAAATTTTTACCCAAAGCTTGGAAAGCATATTGCAGCTAAAGCTCATGAGCGTGGACACTTTGAAAATACGGTTGGTTGGTTGGTTGGTGGTAAGGGCACTGGTTACTAAAACTCCTTTTAAGATGCCTTGACATTGAGATAAATTAGCTTTTTTAAAATTATGTCTACCAGATATTTTTTTCCTACCACATATATGTACAGGCTGTGGAAGGTTTAGTAATGCTTTGTAGCAAGTGTGCTGTGTAACTGTTAAGTATTTAATTTGTAAAGCAAAGCTTTCAGGTCCTCTACTAGTGCAAGATCACTTGGGGTTTGATAATTTTAAGCTGTGCTGCAAATTAAGTGAGCTTTTCAGCCTGCAGCACAGAATTCTTGTAAATGGAAGTCTCCACTGGTGTAGCTGCCTCTAGTTGAGCTATGGTGATTAACACTAGCTGAGAATTTGTCCATTTTGGAAGTTGCTTTTTTTGCATTCCTTGATGCTTTTAGTAATTATTTTTTTGCAGATCCTCTGAGTATTCAAGCTTCAGACCTAGGACAGAGTAAGGCTACAGACTTAACGCAACTCTCAGGGCCAGGAACGCAGACTCTGCGGATTGGCCCGAGATTCTCAGCATCACGCTTACTCTGCAGTACAGCTGTACCCACAAACTCTTTCTTCAATCTGTGCATTCCTTTATTTTCTGAGATGTCCAGCTCTATTATGATAAGGAAACATTTAGCGGAGTGGGTGAAAAATTGAGTTCCAGTACTGAACGGGTTATTATTTTTTCTGTATTAGCAGGTGGTGGTATTTTTTTTCCCCATACTTCGGGGTGCAACTGTATGCAGTTTACTTTTTATTCTCCTGGGGATTTTTTTCTGTGTCCCATGCATACTAACATCTGGTGTTCTGGATTTCTCAAACACCACATGTGCTGTGGAGTTGTGCTTATAGAATGGGTAAAAGGGGTGGAAAACTCTGACAGTGTCTTGCTGGTTTGAAACGAGTGAAGGTTGAAAATAAAAAAGTTATATTGCATTCTGGGTGCTGCTTGTAACCTTTTTGAGAAGTATTGATAGCCAGAATCTGATTCCTACTGGACAGGATTCCATGATTCTAAACCAGTTACAGCTGGTGCTGATAACCATTGCTCCATCTGTTTATTTAGAATAGAGGTCAAGACAAATAGAAATGAAAATTGAACTTCCTTCTTCCCCTCCAAAGTCACAGTTTAGGTAGGTTATGGGCATTGTAGAAATGTTCACATTACTGAAGCTTTAGAGCTGTTGTCTGAAGAGGGAATATATTCTGTTTGGCTACTCTTGCAGTTGTTTTCTGGAGGAAAAAATGAAGGAGTGTGCAAAACAAAGAGCAATTTTATACCTCAGCTAAAGTATTCCTGCATACCAAGGATCGTGGTAATTTTGGGAGGTTTTGATGACCAAGGAAAATCAACAATAATATCTCAGAAACTATGATTTCACTGAGCTAGGTAACGATTGATTTTTGTGCGAGTACTGGCTTATGTGCCAGTTGAGTGTACATGAGGGCACAAATAATGAGCTGTATATTGCAAAACTATACGGTACAGTGTAAGCAAATAACTACTACACAAGGGTAAATTTCACAAAACCTGTTTTCTTTTAAACTGTCCTATTTGTTTACTTTTTAAAAAGCAATGCCTGAGCTGAAATACAACAGTGATTGTTCATGGCAATTAGTCTTGCTTTGATGTTGTGTTCTTTAAACAGGAGACTGATAATTTGCCAAATTGTTGGGATGTGGTGCTGTGTGTAAGGCAACATTTACATCTTGCATCACTTCTTTTCACACTGCTTCACGAAGTATTTGCTGTGTCAAAACAGCCTTTAGACAAAATGCACAGCACCTGCATACTGCTGTGGGTCTGAAATTTCCCTGCGTCCTACCTGTGAGCTCTACTGGTCTCCTTGGTCTTTACATTACCTATAGAATTAATGACTTCTCAAAGACAAGCCTATGGTGTTGATGTTAGCAGATGGTACTGAATTTCACACTGTTAAGAAGCCAAAGTAACTATTTATGTGTCTGTGTAAAGGTTTGTAGGCTTTAGAGCCCCTATTATTTTCCCTCAAATATTTTCCTCTGGGGTTGTCTTTTTCAAGACTTAGTTATGAATGAATTTTCAAAAAATGTTTTTTGACTATTTTAAACACCAGGTTCCTCTCTGCTGCTGGAAATTAAAGCTGTGTTACTTTGTCGTGGGAGCTGGATTTCTGACTTGTTACAAGTCACTGCTTACCTAAATCAGTGGCAAGAGACACTTTTAAAATCACACATATAATGGTTGCAGGTTGAGTCGAAGCTCTTATCCTGCTCATTTCCTTCAGAAAGCTGTTGTGAACACTTGAAAGCTGTTTAAGGAAGAAATTGATGTTGCCTCCATTTTAAAAATGCAGACGTATCTGAGCTGATAAGGAAGCGTTGATTTCAGCAATTCAGATAAGAACTCTTTCTACAAGACACTTCCTACATGACTAATCACAGCTTTCCAGAGTGGTCTGCATCCAGCTGACATGGTAGCTATTAGCAATAGGAGGTTAGATTTTTGTTTTGGATTTTTTTTGGTTGTACATAATACCCTGCTCTTGTACTGCATTATACATGCTCAGATCATGCCGGCACTAAAATACTCAGATGTTGGTTGAATAAAACCTTTTCTTATGCAAGGGGCTACAGCTCCTCTGGTTTGGAGTTACTCAAAAAGCAGTTTGTTTGGTGGTCTTCTCAAGGTCTATCTCTTGAAGTAGAGCAAATGTCTAATATTTTGAGCTCTTAGGAGCATAGAAAAATGATTAACTGAAAAATAAAATGCTTGCATTGTACTTTGAAATTTCTGTTGCAGCTGTGTTTTGTATTTACATTTTTTATTAACCATATGAAAAACAGAGAATACAATGGCATTACCCGTGACAGCATGGTCTCACGTCCCAGTTCAACTTGAGGCAGGAATTGCTACCAGAAGGCAGCACAGAATGTAGCTCCTCCACAGCTACCTTGTTTTCCATTCTGCACCTTCCCTCCCTGTCTCCTTCCTTAGAAACTAGAAATGTTATTTCCACAACAGGTGAATCATGGATCCTGCAAGCAGAGCACCTCAGTTTTTCCTAGCATTATCCACATCCAGTGCTGTGGATAATGTAGTGATCCCATGGAAAAGAAAATAGGCAATTAATTACAATGCCATTTCCATCATGCGTGGTCCTATTTCACTTATTTGCACTGTTGTCTTCTGACTTGTAGTGCCCCTTTCTTTGTTTATTGTCAGTTTTCAGTCCTTAACGGCTCCAGTACCAGTCTTTGGTGTTATGCTTCTGCAGTGCCTTTGCTGTTACTCCTTTCCAAACCAGCTGTAGACAGCCCTGGATCCAGAATACCAGTAACAGGCCTTTTCATTAAACTTTGTGAGTCACAGGAGACATACTTGCCTCTTGATTGAGGCTGTTGCTGCAGCCTGTTCTTTCCTGCCATAGGGATGTTGGTTTTTCTCGTGCATGGCATCATTCAGGTTCATTGGCACAGGGTTCAGATGTAAGAAGTCCAAGTCTGAGAAGGTCTGCAATGCAGTGCTGAGTAGCAGCATCCCTGGCCTGAGGTAACCGCTGCAAATGGTCTAGAGAACAAAGTGCCCCTCAGCTTTTGCTGTGGGACATCCCTGATACCAAGTAGCATTCTGCTGGATGAAACTGCAGATCCTTTCTCTTGCTGCCTCTACTTCTTTCTCTCTATTGAGAAATCAGCCTCTAAACAAAGGGCTGGTAAAGAGAAATTGAGTTCTAACAACATCGGGTGAGTTAGGTCTTCTCTTACCAGGGAGCCTCCAATTTGCTGCTGGTAAGTGAATTTGCCAACCCCTCTTCCAGAACTCTGGTTGTTTGCAGCCATTTTCAAGAAAAATCCTGCAACTGGAATGAAAATTGGTATACCTTCCAATTTCTGAATCTGTACGGAACAATCAATCCACATTTTCACAAGCTTTTCCTTTGCAGACTTGGGCAGAGGTTTAGATTCTCTTGTAATATTCTTGGCTCTGGAAGCTGGGGTTGAGGAAAAATGCCATGTACTGCAAGATGTGAACATACTGTGTGCTAGTGGAACTGTAAACCTTCACGACTGTGTGCATTTTTCTTGTGCTGTGGAATAAAAATCAGAACGCATACCACATAAATCCATAGGTCTGCTCGTTCTATAAATCTGTGTCATAGAGATAATATCAGATGGGTGTAGAATATATTTTAGAAGAAATTATTTTGCATACAGTCGAAAAAGTTGTTTGGATATTGTGAAAATCTGCTTTTCTACGGACAAAAGCTGTTTGTTTGAGCAAAAGACTTGTGAACAGATAGCCACTGTAAGGCCTTTTTTGTCTGCCCAAGGGTATATCTGAATGTCAGTGTGGTCTCTACATGTTTGGGGTTTTTTGTCACATGTAATATCTTACCTAGTTTCACAATTGGCATTTTGTCTTTCCCAAAGTTTTATGAACTCTTCTGCTGGTATACAGTGTTTGTTTGTGTGGTTTGTAAATACAGTCTCTACTCTCAAGGCTTATCTACAATAAAAAAAAACCTAACTAGAGTAAAGGAGAGGAGCAATGGAATCACACAGATTAACAGTTAAATGTGTATTCTGGGTTCAGAATGAGTGCCTTCTCCTTCATTAATCTGATAAAATGAAAAGATTAAAAATTCTTTAATGAAATGTCATTTTGTTTCAGAAAAAAGCTCCACAAATCCAAAATAGTTTTTTCAGAATAAGTGGATAGACAAGCCCTTGCTAAATCTGCTCACTTGTTGCTTACTAGCATAAATGTCAATCTGATTTTGATGAAGTGCTATAAAACTCAGTTTTGTGGGAGAGAAATGGACAGATCTTGGATTCTTCATTTGTGGTCCTGCAAAGATTTGCCAGGAGTTTCATGATGTGTGATTACAGCATTGCAGAACTGCAGTTGTCAGAATAAGCGATAACCACGCAGGCTGTTAGCTTATGTTTGCTGGTGTAAAGCTGGCCCTGGCTGATGGCTTCTAGACACTGCAGTCTTTGTTGGCACTGATCTTATATGTGTTTCATAAAACACATGTGTATCAAGGTTATGTCTAGGGGTGTGAGTCAGTAGATTGATAAATAGAATGTCCTTGCTTGCATGGGACCTTAAAGATCATCTAGTTCCAGCCTCCCTGCCATGGGCAAGAACCCCTTTCACTAGACCAGGTCAAATATTTGAGTCAAATATTTTAAATCAAATTCTGCACACAAAACTGAAGGTCTTTTCTGGATGTAGTGCACTGTAAAAAAAAAAAAAAAAAAAAGGTGACATTTCCAGCACAAGATGATTACAAAGCAAGTGTCATAATGTTTGTGTTGTGCCTTGGGCAGAAGCACCCAATGCTATACCCATAAAAAGAACATTCAGAAATGGTCACAACTATGTTTTGCCTTTAAAACACCATTTTATTTGTTAAAAAAATATAGTTCCCAGGCTTCACGTGTGTTAGAAAAAGTGAAAAATTTTGTACTTTCTTATGCTGTGATCCTATCTTGCTTCACCTACCAGGCATGTTCAAAGTAAGTAACACAACAATCCCTCTGCAGACTTTGTATGGTATAAATGACTTGGCTCACTTTCTGTCCCTGGTGTCACTTGCAACTTTTTATATCCAAAGATGATATTTTTTGGATAAAATGTAAAAGTGATCTACTTGCTTTTAATTTTCTGTTGTGAGATCCTAAAAGTTTTCCCTTAAACATTTCAATGAGTATTCCTTCACCTGTTATTTGAAGTGTTGTCTGTCATGTCCACAAGTAAGAATTGTGCACCAAAGGACCAGAAAGAAATTAACACTGTTGTAATTCTCTTTGTATTGTTCTCTAAAATTCAGGAAATCTCCTTTGTTAGGTCTTAATTAACGTGCTCTTCAGGAAGCCTCAAATGTGTTGAAGGCATGGGGGATTTTGATACCTGAACTGTTTTCCCCTTGATGATTAGCTTCACACAGGAGATGACTTCCCGCATTATGCTATTATCCATCTCTTGTCAAGAGAAAACAAGTCAAACTGGCAGATTTGGGCAGAGCTGCCATGTAATATTTTATGCACATGAATTAAAAGCTGTGTTCTGGATTTGGCTTTAACAGCTCACAGAGCATCCAGAAGCCGAGTACTGATAATATTTCTTCTACTGTGATCTCAAGAGTGGAGCCCTTTCCTTCACAGAGCTTGTAGAGACGTTCTGAGGTGAAGTGCAGCAGCTCAATCCATGGACTTTGTCCATGTGACTTCTGTATATGGTTGACTGTATACTGACTGACTACTGTAGGTGATATTTCTATGCTTCATGTCACTTCCCTCTCAAAATCCCTGCATGTGAGCATAAGAAGTACTGAGAAGTAAACTGATCTGCTTTATTGTTGCTTTTTGCTTTTGAGTGTGATATTAGTGTACTTTGTGGCCTCTCTCTGTTATGACATCATTTAGTTGTACACTGTGTCCCATCTCTGCCATGCTGTTGTGCAACAACCTGAGGATCTAACATGCTTTTAAACCATTAGTGAGGATTTAGTTAAAAAACCCACTGAGTACTCATTGTAACCTGTATCAGTTGGCTTACCCTTATGCATGTGCTTGTTCACTGCTTCAGAAAACCCAAGCTTTAAATGTGGAACTTCTTTTAACCATATTTGACTCTTCCCAAGCTATTCACATTTATTTAGGTGCTCACTAATTCTAGCTGTTACTATTACTGAATTTTTTCCTTGTACAGACATCAAGATTACAGGCCTGTATGTAGTTCCCCAAAATGTGCATTAATGATTGGTTTGTAACTTCTGTGTCTTCACGTACCAAAATAATCTGAAGTGAAGGTCACATACCACTAGTAATTCACCTGTTTCATTCTCCAGTGCTCTCTTGAGTGGATCCAGTTTGGTCCTGACAATTTGGTGATGTTCATTTTGATTGTGGGGATGATTACCTTTTCTATGCTTAATTTAGTTTCAGACAGATCCCTTGCCAAGTTTCTCCATGCTCCCAAATAGGCACATACTCACTCACCAGGATCCTGGAATAAGAGTTATTGTTTCTTCTAAGATGTATGCTATGCAAAAAGTTCACACAGTTCTTCACAATGTCTTCTTGCCTCTAAGACCTCCATTTCTTGCCATAGTATCCCCTTGCCCCACTGAACTGGCTGGTGCATTTTGTGCTCCTAGTGGGTTGCAAGAAGTTATGTCTGGTTTGAATTCCTTTCACCAGTTACTACTTAAACTTTTTTTGCCTGTCTGCTTGTATTTTTGCCTCTAAACTACTGGAATTTGTGTTCATTGTGTTTTTCACCAGCTTGTAAATTCAGCTTTCTGACTGTCCTCTCCATTCTAGTAAACTCTTTTAGCGTGCTGTTGGTCATACTGGCTTCTTTCACTTTAGCAAGCATTTCCCCCGTAGATAAGTTGAATCTGAGTGTGTTATAGCTACTATTAAAGACAACTCCTACTGAAACGTTTTTCTTCAGGTGTCATTTGTCACTATCCCAGTAGCTGTATTTACCCTTGTGGCCTTCCTAGCCTCTTTTTCTGTACAATAGTCATTGATAGCACCCAAACATTTCACCTCTTAGGTCACCCAAAGCCCTTACGTTTTCTGCCCTTGCTGCTTCTCTCATTTCTCCCAGCACATCAGTTATCACTTGCTCATACAACCCCATAGCTGACGTCAGAGGTTGTATGGATAATGTAGAGTGATCAACTGTAAATGAAAATAACTGCAAATACTTACATTAAAGGAGAAATCTATTTACATAACCATTTCTGAAAGTATTGTTTAAGTTGACTGAGCAGGCAGCAGATGAAGGATAGAAAGGGAGGAAAATGCCAAAATAAAGCCTTGTAACTGATGATGGATGTGTCATTGATGAGCAAGAAAATTGGTGATTTGATTAGTCTTTTCCAACTAATAGTATATGCAACTACTTATAAAAGAAACTTATTTCTTACAGATTAAATTCTTTAGAATATTCATATTCTAATAACCGTTACTTTTCAATTGAAATTACAAGATAAAGTCTCTGCCTTTTTCCCTATATTTTGCAAGGCTGCTCTTCAAAGAAATGGTGAAGCCTATTTGACTGGATTATAAAGTCATTTAATTCTAAAATTTGCAAATTATCAGTGTAATGCAAAAAGAGTATTTTGTGTATTTAATTTTATTAATTATTTTATATTTCATGTTTTAATTACATTCCAAAATATAAGGTATAAATATTTATTTCATACTCTGGAACTGAGAAGTGGAGCTGAAATGCAGTCAGTTTGCAAGTGTTACTCATAACATTTTATTCTGACCTCAGTTTCAATAAAATTAGTGAAGTGCTGATTTGAAGCCATGTTAACAGAGAGAATGGTCAAATTAATTTATTCCTTCTTAATAATGAACTGAAGCCTGGAAGGTTTCTAGTTGAAAGGGGAAGGTGGAGAAGTAAAGTAAATACATAAAGATGGAATAGGAGAAGTAGTAAAAATAATAAGATAGGTGAAAAGAAAAGGGAAATAAAAGATTATTAGTTTAGTGTAGTAGGAAAAACTTGGATGTACATACGGACTGGGGAATGAGATGCTGGAGAGCAGTGCTGCAGAAAGGCACCTGGGGGTCCTGGTCCATGGCAAGCTGAACATGAGCCAGCAGTGCCCTGGCAGCCAGGAGGGCCAAGCGTGTCCTGGGAGCATCAGGGACAGCATCGGCAGCCGGGCAAGGGAGGGGATTGTCCCGCTCTGCTCTGAGCTGGAGCAGCCTCACCTCCAGTGCTGGGGGCAGGTCTGGGTGCCACAACATAAAAAACCATTGAGCTGTTAGAGAGTGTCCCAGGGAGAGCAACAAGGATGGTGAAGGGTCTGGAGGGGAAGCTGTGTGAGGAGACTGAGGTCACTTGGTCTGCTCAGCCTGGAGGAGAGGAGACTGAGGGGAGACCTCCTTGCAGTTACAGCTTCCTTGTGAGGGGAAGAGGAGGGGCAGGCACTGATCTCTTCTCTGTGGTGCCCAGTGACAGGACCCGAGGGAATGGCCTGAAGCTGTGTAAGGGGAGGTTTAGGTTGGATATCAGGAAAAGAATTTTCACCCAGAGGGTTGTCAGACATTGGAACAGGCTTCCCAGGGAAGTAAGTGGTCACAGCACCAAGTCTGACAGAATTCAAGAAGTGTTTGGACAACACTCTAAGGCACATGATGTGACTATTGGAGTGTCCTGTGCTGGGCCAGGAGCTGGACTTAATGATCCTAAAGGGTCCCTTCCAACTCAGTGTATTCTATGACACTAGGAAAATTTTGATAGGAAGTGGTAAAAGAAGAGAATGCAACAGCAAAAAAACACAGCAGTTTTGGTTCTCTGGTGATTTAGTGTGCGTCTTCTTCAGACTGCCGAAAACGGACGTGCTGGACACAATGATACTGTAAGTAGTTTCTATGTAGTGTTCTTCTGTATCTTTCAAGCCTGCATAGATATCCTTTCAGTGTTAAATAACATCAGCTGCATTCCTTTAGGAGAAGAGAGTGGATCTTTACTGTAATTTTTTCTTTATGTAGCTCAGCAAGCCACTATTCCCTCAGCTGTCACCATCTATCACCAAAGAAACAGCGTATACTCCTCTGCTTCTCTGATAATCCATCTCAAAGTTCCTCTCCCTGTGCCACTGAGTGCTGCCAGAGATGTATTCTGTGCTTCTGAATCTGGTAAAACTGCAAATGCTACTTCAGGGTGGAAGCCCCAGAATTTTTTTTTCATATTGCAGTTCTGTCCCCAGCTACCCCTTCATCATATGAATGTAGAAATGGAAGAGATTCTTGTAAAGATCAGTTTTCTGAGAATATTGGCTTTGTGAGGGGTGTTACTCAGTTTTTCTAACACATCCTCTGTGAAACTGTTTTGCCAAATGGTGTTTGAGATACATGCATATACAGAAGCGTTTCAAGGGCGGGAGGAGGTGTTTCATTTTAATTCTTGTTTAGGAAGAGGTCAAAGATTTCTAGTGCCCCATTTTTGGGATCTGCTGTTTGTGAAATCCTTCTGAGATCAGTGGTGTTCCTGTTCAAAGATTTAAGTGTCCCTTCCAGCCCATTACCTTTTCCCCCTTAGTCTATGCCTCTAGATTTGTCTCTGAAAGTAATGGCAGCACCTTGCTGTGAAGCAGTTAGGGAACTAAGTTTCCTACTTAATATCTAGAGAGCAAAGATCCCTTTTATTCCTTTGCCATACCTGCTTTTTCTTGTCAATCAGATTGATCTTTGCTTTTGGTTATTTCCAAACACAGTTGTTGCCTTCTTTGTTACAGTATCTCTCTTCTGGCCCTTTAGCCCTTTTTCTGCCAGGTAGTGATGAGAAGGGCTGGTGGGAATTGTGGTTATTGGAAGCTGTCTGGGGTATAGTGACTGTGAAATAATAAAGTTTTCAATATTTGATGGAAGAAGAAAGGGCATCAACAAAATGTCTATGCTGGACTTCCAGAGGGCAGACTTCAGCCTATCCAGGATGCTGATTCAGAAAGTGCCTTGGGAAAGAGAACTTAAAAACAATGGGTCCAAGGAGGATGAACATTGTTCAGTAAAGAAATGTTGAAGGTGCAGGAGCAGACTGTCCCTATGTGCTGAAAATTTAGCTGACAGGGAAAGGGACTGGCTTGAATAGGCAGGGAGCTTTTGCAGGAACTTGGGGGAAAAAAAGAGGGTATGTCACCTTTGGAAAAAGGGGCAGGTAACTCGGGAAGGGCTTAAGGATGTTGTTAGGTCATGCTGAAAAAAAAATTAGATAGGTAAAAGCTAAATTACAACTTAATCTGGCCACTTCTGTAAAGTATAATAAAGCATGTTTTTGTAAATACATCCATAAGAAAGGGAAGGGCAAGAAAAACCTCCATTCTTTATAGGGTGTGGGTGGGAATATAGTTACCAAAGACAAGGAGAAGGCTGAGGTACTTAACACCTTCTTTGCCTCAGTTTTCAACAATAACACAGGTGGTCCTGAGGACAGCAATCCTCCTGAGCTGTTAGACAGGGACAGGGAGCAGAATAGCCTCCCTGTGGTCCAGGGGGAAGCAGTTGGTGACCTGCTGAGTCATTTGGATGCTGATGGGACCAGATGCAGTGCATTGTAGGGTGATGAGGGAGCTGGCCGAAGAGCTTCCCAAGCCCCCCTTCATCATTTATCATCAGTCTTGGCTCACTGGGGAGGTCCCAGATGACTGGAAGCTGGCTAGTGTGGCGCCCATCCATTAGAAAGGGCAGAAGGAGGATACAGGAAACTACAGGCCTGTCATTCTGACTTTGGTGCCCAGCAAGGTTATGGAACAGATCATCTTGATTGTGACCACATGGCACCTTCAGGATGGCTGAGGGATCAGACCCAACCAGCATACATTTAGGAAGGGCATGTCCTGCCTGACCACACTGATCTCATTTTATGAGCAGGTGACCTGCCTGGTAGCTTAGGGGAAGGATATGTCTACCTGGACTTCAGCAAAGCCTTTGAGACCATCTCCCACAGCGTACTCCTGAAAAGCTGTCAGCCCTCCGCTTGGACAGATGCACTGTTCACTGGGTAAAAAACTGGCTGGATGGCCAGGCCCAGAGAGTGATGCTGCATCCAGTTGGCAGCCAGTCACTAGTGGGCTTCCCCAAGGATCAGTGCTGGGCCCAGTCCAGTTTAATATCTTTACAGATGATCTGGATAAGGGGATCAAGTCTATCACAAGCACATTTGCAGATGGCACCAAGCTGGGTGCAAGTGTCGATCTGCTGGAGGGTAGGAGGGCTCTGCAGGGGAACCTGGACAGGCTGGATAGTTGGGCTGAATCTGACGACGTGAGGTTTAACAAGGCCCAGTGCCGGGTCCTGCACTTTGGCCACAACAACCCTCTGCAGCACTGCAGGCTGGGGTCTGAGTGGCTGGACAGCAGCCAGCCAGAAAGGGACCTGGGAGTGCTGGATGACAGCAGCTGAACATGAGCCTGTGTGTGCCCAGGTGGCCAAGAAGGCCAGTGGCATCCTGGCTGGTATCAGGAACAGTGTGGCCAGCAGGACCAGGGGAAATGATTCTTCCCCAGTACTCAGCACTGGTGAGGCTGCACCTTGAGTCCTGTTCTCAGTTGGGCTCCTCAGTTTAGGAAGAATATTGAGGTGCTGGAGCATGTCCAGAGAAGGGCAACAAGGCTGGTGAAGGGTCTGGAGCACAAGTCCTGTGAGGAGCAGCTGAGGGAGCTGCAGTTGTTTAGCTTGGAGAAAAGGAGGCTCAGGAAAGACCATATCACTCTACAACTGCCTGAAAGGAGGGTGTAGCCAGGTGAGGGTCTGTCTCTTCTCTCAGGCAACCAGCAACAGGACAAGAGGACAAAGCCTTAAGCTGCACCAGGGGAGGTTTAGATTGGACATTAGGTAGAGTTTCTTCACAGAAGGAGTGGTTGGTTGTTGGGGTGGGCTGCCCAGGGAGCTGGTGAAGTCAGCATCCCTGGAGGTGTTTAAGAAGAAACTGGATGTGGCACTCAGCGCTGTGGTCTAGTTGACACGGTGATGTTTGGTCATAGCTTGGACTTGATCTCAAAAGTCTGTTCCAACCTAATTCATTTTGTGATTTCCTGTTCTACCTTCTTTTAACCTTGAGAGGGAGGCACTCCAGTTATTTATCTACCCCTGTGCAGGATCATGCTTGTCATCCTGTCAGTCCTTCCCTACCCTAGGCATGTAGGTGATTGGAAAAGCTCTATCTCATAAATCTCCTGCCCCCTTATTTGTCAACACTTAGCCCATGTTGCAGTACAACAGGGTCACTGTGTTAATGTGTGGAACTGATGCCAACCCTTGTCATGCAGTTTTAAATGTTCAGACATACAATCAGAAAATTGTGTTGTCTCTCAAAGGTCAGATCTACTAGAGAAGCATTCAGTAGTCAGCAGTTTGGGCAGTACAGCCCCCTGAGAAGGAATGGATTTGAACACTCACTGGATATCAGGAGCTGGTGTGTCACCCAAGTAAACCTGTTCCAAACGAGGTCTTACTCTGTTAGTGTATTTGCAATATTTTTAGTCTTCTCTTTCTGTTTTTTAACTCTTCTCTTTTCCTCGAGTTTATGAACATTGTTGCCCGTTGATGCTCTGCCCTAGCACTGCTGTGCCTGTGAAATCAAGCTGCTTTTTTGTCTTTGGTGGTTTACAGCTCAAAACAGTTGGTTCCCCACCACCACCCCCACACCTGCCAAGAGATCATCTGATATACCAGACCTCTAAATTAAGATACAGTGTGACTTGCAAATTCTGAATTGGTGAGCTGTTCAGTTCATTTAGCTGCTAGAAAGCAATATGTGAAATCTGTGACATGATGTTTTTTGGAATTTACTATACTAAGCCTGTCCAGTTCAACAGTCTAATTAGTTACTACTGGCTGTGTTCTGAAGATGTAGCAGTTAAATTACAGCTGGAAACAGCAGAGTGAGAAATGTCTTCCTTAAGCATTTTGTAATTCTTGTCTTTAGGAATTTTGGTTTTTTCTTGTATGGGTGTTTGTTTGCTTATTTATTATGTTTTTTTACATAAGAAAAGTGGTTTACCCTCTTTATCCCTGTGCTTATTTCTCTCTGGAGTTGCAGCTAGCTCATCTACAGTCAGCTGTCTGACATTACTTGTTTTCTTGAAGCAGCATCTGTAAGTTTGTCCCTAAAGCATAATTGTCAACCATGAATTTAAATAACTCAGTACTGCTATAAAATGACCAAGGAAGCTGAATGATTAGGGTGACAAGTCATGTGGCTGGTTAACATAAGCACAGCCCCTTTCCTGCTCATGAAGATCGTAATTCTGCAGTCAGGGTTTGGGAGCTTTATTTCTGTAAATGCGTAATAGCATTATAGCATGAATTTAAAATCATTATTTTGAGTTATTTGAAATACGTGTTTATAGAAGGAAATATTTTTGTATGTAAGTCCAGTCTTGGCACCATACAAACAAATGTCAATAAGCTATTTCCCAGGAAAGCTTCCAACTTCATTTAGAATGAAGGTATAAGGTGGGTGCACTGTTTAAAATTAGAATGCAAGTTGGTATCTGAGCAGCAAAGGAAAAGCCTGATCGTTTCCACAGTGGCAAAGTTTAGGAATGTGTCTGCAAGACTGTGATGTTGTTGCAACTTGTTTTCTTACTCCATTAATCAGAATGATAAAGTGGTGACAGGAGGTACTCCACTTGCATCCGGAATGTCTTCCTGATGTACCCTCATGATTGATGAGATTCATTTTAGAGATGTCTGCAAGAGAGCAGCATCAAGCACAGACTATTGTGATTGGAAAGAAAGATTCTGTCATAAATTTTAACACAGTAAAGAGAAAGTTGTTTGTTTTGCCAGGAGTCAGGACATCTTTCAAAACAGTTTTATGCAGAACTATGAAACAAAGGTCTCTTCTGCGATTAGAAATCCCTCTGCTCTTCCCTTAATTCAAAAGAGGTGAAACACTTTTCTGAAAGGAGTTTGCATGACAACTTACAGAAGTTTTAAGATATTTTTATTGCTGTTTTCTAGGGGCAGTATGATCTGATGAAAATAAAGGTTTTGTTTGACCTGTGTTAAATGGTAGTTTGCTGCATACCTGCAATTTCCAAATCTACTAAACCTGAAGATAATTATAGACATGGTATAAAAAAGTCACAAATATTAAAGTCTGCATGAAACATTTTAAAATTCCTCCTCCCTCTTTGTTTTTTTCTTTTTTTTTGTATCCTTTGTCAGCAGGGTGCTGTAGAAGAGTTAACAGTAAGCATACATGTGTCCTTAGGTTTTTTTTGCCAAGTTTTACTTATTTCCCCATCTGTATAAGAGCCACCCTTGGTGGTGTGTAGCCCTGTGGGGACCTTCTGAGCATGAGAATAGCCATATGTCAAGGCCAGAGCTGGCCCTCAAAATCAGTGTTGCCTCTTTATTGTGAGAATGCCCTTCCTGTGGACAAATTAATTTATGATCATTCTAAATCACTGTATAGTGATGTAAAGAAGGTGTATGATGAGACATCATTCACGTAATAAAATTGTTATTTGTTGATTTTAATAGCCTTCAGGATGGCAAGTTGAGAATGAGAGAAATGCATATATTAAGATTTTTATCAGATAGCATTATGTACAGATTTCAGCAGTGGAAAACAAGAACAGGGAATATTAGTTCTTAAAACAGTTCCTGCAGCTGTTATTAATCATGCAGATAATGCATAATATGAGATGGTTACATAAGATCCTTGGTTTAAAGTTTCCCTTAAAATGTGTAATTTGAATCTGAAAAAGAAGCTTTCTTCTGAGGCAGTGGCAGCATTACTGTCTGAGAGCTGCTGAAGACCCTTTAGCACAAGATAGGAAGGGAAACGGATGGTGCTTGGAGCCAGCCACTCCCACATTGCCTGTGGACAGTTTGTTGAAACAAATTTCCACATTTTAGCAGATGCTGCTCAGAGCCTGCAGCGCTGGAGATCCATCAGGGCCCCTTTCGTTTGATGCAGGTGACCAGGGGATGGCAAGTCCAAGGCGGCTGACCTTGAACAGGAGTCATCAAATCAGCTGTTGGTAATGAAGCAGTGCAAAAATACCTGAGGCTCACTGAGAGCACTATCAAATCTAAAAAATGCATTTCTTGTATTCCCAGGCAACACATTATCAAAAAGACTGCAGGCAAAAATACCTACCTTGCTATAAATAGTAGGTATATAGGTTGACAGCGATTGCCGTTTTGTGTACAGTGATGTTCCTTGAAATGCACAGTACCTGCTTTGGCTCAGTTACAGCTGCCATAAAACTTTCAAATAATGTGAGCATCTTGTGTGATGGTCTACTTTACTTAATAAAAATGGAGTTATGTTTTTTTTAATTACACTAGCAAGTAAGACAGTGTGTTTGGCTTGGTAACTGTGAATGAGAGTCTTGAAAAGCAAATGCCCTCTTAAGAATTTTTGTTAGTAAGTCTTGCCAAGTTTTGCAAGATATGGGAGAAGGGGAGAACTGATAGCTTTATTAAATCTGTTTTCTTAATATTAAGATTTGATATACCTTTAAGGTGCAGTAAGTTTTGCTGTTAATGATATTTAGTTTTTACTTCCCTGATGCTATATAAATAGCATGTTAATTTTAAGAATCACTCTCTACTGCCATCTTTTTTTGAGGGTCCTATAATGAGTAGTTTATGTGGCACATTATTATCTTTTAGGTACCTAGATTCTGTAATTAGCATACAAGCTTGTAACTCCAGATTAGTTTTTTTGCCTATTAAATCTGTTAAATCTATAGTATTATGAATGCTCTTTCTCATGAGAAAGGGCAGTTCTTAAAAACCATGGAGACAGGATCTTCCTGCTTTCTCCTTCCTGAAGCATATGTAAGCATAGCATTTATAAGCACCATTTAGGCAAACTGATAAGCAACTGGGAATGCTGGCTTCTGGATACAGGGGGAGCGGCACTCCAGGTTGGCTGCTCTTGCATGTGTGTGTGTGTGTTCATTTGTCCTTGCCCATCAGTCAGGGGGTGTCTGGCCCTGGAACTCCCTGCCTCTCCAGCACTGAGTGTTTGCAGTTGCAGAATAGCAGCATGCTGTCCAGTGGAGATCTCAGCCCCACCTCCAGGAATGGGCGCAGGGAGCAGCAGGTGATCCTCCTTGCAGAGGCAGCCACAGCACGGCACACAGCTTCGCTGAGGCTGCTACGGGCCAGAAGGCAAGCACACCAAATGTCAGGTGCCTGGCCGCAGATAAGTAACTCCTGGTGTGGTGGGCAAGATAAGATACTCTGTATTTCAGCCGTGGGACTGGGGTGTCTGTGTGCCCTTGCTCGAGAGAAGAAGGAAGTAGCTCACCTTTCTGAAAGACAGGGATGTAAGTTGTCTGAAGATTTGGGTTGACACTGATTTGCTTCATTTTTGCCATTTGTTGTGCAACTATAAATTTGAAAAGTTTTGTGGTTCTTCCCTAATGAAATTATTTGGCAAATGCTGAGTCATAATAGTTTTAATTTTAAGGGGTGAGCAAGACTCTCTGGTTACATGTCTTTATTGAGAACATCTCTGTTCATAATGTTTCGTATGAGTAAAGCATGATTTTGGAAGTCTGCCACCATTATTTTAGAAGTGGTTTGCAGGCCAGAATGGATGTAGTTTAATTGTAATGAGGTTAAAGGATCCTGCAGTGTTCCAGATATTTAGTGCTTGGCTCCAATTTCTCTGGAGTCTAGATCTTTGAATAGACTGACTTTTCTGTAGTCCATTTCAAATTAATTTCAGATTTTCTGAGTTACTCATTTGATAAAACTGAATTTGGTAACCAAACAAAGGCAATTGTCAGAATAAATAGTACTGAGGTATTCTGCTAATGTCACTAGCAGCATCATCCTTACCCACATTTTCATTAGTGTCTATGATATGCAGAAGACAATTATTTTATAATAGGGGCAGATATAAAAAGAATATAATGCCTTCTGGATCAGTCTAAATTGTTAATTCAGTAGTAGAAACCTTAAACAGAGTAATAGATCCTAATAATTTGCATGGTCAAACACTTAAAAGGTTGGACGTGTTTGTTGTTACTGTATTTTATACTGTTTGGAAACACTCTGGGGATCTTAACGTTAGGAAGGTTAGTGGTCCTTATTTTGAGTATAGATAATTCTGAAGACAAGTCTTATGGAAACTTGCATAACTGCTTCCCTTAATTTGCTGAGTTATCCAGGTGTTTTTTTGAGAGATGTCCTGTGCTGTCACTTCTGAGAGTACAAGCTGTGTCTTTTCCATGACACACAGGACACTTGGTAGTTGCCAAAGTGATTACTCTTTCTGAAGCAAAGTAAAAGCATTGAGACTTTAGTAAAATACAATTCAGAGTACTCCCAAGTTATGGACATATTAAATAGGTGTTCCTGAAAATCTACTCTTTATGGATATATAGTACTTGCTGCTGTTTATCACAGATGAGACCATTTGTTGTTATTTTTTTTTGGTTTTTAGCCTCTTGATAATAGTGAAATGTGACACCTCCCCTTATAATACTGTATAATGATTTTTTAAGACAGTAAATCTGTACTGGGCATAATATTGTGAGATATGTAAGTTTTTCCATGTTTCAAGATGCTTTATGTGTGGGGTTTTACTGTAAGAAAATTGTATCATTTAGTTGCATGCCACAAAATAAATTGCAGCAAAGATTGCTTTAAAATCCTCCGCTTCTCAGCCTTGGGAAGGAGGAAACAGCATCATCCATTTGTGTAAGAAACCAGTTCCTTCAGGCTGAGATAGCACACAAAATTTGTTTCATAATAAAAACCTTTTAAAAATAAACTTCAGGGGGAATTGCTGTTGTAAAAACCTTTTAAAAATAAACTTCAGGGGGAATTGCTGTTGTCAACTCAAAAGCTTTCAGTTAAAATTCATATGAGTTAGCCATGGAGAAAGGTGTTATTATTCTGTTATTATGCAGTAAGGTGCATTACTGCTGAAAACCTGTATTTTTCAGGAAACAGCAATCTGCATACATTTTGCTCTTTGTGTTACACAGTACAGAACACATATGGGCACGTTTTTGGTGCAGAGATGGTGATGATGATGCCGATGATAATTTTTTAAATTAGCTTTAAATTAAGAGGCTGTTATTGCCTTAGGGGTGCCTGTATTCTTACCCACCTTAAGGTTTGACAACAGGAAGGGCCTGCATGTGCTGTGTACTTGTTAATTTGGCTAATCACAGAAGGGTACTGTAACTTGTGTTAATGCAATGTGTAAGAGAAACTAAGAGTATTTCAATGGCAGGAAGTACTGGACTTAAAATTCATGCAGCTCCCATTTTTTACCTTCTTTTGTTTTGCAGTCCACCCCTTTACACCTAGCAGCTGGCTACAACAGAGTTCGGATAGTCCAGCTTCTGCTTCAGCATGGTGCAGATGTACATGCAAAGGACAAAGGGTATGTAAAATTATTTGATTTATTACCTGTTTGCAGCAGTGGTTTTGTATTAGTCAAGATAATGAATTATTTCTTTGGTTCATGTTGCAGCATCATCTCAAATAGTTGTCTAAGAATGCGATGTTTGCTTCCAAAATCTGAGCGTGCTTCAGATTAGTTGTGATTACACTTGTTTCAAATCGTCTTTTACGCTTTTAAATTTTTTTCCTAACCCAGTCACAGACTACCCTTTGAAATTGTGGACTAACAGCATTACTTTTGGAAAGGCAATGGGGAGAAGATACAAGGGCTTAGTGAAAGAAGTGCATTGAAAGACCTATCTGTGGTCTCATTATCCTGTTTCACATATATGGATGTAATTCCAACTAACATCAATAACGCTCATGTGCTCACAACTGAGCACATACAAGTGGTCCTTGTAGATCTATCTCCATTGAAGCTGACAGCAAAAATCAAGATACAGTAGAGGCCAAACTATTCTGGTTTTGCATTAAGGATGGTAGTTATGTAAGATATCAGAAAAGTGCAAAGCAGTCAGAAATCTGAGATGATACATGCTGTGCGTTGTTCTCAGCCATACATTTCTGATCTCTGAGATGATGATTTTCATGCTGGCTGGATAGAAAGGCTTAGACCTAACATTGTAGAAATTGGGCCCCTAGTTAAAGGCATACATTTATGTATGTCCATAGAAGTCCATAGAAGTAAGATATGGGTTTGTTTTGTCTCCAGCAGCAGACTTGAGGCTCTTCCTGTATTTTCATTTTCTGCTGAGTCCAGCCTAGTGTTAAAAGAGATTTTAAATTAACTTCTTAGCTTCTTTCCTTTGTTTCCTTTCTCTCCAAAACAGTCCTGAGTGTACTTAAACTCTTAAAGTTTGTCTAATTATAGCTCTTTCGTCTGTCCATTTACCCCAATGGCTTTTTTTAACAGTATTGTTGTGAAATGCATAATGACATGTTATGCAAATCAAAAAACCAAAAATACACCCAAAAAGCCCACAAAACCGCCCCAAAACCAAAACCCACCACAAAAAAACCCTCACTCAAACAGAAAACACAACAAAACACCTTCCTCCCACCCCAAAAAAACCCCCAACCCCACAAAAAATAAACCACAAAAATCCTACAGTGAAGCTCCATATAATACCTATTTAGGTAGATCCAACATTATTAAACAATTGAAGGTATTTTACACCTTTCCAAAATTTCAGCAAAATTTGGTAGAAGATTCCAGTGTAGATGCTATAATGAAGCTTGAACAATTTGCTTGGAATGTGTGAAAAGTAGTTAAGTTGAACTTGAGCTGGGGGCTGGAGCGGGAGGGGAAGGAAAGCAAACAAAGAAAGGAAAACCTTTCAATACTTACTCTGTACTGAACTTAAAAAAACCCCCAAACATATTTAGAAATATCTAACATCCTAGTAAGCTCCCACTTTTTTTTAGTGGCATCACACATTTAGAATCAGTGTGGTGTTTTGTTATACCTCACTGTTTCTTATTTATACATAATTTATCAGTAAATAGGCTATAAATAACTGTCCCTTTTCATTTAAGGATCTAAATTAGGCCACATTGATTTTATAGAACTCTTAGGTTTTCTTCAACAGAGTCAATTCAGAGAAAGTGCTTAGGAACTGTGCTGCACTTTCAAAATGATCACCACTTTTAGTTACTCCCAAAGAGAAGCCCAGCTGAGGAAGCAGCTCTTTCTCCAGTGGTCTCTCCTTTCCCTTGCAGCTGTTGTGCTGGAAGAGGGAAGGGCAGAGGATGCTGCAGAAGTGGCCAGGTACATTGCTGCAGCGATTTTGCTGACAGGCCTTGAAGCCCTCATTCCTCTGGGACAACCATCATTTTGGAAGGGGGCAGGTTTTTTAAGTGCTCTTTGGAATGGATAGTCTCTCTCTGTCTCACATGTGCACCCCTAAGTCGTAATTAAGAAAAGTAATGATGGAAAAAACAGTCTGCAAGTTTTCCCCCACAAAAAATATCCTGTGGCAAATGTGTTGCTGCTTCTGAAAGCATCCACCTTAAAATTAAGTTGACTTAATTGCTGTCTACTCCTTGCTGTCCTAATTCTCTCTGAGTTGATTTTGCAGTCCTGAGAATTATCCCCTGTATTTTTCATAGGTGTTGAGGGGTTAATTATGGTTTTCATGTATTATGTGTACTGATTTGTTGAGCCATAACTAGCCTGTCTTGCTTGGTTTGAAATAAACTCATTTTGTCCTCTGCGGTAATTGCCCATCTTGCATCTCCTTTTCAATGCATGGCTTTCATTACATCTTGTGCTTATGACTAAATCCCTGTTATTTACTTTGCTTGTGTCATTTTTAAGTATGGCCTGCAGTAATATAGCTCTACAAAAATCACAGGGACTCTCTTACAAGTATCTTGAACAGTTAAATAGGTTGTACCGTAAAAAATGGAGGAAAATCAGGTCATTCCACAGTCTAGAGCAGCGATTTGAGTCTGCTTTCTATGGATATTTGTACATCTTCATAAAATACCCAGGAGTTACTTCAGCATTATCTGGGGAGTTTTGCCTTTCACATAGCATTTTAAACAGGAGTTCCTATTTAGGCAGAAGCAGAACACTGTTGAGGAAATTGAATGTGGGATGGGACTTCTCCCCCTCCTTATAGCTTCAAGAAAGATCACGTCAAAGCCAGTTAATGCTAGTCTTAATGGTAGATTAAACATCTGTGGCCTGTTAAGGCAAAAAAATCCCCACAACAAAAAAAAACCCCTCCAAAAACCAAGCAACAAACCCCCACATTTTGATGCCACTCTTTAAGTAACATGTTCTTTGGGGAAGTCAGATTTTCCCATTAGTTTGTAAATCCTAATTTTTAAATACTTAACTATTTAAACTTTAATTTGATTTTTTCATCTCAGTAGGAGAAAATTGTTCCTCCTTTAAAAATGCTGCTTTAAAAAAATTTGTCATTTGCCTTCTTCTTCCATGCAGTGGTCTTGTGCCTCTTCATAATGCATGTTCTTATGGACACTATGAGGTTACAGAGCTGCTGCTTAAGGTAAGCAGAAGGATGGAAAGTAATTACTGTTGATTTATATGTGTTAGATGAGATATGAACTATTTATATCGGAGTTGAAAAGTAAGATTTTTTTTTCCTACTAGTAACAGGGTTTAAACATCATGTTGTCATTTCAGAATTCTGCAACTTTAGGTCTTTGTTGGACCAGTCTATGTGTTTTTTCCTTACCTAATTTCTTTGGACTGATAGTAGGGTTTAATTTGAATCTTTCTGTTCAAAAATTAGCTTGCACAGAAATTCCAAATTTTTTTTGAGGATTCAACAGTATTTTTGTGTATACTGGTATTTTTAATTTAATTTTTTTTGGTGTGTGTGTTCACAAATGATTTGAACCAATTTTTATAATAAAAATTAAAAATCTATAAGCTTTTCAGTTGCTGATTTCTTACTAATCCAAGGCTTTTTTTGCTGTGCTAGCACGGTGCCTGTGTGAATGCCATGGACCTCTGGCAATTCACCCCGTTGCACGAGGCTGCTTCCAAGAACCGTGTGGAGGTCTGCTCCCTCCTGCTGAGCCATGGCGCCGATCCCACCTTGGTCAACTGCCACGGCAAGAGTGCTGTTGACATGGCTCCAACGCCCGAGCTCCGGGAGAGACTGACCTGTAAGTGTTGCCAGACTGAGAACACCTGGTGGTGGGTGTCAAAGGATGCTTTCCTTGCAGGCCACCTTCCTCAAGCTTCAGAAGTGGATGCAAAGCAGCAGAGTAGCTGCAGCTGTGCTGCACGCTTTGAGGTGCGCAGGTACCTCTGATACATCATTTGTGATGTTGCCTGGATTTCTGAAGTTTAAAATTATTGAGACGCTGCTGAATCAGTGACTTTCGGGTTTTTTTATGTTTAAAGTCCAGTCACACAGGAGCCTCTATACTGAGGCTCTGTATTGCATTTAGAAACTTACAGAAGATGGGTAGCTTCAGTGTGGAGCCTTGTAGATGGAAATTCCGTCACCTTATTTTGTAGTCTTTGCAATGCTTATGCTGTTTACAAACCAATATTTCAACTCTAATTTTAATTTGTTTGCATTTGCTTTTCCTCTTTGGGGGATTTATTTCCTCACTCTTACAAAATGTAGAAGATAATTAAATGAGACCTATATGAAAACAGAGCATTATGACATTACAGAAAACTTCTCGAGAGTTAGATTCTCAATTATAATTAAGTTTTTGGTTTTGTCTTTCACCTTTCCAGTATAGCAGAAGCCCCCAGACACTAGTAATGTGATCCTGCACTACTCACAGTCACAGCTAGTCAGGTTTTAGTCTGTCGGTATTCTTTGCAGGGGAGGATGGTGGGATCATGTGCAGGAGAAAACTTTGGTCTCGGAATAAAGAGGAGGGTATTAGTATCTTTTAGGTATTTCTCTACTCTGAGTTCTGGGCTAAAGGTTCTGGCTCTGAGGAAGGTTAATTTAGCACTTATTTAAATTAACAAGCAAAAAACAAAATCAATTTAAACTTTGGTTTATTTCTGTACTTAGAGTTCCTCAAGGGCAATGGGGGAAGATTCATGTCCATTAATATCCACTGAAATTTGTAAACAAATGTGAGCATTATTTCAAATTTGACAGTATCTTGATGGGATAGCTTGTATTTGCATCCCAAAATACCATGGTTTTTATGTTCTTGAGTTGTTTGGTTTTATTCTTTGGGAACAAAGTTAAGTTTTATTTGTTATTTCAAGATTTATTTGCACTTGTGCTTTGAGTAATGCTTTGCTTACAAAGAAATTTAAACCCGACATTAAAACAAAGGTGGGAGAAGAAAGCCCCTCTTTAACAAGCTTAGGATTTCAAGCTTGCATATGAAAGAAAAATATTCATATTTTTACTAAAACTGAGGTGTTTTTTTTCTAGTTCCCAGGGTCAGATGTAATTTTTGCTAAACTACCTTTCGTCTGTACTTTTTAAGAGAAACACTTCTTCAAATTTAATGTTATTTCAAACTAAAATGGACTAGTTGCTGAACTAAACAAGATTTGGAAATAACAAAATTAGCTAGCTATACTGGCCAAGATATATCTGCTATCAAAACTTGTTTCATTTTTGTAGCAGTCTGGCTTCAATTGCTTAGCTAGTTAGCCTTCTTTAAGACAAGTAGTTTAGTATTTTATATTAACATTTTATATATGTATTATTGTTGGTTTTGTTGTTATTATTTATAATTTTATAGAAATATATATATTTAGGCTTTATGGTGAATTGTTTATCATGCAAATACAATAAGGTTTTTGACAAGCAACTGTAATGCTTTGTTTTCTTTAGACTATCTCATAGCATTGTGCTCATTTGAACATGGGTGTGGGTAATGTAGAGATCACATATGCATTCAATGTCAAGTGGGTGGAGGATAATAGAGGGAAAAGCTGTAAGGATTTAACTCAAGGAATCACTTCCCCTGTCCTTTAGCATGTCCCTTTGGTTTCAGCAAGTGTGTTTTGTGTTCTGTGTCCCAGGTCAGCTGCCACCCGAAGACATGCAGGAGCATTCCTCTTTCCTCTAAATTGACTATAGCTGTCTTTCTGCAATAACATTTATAAATGTGACATCTTGCTGAATATTAAATGCGTCTTTTTCCTCTAACAGATGAATTCAAAGGACACTCTCTACTGCAAGCAGCCAGAGAGGCAGACCTAGCCAAAGTGAAAAAGACACTTGCTTTGGAGATCATTAATTTTAAACAGCCACAGTCGCATGAGACTGCACTGGTGAGATTATACAGCCAATCCATTTGTTTTATGATAAATGTGCTGCTAGCCTGGAGTCAAGGAGTTTTATTTCTACACTATGAAAATACATTCATCTTCTGAGATTGAGGATTTGCCATTGAACACTTTCTATACTAAAATAAAATCACCATTACAGAAAAAACACCATATAATTTATTTTATCACTTTTTTCCTTCCTTCTGATAGATTACATAAGCTATTCAGCCGCTCTTCACCTTTTCATTTTTCACTTCTCTTGCATTTTTTCCCTTGCATAAATATCTTTTTTTGTTAGTTGGTTGCTGTGTTTTTTTATGGGGTTAAATTTTATTTCTGTAGCCCAGTTTCCTTCATGTTTTATGTGAGCAAACTTGGATTACAAATTTTTTTCATAGGATATGTAAAATTGTGGTGAAAATTGGTGTATATCAAAGAGTCTTACAGGTTTGGAATAGTACTGACAATACCACAATAGCTATAGAAACAGGGTTCTTTTGAGATTTTCATGGCATTATCCTGCTTTTCTTTCGTTGTTTGAAGAAGCAGGGGAAGCAAAGAACACAGCCAGTATCCTAGATGTAGTGAAGACTTTGAAGCTGAGACTGATGGTATTATTAAAACCAATATAGTTACGATACTTTATTCCAATCGAACATTTTCTTCCCGGTGGTAGGTCTGAGCTGCAGGCATGCAACTGCATATTTAGTATTAGAACATTGTGGTTGTGATCAGAACACTGCATGTTGGCTACCAGGCATTCATATGCTCTGTTTCCTTCGTGGAGGACTCAGCATCCTAGCCTGAAGTTAGAAGCAAGATAGAGAAGAGAGGTTTATAGGCTGAATGTGAAGACAGTTTGAAATTTGGGATGATGTTATCCTTTTCTTTCTGAGTGTATCAGCTGCTGCTATGTGGCATCTCTTTAGCTGTGTAATGATCAGTTAATAGTTCTGTGATGTTCTTTGCTCTTTTCTGCCTGCTGATTCTACAGAGCTGGACCCAACAGGATATTTTAGCGCTATTGATGTTTTGGGTTCACTGTTCACTAAGTGCTTGACTGTGATTTTCCAATTTTTGGCTGCCATTTGTGAGATTTTCAAAGTGTCTCCAGTCCAGGTGGAAGGACTTAGCTTCCAGGATGGGGGTTACGTGTAATCCAACTGAGCTATTCCTGCCCTAAGCATGATAACATTTACCATGGGTCACTGGGGACTCTGCTTTATTAGCCAAAAGGCCAATGCAAGCACCTGACGTGGTGTTGCTTTTTTAATGTTGTTTTGAGATTCGGCAATACTTCAGCATTTGTGTGTTTTAGGGCTTGTTTATCATACTGGCAGGAAATACAGGCAGGATATTATCTGCAAAGCCTTAAAAATGCTGCCACTCTTCAGGAAAAAATTTGTTGTTAATGTGTACTTACAAACCTTGCCTTTGCAAAATGTGAATGTGCCTTGCTGACTAACAGCAGTGTGGAAGCTTGAGTGAAAGTTACTTCATAATGAAGGCTGAAACCTTGCAAAAGGTGGTTGTTGGTACTCGTGCTACCTATTAGCCTTGGGTTTGGGTTCTGTAATTGTAAAGGCTATTGCTTTGCTACTGGAAAGTTAGAGAACTCTTACATGAGACTATCTACCTTTTATGGGTTACTGGTTAAAAACGTGGGTAAACATGAAAGTATCCAAAAGTTTCTCCTGTCTTTCATTGTCTGCTATCTTGAGATGTCCAAACTTGAAATAAGCATTTCTGGACTGATTTTAAAGCTGGGTATTTAATCTTATCTGGAACCATGCTGGTAATTCCAGGCTTCAGGAATGCATCAAAAGGGCTGCTGTTGAGAAACCAAGAGATGCCAACCACATTTAGGAGAATAGTTACACCTAGCAAAGGGCTGCGTGGTCCCACAAGGGCAGGCATGAGCATTGAGAAGTTCTGTGTGAAGGATGTATCTTTCTCCTAGCATGGAAAAAAAGATACTCTAAGAGAAATGTACTGCCTGTTTGCTGATTACATAATCTGTAGTTGGGTGCATGACACAGATGGCCATTAACAAGGTCAGTACACACTCGAACAGAAGAAGAAACAAAGCAATATTCAACTCCTGACAATCTGACAATTGCAGCAGAATCCTTACAGACCCCTTTGGAGACCCTCTGTAAAAAGTTAGGTGGTTTCAAACTCTTTGTCTTTCCCTTCTTCATGCATTATGTGTCAGCTTTGTCCTAACAGCTGGTTAATGTGGTTGGGACCGTACTGCTTTTTTTTCTAAGTGACAAATAGCTTTAAAATGAAAATTGTTTTTCTGAGTAGAATAATTGATCACTAACCTGTATTTTGTTCAGTATGATGAATTGTTGGTAAATTTTGTGATCTGATTTTAGCAGAATAAATAAGAGATTAAGTAATGTGTCTTTAAAGTTCTTTATCATCTGTGTAGTTGAAATCTGCTTTATATTTACTTTTTTGCAGCATTGTGCTGTGGCTGCTGTGCATCCGAAGAGGAAACAAGTTACAGAACTATTGCTCAGGAAAGGAGCAAATGTAAATGAGAAAAACAAAGAGTAGGTTTCCGAAATTTTTGAATTTTCCAAAGGCCTCTGTCATACTAGGAATGTAAAACTAATTCATCACTGTTTTTTCCCCCTCTAGTTTCATGACACCTTTACATGTTGCAGCTGAAAAGGCTCATAATGATGTCATGGAAGTTCTGCATAAACATGGAGCAAAGGTAACTATACTTACATGTATTTTATTCAGTACAAAAGGCAAAAAGAAGGGTTATGTTGGTTATACACCATGGAAGTTTTTATGATAGTTACTGTTTTTTATTCTGTATGCCTTGTGCTTCTTGTGTTAACACTGAAGTGTGTTTTGTCTGAAGTAAGTACAGGATCTTCAGGAATTTTATTTGAAAACTGTTTCTCTCTGAGTAACTGAATACAGGCTTTAGGAGTCCAGCTTACTCATTTTTAATGAAACTTGATTCTAATTTCTAATAAATGGGATTATCTGGGTGCCTCGTGTTGCTTTATCTTGTTGGCTTGAAAAAAATTGGCTGAGGGTACTGACACTGAGTTTAGTATTGTAATGCTGAGTATTCCTTAGCCCTTGCTTGTTTCTTATTCTCTTCGTCAGATTGTTTTGCCATGCCCTTTAGCTATTGATAGATGCTGACCTAAGTAATTTGTGAGCTTGTGGTGAAGCTTGTTTAGAAACACATTGTTCAGCAAGTTATTAAAAGCAGAGGAAGGTATAACTATCTTTATTTAGAATGTGGCTTAACCATCTTTCAGAAGTGTTTCTGAATGATCTTTCTACAAGTTCTAGCAGCAAACTTAACATTCATGGTAGTGATATACATTGCTCCTTAATTTTCTCAGAAATTCTTCTTGATGGATGCTTTCTTTACATTGGCTAAAATATAAAAGATCTCCTTATTTTTTTGCTTTGACTTGGGCTCAGATTACTCTTTCAAGTCTTCCTTTTTATTCAGGGAGCTAGAAACAAAGAAATCCTTGTTAGGAATACCTGTTGTATTATGTTATTGCCTGTAATAACGATCAAGTGTCACTCTTGCCATGATAAGAGGTATGAGCAATGTAGTTGTATGCATAGTTAAGTGGTTTTAGTTTGAAACAATTAATTTTAATTTATGAGTCTGTATGAGAGCTCACTGCCAGGTTTCTGATTCACTGCCATAGTACTTTATTGGCATAATAAAATAGCTTAACAACAATAGCATGGCAGAGTTTATGGTATTTGAGAGTCCTCATGCACTGGTGACTACCAGGTTTTTCCTAAGAGGGAAAGCAGGGACAAAGTTCTTCGTTATAGTCATTAAAAATATTTATTATTATTTAAATTTATTATATTGAAAACATTCATTATTATTTTCCCAGATTCACTCTTAGTAGCATACCTATGCAGTGAAAGTAAAAAAAAATTCATTTTGTCGTAGGAGTAGATACCTCATAACTTTTATAGATCTGCTTTTGCACAGGAATTCAGTACTGATGGTATTTGGTTAGGCACTGAACTGGACATGCTGGAGTTTCAAATGTACTAATACCAGAGCACTGCCTGCTTTGAAATACAAGGAGTGTCTGTGTGCTGCTGCTGTACTCTCGGTATTTAAATTAGTGCTCCTTTGAGAATCTAGCTCATTTGTGGTCAAGTTAGGAGTAAGCTCAAAGATGACATTCTTACTAGAATGGATCCATTTTGGTTTTGTCAGTAGCCTGTTCTGATGGTAGCTTGTAGCTCTTTTATATCCTGAAGCAGGGGTTCCTAAATCATAATCCATGAGTCACTTGTGGACTGACTAATGGTTGTGAGTGGCCCACAGTTCTCTACAGAATAATGCTGAGTGGTGTGTTCTGTTGTTTATTCTATCAGCAGTATGTAAATAGAGGTGCATAGTGATCTTCATTCATATCCCATATCCTATGTTATTCTGAGGATAGGCCATTCACATTTATGATCTAGTAAAGTACTTAAGTGCATGGCAGGAGACCAATCAAAGTTAATATTAAGTACATATTTCCATACTGCAGTGGATCAGTGTCCAAAGTTTCTTAGCTGTAAAACAGTAAATAATGCATCCATAATTTTTAATGAGAGGTAGATCATTAAGGCTTTATGAGGCACTTTGAAGTTCCCAGATGGGATACGCTCAAGAGTATTAATTAGTTAACTTGGCATATTTAATCACTCTAAAATGTTTGTCTTGCTTGTATATTATCATTTGACCTCTTGCTCATGCTTTGACTGTAGGCATTCAGTTCATCAGATACTCTTGATATTGGTATCTTTTTGTTTCTGATTGTTGTGACATGGCAGCTTTCATTCCTGAAGCATGATACAGGTTTTGATGTTTTTCTTTTGTTGTGTTTTTGGAAGTTTTTCAATCATGTTTTCTCTTCTTGTGTCTTGAATTTTAGTTCCTGTGTAAGATGTAATCAGATACACTAAGGTATTGGATTGTGTCAGGTTGTATTTTTTACAAGAGAGGGTTCTTGTTAGCTGATGAGTCTAGTCCCCTACAATAGCAGCCTCACAGTGAAGATCCGTTTCTTCTTCGCACTGCACCCTCCTGCTTTTTAAATACCTCTCTTATTTGATGCTTCCTTCACTGAGGTATTTGCAGTGAACAAACTGACTCTTCTTTGCCATTGTTTTGGTAGGCTAAAAGCCTCAAATACTTGATCTTCTCTCATAAGGGAACATTGCCTTTTCCTATTCATCCTTATAACCCCTTCTCTTTACTAGCACCAGAGGAAATCTTGACATTCAGGCAACAAGAACAGAATCCATTCCCCCACTGCCTTCCATGATGGCACTTCCTCTGTTGTAGGTGCCTAACTGATGCATACTGGGATCATATTTGCCTTTTTAATAGACATAAGACAGTAGTACTCAGATCATTCCTGTAATCTTGCAGTGCACAGAGAATCTTAATTTTGCTAATATTTTACATTTGTGCCCTTCAGCACAATTCTCCTGTGCCGAGATCATTAATGCAAATAGTAAAACAAAATTATCCCGCCACCAAGCAGCCTTCCCCTTTCCAAAATGTTCAGTTCTTCAACCAATCTCTATTTTTTCAAAATAAAATAAAATAAAAACTTCCACTGTGATCTCATATGAAATGCTTACTGAAGTGTGTATGGATGACACCTACCATGTAGGGTTTTTTTACTTTGCAGCCATTTCTTCTGTCAAAGAGAGGTACTGTTAAATTCAGCTTTAATCTCCCTTTTGGAAACCACTACTGATTACTGACAGAGTAACAATTTGAAAAAGATGGGTAATTAGGGCTTCAAAGAAAGTAGAACTTTCTTCTTCTGAAATTCCATTACAAAAGGCAAACAACTGATGCACAACATAACCAGCAGTAATAGCTTTAAGAGACAAGGTCATATGAATTTCTGTAGATTGAAAATAATTTGTGATTGTTTTAGCATGTTATAGGAAATTCTTCTTTTTTCATGAGGAGCAGCTGTGTCAGACAGCAAAAGTGGGCTACAGTGAAGTACGTATGTGTAGCAATTTCTTGTTCTATGAAAAGGCTAGGGAATTTGGGATGAACAAGAGATGGTTTGTGGTCTTTGAGATGGATTTAATTATCCATAATGTTATCACAGTGTAAATTTGCTATTTGAAGTATGTTAGATGTTAATAAACAGTGAAGGACTGCTTGAATAACATGTGCTTGATCGAGACTTATTTTACAGAAAGAACATCTGAGACATTGATCTCTTCACTCTGGTGCCCAGTGACAGGACCTGAGGGAATGGCCTGAAGCTGTGTCAGGGGTGGTTTAAGTTGGATATTAGGAAAAGGTTCTTCACCCAGAGGGTGGCTGGGCACTGGACCAGGCTCTCTAGGAAGTGGTCACAGCACCAAGCCTGACAGAGTTCAAGAAGCTTTCGGACAATGCTGTCAGGCACATGGTGTGACTCTTCGGGTGTCCTGTGTAGGGCCAGGACCCATCAATGATCCTGGCAGGTCCCTTCTAACTCAGGATGTTCTGTGATTCTGTGATTTGTATTGGCAAGAATTAACCTATTGGCAAGCAATTAACCATAAGTTGCTTATTTTGGTGTGTCTTGCTGGCCCTTACTGACAGCACAGACTAGGTTCCTAATCTGATCTGTGAAGAAGTCCTTGTGCACATCAATTTCACATCAGCGTGTTATGTCTAAGCAAGACACATTCTATGGAAGGTGTTTTCATTAGCTTGGTACTTGAGTTTGCAGAAGTTGACTGTCAATTTAAGGAACAGGTGGGAAACCTGGGATTTCTTAGAATTTTCTTGAAGAATGTTGATCATAAATATTTGTGGTTTTAAATGACACTTTTTCCTTGTTTGCCTGGCTTATGGTGTGAGACAGCATTTCACACCACTGCTTACTTGATGTTGAATATTCTCAAATTACCATACAAAAAATAAAAGCAGAGCATCCATCTTCAAAGAATCCTCAAACATAAGCAATTTTTATTAGATCCGTAATCAAATCTTCAAATGCCATGATTTTATCTTTGAAGATGATCAAAATCTTTAATTTAAAAAATAATTCAAAGGTGATGAACTAGTGAAAAAGTGAATTTCGTCCTGCCTTTTTGTATTTCTAGATAGCTGAATATTTCATATGACTAAGTTCTTGTCCAAATTTATAGACACATGGGAAATTAATGTGTTCAGAAAGACATTCAGCTTTCTAGCAGTGCAGAAGTAAAGGATTAGAGTATTTCCTGAACTGGAAGGATTGCTGGAAAGAAAGACCTGGAAGCATGCAAGTCCACTGGTATCTTGGGCAAGTGCAGAGATACCATGAATGCTCTGTAATTATGATATGCCTCTAAAGAATACTGTTGAAGCTATTCTTCTTCAAGAGAAAATGAACCTTTATAGGGTCATGTCAGAGAGATAGTGTCCCTCTTTTGATGGTAGCAGAAATTACTTCATTCTGTTCTGCTGGGAGGATCTTGCTTTATGCAACTTTGCATAATAGAGTTATTTTTGTGCATTGGAGTAGCATGGTGCCAGCCTTTCATGATCATGGATTTGCAAATGTTCACCATCTATCTAGACCCACACAACAAGCTAAAATGTTTTTGAATAACCTTGTTGTGTAACACATTCACTTCCAACATTTCAAGCAGAGGTATGATTTTCTCAGGAAACAGTCCGAACTGAAAAATTAAATTTCCTTTCAGAAATGCAGCAGATTCTAGACTATGATGGTTAACAACGTAAAGAACTGTGTGATCTCTTGTGATTCAGTGGTTCAGCTTTTCTCACTGCTTAGACATCCAAATATCCTGACCTTAATCTTAAACTTTTATGCAGAAGAGGTAATAGTGGAACATGACTGGATCCTATAGGAGCTTTCAGAGTGAAACTGGCTCTTTTTTCCATGTTTTTTTCTGTTGACTGAGCTTAAAATTGTCACCAATGCTTCTTCACTCCTATCCTGTTTATTGTTTGGCAACAAGACACAAGACATACTGCAAGCTTATCTTCAGAATTAATGCAGGAGGAGCGCAGTTAGAACACTTGCATTGCAGGGCAGGATACTGTGATGTGGAACTGCTGGCAGAGCACAAGTTTCACATGTGGTTTTTAGAATGTACATCTTTTAGAAAGATTTCGCAGAGAAAATCACAGTGCTTGGAAGCTGTTGCTTTTCGTGCTGCTGTTTGTAGTGTCAAGGAGTAGGAGGATATGTAGGGCATTTGATCTTGATAGAGAGCCAGTGTGATTATGAAGTCTTGCAAAAAATGTTTCCTGAACAGATCGGAGCTGTTGAGCTGCTGTAAGTGCCTGGCAGCCAAAGGGAACATTGCTGTAACTGTGTACACTGCTCCAAAAGAGCAGCAGTGAGGGAAGGGGCAATCTCAGTAGCATCTGATGATATGTGACTATTTCCATTTCTCTACTGTGTCCATTCAGGATGGGGAAAATGCATTTAAGGGAGACAGAAGAAAGAACAGAAGGAAGTCTGCATTGGGAAATACTGTATAGGACAGTCTCTTTCTATGAAAACCCTTATTTAAAAACTCTTCAATTGGTAACTGTATTCTGCTTTCATGTTGCATTTTGAGCAGTGGAATGACTGTTTTCATGCTAAAAGGGGAAGAAATTGGATCCAGAGCCAGTGTGCTGGCCAGCCAGCTGTCAAACTTGTCATTTTTAACTCCTTGCAGAAAACTTGCCTGTAAGATACAGCCTTCTAATTTCACACTGCTTAAAAGGGGACCAAATTGATATTTATCTTTTTTTGATATGTGCAGCTGGAACAATCTGGCTACTGAGTGCACAAGTAAGGCAGTACACCTTGAATATTTAATATTTTGTCAAACAGAGTTTAGACTTTAGCTTTGAATTTGAAAGGGCACTTGTTTTTGGACCTGGTATTGAACGTTGGTTAAGACAGGCATGTCTTAACCAGGTCTGATTTTTATATGACTTTGATCTCAGTTTTGTATTTCAGTTTGTAGTGCTTAAGTTGATTTTCATTTGGAAGTAAGTTCTCTTGCTTTAAGCTTTAGTGGAGTATATTCTTTTGTTGGTTTTTGAGAAGTGGTGCATTATTGGTGAGAGAAGATCTGCCTCCAAGTGAACATATTCCCAGTGAAATTGCCCAGCAAAGCCTAATTCTGCCCCTGAGGGAAAGAGCAGCTGCATTTGGTGATGCAACCCTCTGTCAGCTGCAGCCCTTTTTTGTCTCGGAAGTAAGCAGGTAATTCTTCAAATGGCTGATGTTCTTCTGCCAGCAGAATTGATTGTTGGGAAAGATAATGATTTAGAGGTGAAAGGAGACCTGGATAAGACATGTGAGATGATGGCTCTGATGACTCTGAGAGTGTTCTTTTCAAATGAATATTAACATTTTTTCCAGGGACATAGTCAGTGTCGAATTGTGCACAATGAATGCCTTGCTGCTATTGCTTCTACAGTTTGTTCAGTACAGTCATGTTTAACACAGCAATCCAGTATTAAAGAGTACATTACTTAGGATTTTCCTTTTTGGATGAACGAAGTGTTATCAGCTACTTTGAGAATCCACCAATTTCATTTTATTCTGCCTTTACCATCACTAAATGTGTGCAGCCCCAGAGTTCTGCTTACCTCTCTGGCCTTATCAGTGGTGAAAGGTATCCGGTGTCCTGAAACAGATGAGGATCATCATCTGAACAAAATGATGGATTTGGGACATTCAGCATTTAGTTAATATTTATGATAGCAGTAAGTTTTTATTTGAAACAAAACTTTTAGGGCAATCCTATTAGAGTGTCATGGGCTGAACACTGTTAGAAGAAAGCAGACCTATTCTTCTGTGCATCTTGCTGCGAGAGGTTTGTGATCTGAGAAATTCCTGCTTTATCAATCTGTAAAATAATTTCAGACAGTATTGAATCACACTCCTCTGTATTTATTTGGCTGTTCTTTGTTCTTTCCTGTGGCTTGATACTGCTGTATTGCATGTATTTTACTTTTTTTTTTTACCCTATCTGGTAGTAGATCTTCACATAGTTAATCTCATTTAGTTATAGTTAAATTTCATTTAGTTATAGAGCATGTGTGTTACCCAAAATGCTTTTTCACTAGTTTTCATGGAAAGGTAGTAGGGTTTGCATGCTGCATTTTAGGTGAGAAACAGCAAGTAAAACCTTTGTTCGCTGCCACCACAAAGATTTTGAGAAGGTAAAAAGGTGGGTTTTATACAGTAACAAAGTTTATTATGCATGCAGTTCACAGCCTGCAATCTGTAGGCTTGGAAATAGATAACAGGTTCCAAGTTACTTGTAGAGAATATAGAGTGGTTCTGTATTTCATAAAGTGGTAAAAAAGCTGTTGGGCATTTGCATTTAAATTTGTCATGAATGGCTGCTGGGTACAGAGTATCTTCTTGAAAGGTTATTTTCATGGGGGTGTTTTTCTGCTTTTTAAAGCTCTTTATTATTCTCTTCCTTTCTTTGATAGTACACTGGGGGAGATGCTTCTGGTTATTTAGGTGCTCTGTTAGATCTTGACAGACAGATACGTTTTCCATTATATCATACTCTTGGAAAATGATACTCCATTTTGCCTGTTTATACAGCCTTGTATTGAGAAGAATTATATCCAGGTATACTTAACATTTCTGTAAAGGCACAAAAAGTGAGGAGGAAATGTTTGTATCCAACTTCCCCCCCTTCACAGAATTCTTAATTTGACATATTTGTTTTGCATTAATTCTTGGTAGTGGGTAATTTTGAGTTATTCTCCTTCTGACAATGACAGAATTGTTGGGTAACAATTTACATCAAGTAACCTCTTTCTCCTCCTATGATAGTTTTGCTGTTCTTGCACAAGATTGGTCTTCTTCAAATTTGTCAAAAGCTAGATCGTTATTTAAAGTATGGGTTTGGGGATCCTGTGTTGTCTGGTAACCATATAAACAAATAACCTCTGTTGGTGAAAGACAGGAAGACATCTACGGTAAATTATTTTTCCTTTAGAGTATTTGCCTATTTTGTCATTTGCTTTTGTTTACTTGCAGTGCAGAAGAACTGATAGATAAATTTGTATGCTAGAAGATTCTTCTTATTGCTCTTCCTATTAAGGACAGGGACAGGTGCAGCCTTTTAATTACAACAGTGTTTTATTTTTTGTTGCTGCTGCTTTTTCAGATGAATGCACTGGACACACTTGGTCAAACAGCATTGCACAGGGCTGCGTTAGCAGGGCACTTGCAAACCTGCCGCCTGTTGCTGAGTTACGGCTCTGATCCCTCCATCATCTCTTTGCAAGGCTTCACAGCAGCACAGATGGGAAATGAAGCAGTGCAACAGATCTTAAGTGGTGGGTAAAAATAAAGGCTTGTGTGTTAAAACTTGAGCTTCTCCCTTTACAGATTTGAATCTTACTTCTTTTTCAATGCAAGAGACTTGCAGTAGTTTTCTCATCTCTGCTTTCTGCTGTCAGATACACATAACTACAGTATATATTGTGTGATACTTGTCAGAAAATAAATAAACAGTTCTGCTCAGTTCAGTGATTTTGTGCAAATCTGGAGGAAAATAATAATCTTGTAGATTAAGAAGATGCTGCTGTACAAGGAGATTGTAGGAAGGCACACGTATGGAGTTTTGGGATTCTTTTGGTAGCAAGTTCCAAGGCAACTAGAATGTTGCTGAGCATGTAAGAAACCTTTTTTCCCTGCATCAGCCAACCTGTTAGGTACTTCGTACTTCAGCAGTCACATGCAGAGTGTTACTGGCAGAAAAACACACTGATAGTTACAAAACTGTTTGAACTTCAAATCTCTGTCCAGCAGAGAAAGATTTTATTGTGAAAGTCTTCTGGGTACTGCTTCGGTGACAATTTGTTTATGTCTTGCATTAAAAAGATGAATAGATGTTTGAAGAGGGTGCCACTATTTTTCATGTGTTTAAGAATTTGCATCCTCTTACCCACGTTACATTTAATTTTTTGCAAGTAGAGAGAATAATAATTGCATCAGTAGCTACTATAGAGCAAGTAACTCACCTTACGGTGAGATGTGCAGGTAGTCAAACAAAGGCAGATATCCAGAAAGATGAGAAGACCCATGGTAGCTAGAAGCTCCGTTTCCTCTAGTGTTTCAACAATATTGCCTTAAAACAGGACAAAACTAAGGAAAAGCATTTTACAGCAGTGCAAGGAAGGACTATTTGAAGTATACCCACTCCTGAGATGTAGCTGGTTACATGGGTAGCATTACCTGTTAAAATGTGCATATGAATGTGGATTGAGAGAGAAGAATGTTGGCAGAATAATGTCAGCTCTAGAGTCAAAATCTGACTGATTTGCTCTAACACTAAAGCTCCTTATTCAGCCAGTTTGGCAATATGAACTTGAACATCACAATCCCAGCTGCATTTTTGTGAGTAACAACAGACAAACTTCACCCCCCAACTTTGGAAAATATGTTGAGCACAAGTTAATATAACTAACTTATGTACCCTAAACCATCTTTTTCCTTATGTAGAAAGTACACCTGTGCGCACGTCCGACGTGGATTATCGGTTGTTAGAAGCATCCAAAGCTGGAGACTTGGAAACTGTGAAGGTAGGTTTGAACAGTTCATGTGAATTTTCTACTTTGCATTGCTCTGCAACGTTTGTGGAAACCTCTACGTGAGGCTACATAAGTTGTGGAAGCAGTGCCCAATGGATGGTAAATCATAACAAATGGGATGGAGTGGGTCTTTTTTTTTTTCTTCTAGCATGTAGTGCATTAAAATGTACTGAGGTGTGTTTCTCTTGAGTTTCTGCTTATTTATTCTGACAGTCCTTCACACAGTCGTGTCTTCGATGGACTCAGGTGTAGCCATAATTCTTTGAAGCAGACCCTCTGGTTCTCAGAAATACAGTTTAGGAGAAACAAGCCCTCAGGTGCATGATTCTATCAGATGGCAAGCAAACACTGTTTTTAGGTAGCAGACTTCCTATTTTAAATCATCCGTAATCTGAAGGTGAAGGATTGGGTCATGGAATCCCAACATCACAGGAAGGTTTGGTCTTTTTGTTGTTACTTGGTCTGTGGACAAAACAGCCTGCAGATAGACAGTTGTGCATAGTTTCCCACCTTGAACTTCAACATGATATATTCAAACAGCAGCAGTTTTGTGCACCAGCAGCTCCTTTGACTGCTAAGTTAAATATTTCTAGTTCTCTGAAGGCAATATAAGCTGGAAATGGTAATATATCTGGAGAAAGTTACATGGCCTCGGATCTGGTACTTGGTGATGTAGAGGTTCACCCTTTCTAATGCATTAGGAACATCTTCACACTGCTTCCATCATTTAAGTCTTGTTTGTTATAGAAGTACTTTCAGCTATAAATTTAGACCTGCTATTTTTTAACTTTGCATAAGTGCAGAGAAATTTCCTGATACTGTAATAAGTGGATCAAATTTTGTGTTGGGGTCTTTGGAGGTGGTAGTTTAGTTTTTTTCTTTTGGGTTTGTTTGTTTCATGTTTTGTTGCTGTTTGGTTTTGTGGAGTTTTTTATTTTTTAGCTTTAGTTATGTACTAGGTTTTGGTTTTTTTTATCTTCACAGCAACTTTGCAGCCCTCAGAATGTGAATTGCAGAGATCTGGAAGGCCGTCATTCAACCCCACTGCACTTTGCTGCAGGGTATAACCGTGTATCAGTGGTGGAGTACCTCTTGCACCATGGAGCAGATGTGCATGCCAAAGATAAAGGGTACATTTCATTCCATGATATGTTCTGCTCTTCTCTGTTAGTGCGAGATGCATATCCCACCTATTCATTCTGCTTCAGATTTCAGTGACTGTTGTGTTTTTCTCTTGAGAATTTTTCTCTTTCCTTCTTGTTCTGCATTGTTCCTGTGCTGTAGGGAGATTTATAGACCATTACAGCATACTTTGCTTTCCAGAAAAGCCATTATCAGGTGCATACCTGGCACTGTAATACATGACATTTCTCTTCCCTTTTTTGCCCATTTCAGAGACTTCTGCTTAAAAGCAGCCTTTAACTTGTTTTAGGTCATCTAACATTAGTTTTGAATAAAATGGGGTAAAATACCTGGGTTATCTCTGGTTATTTTTCTAATTTGTTAGCTTTTATTATTAAATTAGCTATTTTTCAGTTAATATTCAGTTAAGTTATATGAACCATACAGAGATTTTTGCCTTAATTGTGAAGCAGCATGATAATGTTTGCTCTTTTAGTCCAATATATTAGTTCAGGGTGGGGGAGAATTAATTTCCAATACTGGATTTTCAGTCTTACCCTGGAAGAAGTGTTTGGGTATCTTTCTGTATCTGTCAGATGTGCAGTACTTACTAATAACTGTACTTCAAACACAATATATAGTGGTACATCTTTCTTGAAATTTACAGTGAAATACCCAAACTCAAAACAGCAGTGAGTCTGGCAATTTCATTCTTGTCTGTTATTAACAGCACTGAAGTTGCTTGTGGAAGCTGTAACATTGGGGCTTGCTAAGTATTTAAAAGTCTTTTGGATGAGAACTGAAGAAGGATAATTAAGTTTTAATTGATGTTTTAATAGAGAGAAATAAAACCATGAAAACTGGAAAGACTGAAAGATAACAATTGTGTCTAGTGAAAGTGAGAGTTTTATCTACTGATTGCATATAGGATTTTATTCTCTAGCTATTAATGCTTTCTCTTTGATTAGTGGCTTAGTACCCCTGCACAATGCCTGTTCTTATGGACACTACGAAGTGGCTGAACTCTTAGTGAGGCATGGTGCTTCTGTCAACGTGGCAGACCTGTGGAAATTCACTCCTCTACATGAAGCAGCAGCAAAAGGAAAATATGAAATCTGCAAACTGCTTTTAAAAGTATGTGCTGGAGTTCTTGGATGTGTCTTTAAATGCATATATATTTATTTTTTCTGAAGATAAATTAATGCAAAGTTAATTGTGTTCAGTGAATTCTTTGTGGTATCTTTGAATCAATTTTCATCTTGCAATTGTCAGATGGTTTCTTGTGTAATATCATTGACTTAAAAAGAATCATCAGTAAAAGTACAGTTTCCAGCACGTGTATTAATACTGTTAGCCAAGCAGGACAAGACTTTGAAACTGGAAAAAAACAGCTGAATTTGTGTAAAAATGAGAACTCCCTACCTTGTCCTATCCATCTCTTTCTGAAACAGTTACTGTATTTAAGTAAATTTTGTTAATACTTATGCAAGAGTGTGTTACAGAGCAATAACTGAGAGTGGGTCCTAAGTGCTGTTTGGTATGAAAGAAATTTAAAACTGTTATGTTAATGTATAATTTATCAAGCTCCTGGAGGAAATGCATGTTAATATACTGTGGCATAAATATTCATTATGCTTAGAGGAAGAACCTGTAAAAAGCATGAGGTAATGCAAAGATGTTTCCAGTGAGAAACATGAGTTTGAGAAACTTCTTAACATAGGGTCAGATCCTGCCCTGGGAGGGTGAAAAGGGGTGCTAGAATAGAATTTTTTGCCAATCCTATTTCCTCTTTCAGCCTTGCCTACTTATGTCCCTTGGAAGCACAATAGTTAGAACAGCAGAAATTCAGAATATGGATGGTCTTAAAATAATGAGGATCTTCCCCAGCCACTTCTCATTTGCTGCTGCAAAGCCCAAATATTCCCCTCCTATATCATTAATTATTTCACCTGATTACCAAAAAAGCAGTCAGAGAGAGAAGCATGATAGTTTGAAGCACATCTACAGCAGAAACCAGGAGATATTAAGAGATGTCTGTGGAGTAGGCATGGTGGTGGCCTGGAAGTAGCAGCCTAATAGAGATGTTAGCTCAAGCTGTAGGAACACTCGTAATCTCTCAAGCACAGTGTTGCATTATAGACACAGGAGGTCTCTGGCCTTTTCTGATAATTCCACTGGGAATTTAGCCAGATTTTGTCTTCAGAGCATCCTGAAGATATGTACAATGGGAAATAGAAAAGTGCTGAAATTTATTTTTTTTTAAATCACTCTTGCACGGAAGCTAAATATGCCCCTAAGGTGACACAGCTGTAAAGTCTCTGGGTGTCTGTGGATATGTGCTCACACTGCAGTTTACTCAGGGTTTCTCCTGCTGTGTCTCCTATGCCAGCTGGCAATGCTGTCAGTTCTGCTGAATTGTGGATGTTGAGCTTGACTTCTCCTGACTTGTGGTCCTTCTCTCCTGGTCTGCTTGAAGAAGGAAACAAAAATAAACAGGCATTTTGGAGACACTGTCAGACTTTTTGTCACCTTTCTTTGAAATTACCACCTTCTTTCGTTTTTATGCCTTGGAAGGGGTCTCAGAAGATACTTCCTCTTCAGTCTGATATTTATTCTGGAGCATATTTGAATAGTTCCAATTCTGATGTGCTTTAAATCAAGAGATTTCAAGTTATATCTTGGAGAAGTCATTGCAGTCTAAAAAACTTTGTGCAAAGAATGCTTTCTTCCTAAAAGAACCACAGATGTGGAACTGGTTCTGTATAATCACTACTCTGTCCCTTTCTGTCCCTTGCTCTTTATCCTTTACACTATGGACACAGTTGTACTGCTTCCAAATACAAAGCAGTTAATTCCCTCTGTTTCTCCCCATCCCCATCTCATTCCCTATGGCTCACACTAGCACAGCTTTGCCAGCATGTCCAGTGGGAAATGGCAGGGTAGACTTGCTGGCAGGGATTGGACCACTGTGTTTGACTATTCTGAAGCGGTCAGCCAGAGAACTGTAGTGCCTGCAGATGCCTCTGCTTTATCTATCTTTGTTTTTTCCCACTGCTGCTGAGAGGGAATAGGGAAGGAGCTGTCCTCCCACAAAAATGGATGTGGACATGACTCACACCATATGTTCTACATAGTTGTACGTTCCCCTTCTCATCCCCCTGTGCTCCAGTACTGTGTTGTTATCACTGCCTGATATGCATGTTTTACCAGCACAGATATACTCCAGCAGGCATCCAACTCCACTTGTCCACCAAAAATTTTTTTTACCTTTTTCAAAGACCTGTAAACTGCTTAAGATAGATAACTGCTGTTATCTATTGGAAAGTGTAGAGAGTTCTAGTTCCCTTCTGAAACAAGTGCCTTTCAATATCAGGGTGACATTTAGTAAAACTCAGAGCCTGGCTTTGCTAGCTCAGAAGGTTGTGCCCAGGAAATACCTCTGCCAGCCGTTTGATTCCTGCCAGTTTTCAGGAGAAAGGGAGGATTGGCAGCAGGGTTCTTGCAGCTGGCTTTCCTTTCACACTGCTGTGACAGTAAGAAATAGCTATATGCACAAAATGCTCCTGAACATACTTCAGTTGCAAGTAGAGCAGGGACAGCTCTTGCAGAGGGCTGCCATTCTTGCCCATGGAGTTGAGATTGACACAGCTATGTTTCTGATTAGTGCTTTTTGGCCTCAGCCTTCTGAGTTTATTTTCATGTGCCTACTAATCTATACAATTATTACTTCGTTATGGTAGGTCAGCAAAATCCCATCTTGTTTCACAAAATAGTGACACACTTCCATGCACTGCTCGACACACGAGTGTGACAGTAGCATTCCACTTTGCTCTTTGCAGCATGGAGCTGATCCAACAAAAAAGAATCGAGATGGGAACACTCCTCTGGATTTGGTGAAAGAAGGGGACACAGATATCCAGGACTTACTGCGAGGAGACGCTGCCTTGCTGGATGCTGCCAAGAAGGGGTGTCTGGCACGAGTGCAGAAGCTGTGTACTCAAGAAAATATCAATTGCAGAGACACCCAGGGAAGAAATTCGACACCACTGCATCTTGCAGGTGAGTAGCACTCCAGGTTTTGGAGGCTTGTATATTTATGGTAGGTCTACAGATGTAATTTGCCAAAATCAGGATTGGTATCAGAAGAGTTTCACAGAGAATTGTCCTGTACAGAGAGTTAACTATGGCACCCGTATTTCAGGAGCTAATACAATTACTAGGGAAGAGAGGAACTTTTGCAGTTGAAAAATTGCCTTAGCTTTTCTGTTCAATATTTTTCTTTAGTTTAGCTCTCCTAACACTGAATTTCTTTTCCTGTGCTTTTTCTACAGCTGGTTACAACAATTTGGAAGTAGCTGAATACCTTCTTGAGCATGGTGCTGATGTCAATGCCCAGGACAAAGGAGGATTAATCCCCCTACACAATGCAGCATCCTATGGGGTAGGTGCAGGCAGTCTTGCCATGAGTAGAACAGCAAGGGACTCCTTAAAGTCACATCCAAAGCCAGTTATTTTGCAGCTGCGAGCATAGTTCTGGTTTTGATGGCATGAAATATTTGTTGGGTTAAGTTGCTGTTGTGAGTCCTGTTTGCAGTCCAACACAAATTCAGGTGTGCTGTAGCAGTTAAATGCTGCAGTTCAGAAAGATTACTGCAGTGCAGATGTACAGGATTGAACAGTGTTAAGCTTGGGGTGACATTAGAAACAGAAAAGACCTTAAGTTGTCTCTGAAAGACTTAGATGGAAGAAAGAGAAAAATACCATGGCATTGTGTGCAGATGATGACAGCAAAGTGGAGGTGTGTTACAGCTGGTGTTTGGTGGGAATCTGTTGCTGGAGCTGAAGTGTTGAAGGACTACTGACTTTGTAATGTGGTTGTCCCGCAGGGGAGGTGCAGTGGCAGATTCAAACCATTTTGGATGAGGCAGGCCCTCCTTCCTCCATATAGGAGTAAGCATCTGTGTTCCAGTTGCACAGATGCCTAATAGATTGCTTATAAGCATTTGCTAGTTGTGGATTGGGTGAGAAAGAAATCTCTTGTAAAAAATTGTACAGAAACAGTCCTTGAGAAGCTCCTAGCACTGTGCTTACAGTCAGACAGAGGATATGAAGCTCATGAAGTAATGGGTTTGATGGTCTCATGATACACTTTGTTACTAACCTGGCCCTGTGCAGCAAAAGTGCAGCAAAATCTGGGCGAGGTGACCATAACAGAACCATGATTGATTTTGTTTGAGAGTAAATGAAATAAAAAGTGTCACCTTCTTTTTCAAAAGAGCGTCAATATAACTCAATCTACACCATTTGTATTGGTCACTCTGTCACACAGTGTCCCAAAGAGCAGAAAGCCTCCAATCCTGATGAAGGATTAGAAATGCAACACAGAATTGTTTTATGTTACAGGGTCCTAATACCAAGCAATATCATTAATATCATCAGCATCTGCCATATCATCAGCATCTGCCATAAGCATTAATTCCCAGGATATTGCTAAGATACAGAGACAAATTCTGTTGGAAATACTGTGGTGTTTTTCTTTGGCATGAGAACCCAAAACACACATTTTACACAAAGTCAGAGCATTTCTTACTGGCATAGAGAAATGTCAGAGATTGATTTTAGCCAATTATAATTTCTAAAAATCTAAAAATAATGCCAGTCTAACCTGGTTGCCTTGCTTTCTCTAGGAAACATTAAAAAGGCAGTGTTTTGTGCTTTTCCATCAGCTTATTTAGTTAAGAGTTGCTGTATACCTTTCCTGGCATCCCACACTTCTCTCTGAACTGCCATCAGCCTGTTCAGATCTCTGTGATGTGAGGTAGAGAGGAGATGAGTACTGGTTTCACAAGTTTATAGCTGGCAAGTTTCACAGGCTCTGCCTTTTCCTCACAAAGTTTCTTCAGTTCTCCCACCCAGCACTTCATGCCATGTGTCCCTCAGTAGGGCTTTCTGTGGCAGAAAAATCACAGGAGCAGCAATTGCTTTAAAATTTTGGCGGAGAGGACAAATAAAGTTGGCAGTGTTTTCAAACCACGCTTGTTCAGAGACCAAGCTGTTTTATGAGAGCTGCAAAGAGTCACTTAATTGCCATTGAGGGGAAAAAGGAGATCTGTTGGCAAGTCTTTGTGCTTCTGCTTACAATCTCAGTGTTTCATGCTCCTACCCACTCATTTTTACTACCTGCTTTCTTTTCCTTTGCTGTCTTGCATAAAAAAGATCTACTGGTTAGAGACAGGCAAAAATTTTGTCTGTCAGTTTTCTTGTATTTTTACTTGGAAGACTTCAAGGACAGGATATTGATGGAAGCATGGGGTTATAAGTTCATTACTTTTATAACCCATGTAAAACAGCTGTCCCTTGTGACACTCATAATACATTTTATCAATTACAGTTCTCATAAAATATGATAGAACAGATCTGTGCTGCCACAGATGAGTTCAAAGTCTTGCAAGAAAGAAAGTACAACAAAGACTTCTGCGTACAGATGGGGTGGCTCAGTAGCACAACACACTGATCTTCAGAGCTTCTAGTATTGTGTCACAAAATTTGCAGCCCTGTAAATTTGCCAGTTCAAATTTGTCCACAAATAATTTTTTTAATCAAGGTTAAGTATCATGTCTACTCCTGCAGCTGGCACAAATTCATGCTATGTTCTTGGGGTGATTCAACAGAAATCTGATTCTGTGCCTGATCCCAATTCTTCATGTGCTGGTGAACAATCTGGTAGTGCCCAGGTACAGATATAAATTGGTACCTGGAGAAGTGTGCTGCTCCTGTGACACAGGAGGCAGAATGAATTACAGGAAAGAGAAACCACAAGAGTCTCTAGGCACCGTTACTTCCAACATGAAAAAGGAATATATGTTTTACCAGGGTCATGTTGATTAAGATGTTCTTGTGTTTTCCAGCATGTGGATATAGCAGCACTGTTGATCAAATATAATACATGTGTAAATGCAACAGATAAATGGGCGTTCACACCTTTGCATGAAGCTGCACAAAAAGGAAGGACACAGCTCTGTGCTCTGCTGTTAGCTCATGGAGCAGATCCAACCATGAAGAACCAAGAGGGTCAGACACCACTCGACCTGGCAACAGTAAGTTCATGATAGCCAGCCACAGGTTGCTCTGGAGGATTTACTCGGCATATTAAATTCATTTCTATGGCTCCATGGCATCAGCAGTCCTCCACTTCCATTGTACTGTGTTGGAGAGAGAAGAGCATCTCCTGAGTGCCTCTTTATGGTTTTTATCCATGGGTCCAGGCATTTTCCTTTGGCTGAGATCTTAGCATGGCTTGTGATTTAAGGTTTGCTTCTCCTTAAGGATTCACTCCTGGAATCAGTCTCCTCATTCCCAGAAATAAAAGTGTCTGAAATGTCTCTGATGGTGGTCAGTCTGTGTACTGTTGGTGATTATTTCTTTGAACCTAGGAGAAACATCAGACGGGCCTTTAGAGGAATGGGAATGTTCCTAAAGTGGATGATTATGCTCAGTGCCTCCATATCACCTCAGTTCCTGGTTTTTTATTAATTCCAAAACAATATTCCAAAGAATTCATTCTACCTCCAAAGATTTGCAGGTGGCTATCAAACTTTTTCTAAAACTGGCATCTGTAAACTTTCTTGTAAGTGGTGTCTGGTTAAAAAGCCTAATTCAGTTATATGAACATGTATGCCCCGGCTTAAACGATCTTGATGGAATAGATAATGCAACCAAATTGGATCCTGTGTCTGGTTTCAGTGCAAGTATCTTCTAGGGTTATTGATTTATTTATGGAGAATTCAAGAAATATCCTCCAGAGTAATCTGAGCTCTAGAAAACTTGCTTTGTGATGAAGGATATGAAAATTATTTGATTTCTCTGGGGGAAAATAAGGATGTCTTAATCATGTTCTACAAGAACTTTTAAACAGGAAATTCTTGAACATGAGGGTATTGCTTAATTTAGTCAATAAAGGCTAAATCAAATTGTTAGCCAAGTTCATACTTCTCCTGAGCTCCTATCCTTTTTTTTTTCTATTCTAACCCTATGAGATGTGATTATAGCAAAGGTGGTGGTAGTCTTTCCACTGAAATCTTGTTCCAGTGTACCTGAAGTTGAACCTGACAGAATTTAAGAAGTGTCATTTCCTGGCCTAGGTACTGAAGGATGTCAAATAAAGTTGCTGCATTGTTCTCCCTGGCTTTAACACCTATAAAGTCATTGTGCTAGAGAGAAATTAGATGTATTTTCTTACATACCTTTAGAAATGGGTAGAACCTGATTCACCTATGTCTTGAATGGTGAATCAAAATGTTCTTGCAACCATGAATTCCCCTGTGACAGAAGTTTGCAGTTTTCTTTCTAATGGGGAACAGAGCAATCAAATAAATCAACTAAAAATCCTTTCCAGAGATCAGTGACTTGTGTTAGCAGGACCTTATGTTGGGTGTTCTTTCTGTTTTTCAGGCTGATGATATCCGAGCTTTGCTGATAGACGCGATGCCTCCAGAAGCTTTGCCTACGTGCTTCAAGCCTCAAGCTACTGTTGTTAGTGCCTCTGTGATCTCGCCAGCATCTACACCGTCCTGCCTCTCTGCTGCCAGCAGCATCGATAACCTCACGGGGCCACTGGCAGAACTAGCTGTAGGAGGGGCATCAAATGCTGGGGATGGAGCAGCAGGAACTGACAGAAAGGAAGGAGAAGGTGCATTTGCTGTTGTACAAGTTTATATTGCCAGAAGTACAGTAATTTAGTATCAAAATAGGCCTTGGTTTATCTGAAAAGCATTTCTGACTAGCCAGAAAATATGGTGCAGTTTGAACTGTTATCTGTATTTTAAAGTGTCTGATGCTTGTTACCTGTTCCCTGTTAACTATTCATCTGTGTTTGCTGTCAGTGATTAGGTCTGACTACAAATGCAGATCTGATCAGGTGCCCAGATGGTCACTGACTTTATAAAGGAAATCCAGTGAGAATTATTTTGATGAAGGAGTTCTGATTGTGATGGCTGGGGGATTTTGCTAAGGCTTTTCAAAATAATATAATAAATACTTTGATTAGTATCTGGAGTTCATGCTTTAGGTCAGAATATAAGGGGATCAGATAGCAAAAATCCACCCATCCTTCTTTTCCTTCTCTTTGCAATATGAGTCTGTATTTGTCACAGTTGTGTTGTGCTTTTAATAGTTGATTCTGAAGAGGGAACGGTGACGAGCTTTGCACAGAGCTTTGACACAATGGAAGTAGATTGTTTATTACAGATATAGACAAACTGATTGTGAAAAGAATCGGAGTTTGGAATTTTGAGAGAATCAGTGGTACTGCTTAATTTTTTTTTTTTTAAGTTGGTTGATTTAGTTTTCGCTACTTAAGTTGTATAGGATATAAAGACTTGTTTCTTCTATTATAGTTTCTGGTCTTGACATGAACATTACCCAGTTCCTAAAAAGCCTGGGTCTTGAACACCTTCGGGATATCTTTGAGACAGAACAGGTAAGTGGCAAGCTTCATCTCTGTTTGTGTGTTTAGGAGAGAAACTAGCCTAATAAATTCGAGGGACATTTTAATTTTCTAATAAAAAAAGGGAAGGAAAAACCCCACACTTCACATCTACAGAAAAACAAGTGTGTCCAAGTTTTCTTTCAGTTCTCTGCAAATGAATTGCCAGATACAATATGGTGAAGTTGTGAAACCTATGAAAATACCTTTTCTTGTTGGATTCGGGTGTCAAGTAGCTTTCACTTATACATACACTGTGACTGCCAATTTGGCTTGTATTCTGAGAGTTATTTTGGACTTTGTGAACTTTGAACATGATGACTACAATGAAGTTAGGTTGAAATGTCACCTGCATTTATCTTTCAGCAGTCTTGTAGTCAAACAAGCCTTTCACCACCTGTAGTGCTGCATGTGATACATTGGTTAGATGTGGGAAACACTCCAGTTTGACTATATGCTGGAATAAAAATCTAGCACAGGAGTAGTCACACTACAGAATGCAGAAACTACATTTCCTATTAGGTTAGCACCACAGGATTAACTGGGTTTTGTCAAGCTAACTTTCAAATGGTATTGAGACGTAGGGGAAAAAACCCTTCAGGTTTATCAATAATTCACAATATATCAAAAGAGTACAACTAATGTAAGTTTCTCAAGCTTGCATTATGTTTTACAGCAGAAGTACCTGTAATGTATTTGTAGATTCCTTTTATGTACTGTTTCTTAAATTTGACATGTTGCAGTTAAATAGATCTGTTTACATGAGTGAGGTGGATGTACTGGTGGAAGTGAAAGGTGCAAGTGCAAGAGACTGGATTTGATGATTATTTTTTTTCTCTGGGCTCTGCTGCTAATCTTTTACTGAGGAATCAGGAAACAAAGGCTTAAAATATAATGTGTTGCTTACAGTTTCAGCTGTTTCTATACAATGTTCTAGGAGGTAACTCTTCAAAGATAAAATACCATATAATTTTTTCCCTTCTGATATATGAAGCATAAGCTTTTTTCTTTAATTTGGAACTGTTTCTATTCAGAAGGAAACCAACCTCAAACTAACCTATACTCTTCTCAGGTTTTCATATTATTTTTCACACTTTCCTGTTGCCTAACTGATCTTGTTCTGCTTTTGCTTCCTTAACTCCTAACCTGTTGTTAAGATCTTCCCCTGCTAATAAGATTAAACAATGCAAATCGGATTCAATATATTCATCACTTTAAAATCATCTAGCTCTTCTTGTAAGTTTCTTTGTAGAAAAAACAAGCTCATCTTCTGTAAGCTTATTCTTTTAAGCTGGTTTTTCTAAGCACTACCTTCATATGTGCTTTTTCACCTTGGCTTATAATTGGTAAGCTGTAGAATATTAGTCTCTGCTTGTGTAGTGAAAATAATGAATTGTACAACACAGTGAAACTTTGAATGCTTCAAAAGTACTCCCATATTTGTCGCAGCATTTCCATGCATCTACTTCTGCCTAAGTAAAAATGTTTGTGAGAGCCTTGTGTGAGAACCAGCTCTTGCTAATTGGTGTGAGAGAAGTAAAAGTTGTGCACAACTTCAGACTGTAGCAGCTGGGTATGGTCCTGTGATAGGGAGAGGTTTGCCAGAAGGTGGCAGCAAGCAGAAGTGAAGCAAAACATTAACTACCTTCATGCACTTGGTTGCACCATGAATACTTTGCTTTTCTGAAGTGATAGGTTTCCAGCCTTGAAAGTCAGGCCAGGTTTGGCAATTGATTTCTGTGATCTTTCACCTTTCCAGATAACCCTGGATGTGTTGGCTGACATGGGGCATGAGGAGCTTAAAGAAATTGGGATCAATGCATATGGACACCGCCACAAATTAATAAAGGGTGTGGAGAGACTTCTAGGAGGGCAGCAAGGTAAATACGACATTTCTACTGGTTAGTCTAAGTGTAGCACACAACAGGCTCCATAAGTCACCTACTCTAAATGTAGGCATTGCCACCAGGACTTGAAAGAATCTGAATGTCAGGAAAATATATTTGGTGCAGACGTGGTGGCTGAGTGAGTTGTGATAGCTAAGGAATATTTTAAGGAGATACCAGACCAAGTGACCACTTGCCTTTTCAGAGAATGGGTACCCTGGAGGCAGCTTGGGAAGCTGTGCCCGTTTCTCAGGACCCTGTTTTACCCAGAGAGGAACTTTTGGATTTAGTTGCCCTACGTACCTACCCACAGGCCAGTTATATCCTGAAGGGTATGCCTGATGGAGTTTTAGCTGCCCCACGCTTCTGAGATGTTCCTATTGAAAGAGGAAGCAATAAAGGGCAATTACATCCCACATGCATTTTTCTTCTCTCTTTTAAAGCTTCTGCTGCTAACGAAAGCACTTTTATCTTTTTGAGATTATGCTTATGCCTTGTGTTTATTTTGCATTTCCTGCTGTACTGGGGTTGTGTAAGAAGAACAATGATGATGATGGATGCAAATAGAGCCAGTATTGGTTTTTCCTGTTGATTTTTGCTCCTTTTAATTCCTTCTCTTTGCAGGTACCAATCCTTATTTGACTTTCCACTGTGTGAGTCAGGGGACCATTCTCCTTGACCTTGCTCCTGACGATAAGGAGTATCAGTCCGTAGAAGAGGAGGTAATCCAAGTCCCTTTCTTAACGCTTCAGTGGCCGTTTTATTTTTCTTTCCACTGATAGCCTGTCAGAGCTAAAGTGTGCAATACATGTTGAAAGTGCTAAAATAGGCATTGGTGTATGAATTGCGTAGACCTGACACAAAGTTTAGGTCCTTTCATATAGAGCAATGATAAGAATTATTTTGCTATGTCCTGCCAATTTTTTAAATAAGTGGCCTCTGCTCACTTAGTGTTATCTCAATTTTATTTTGTTAGTTTTGGATCTAGTCTTGGATATTGTCTCATAGGAAGGGTTTCCACAGCTTTCTGTGGATAGGTAGACCTGTGAAAATTAAAAGCTGTGTGTGAAGACCAAGGGATCAAGGTCTTGCAATTCTCTAGGCATTTTCTGTGAACCAGCTTGTTTTCTTTTGTCTCAGTGGCTTAGTTAATCTGTAACCCAGATAAACAGCTCTTGGATAATTGAGAATTGACTGTAATTTTGCCTCCCACACACACACATGCTCTTTTATTTGAGTAAACTACAAGGACATACCATTTTGAAAGCAAAAATCATAACAGAAAAGAGACTTCCTGAAGAGTTGTTTGGAAGAAACTCCATTTTACTGTGCATTTGCTATTTGTGTCATGTTCCTACACCATAGCACAGAAGTGTTTGGAGTCTTTTAAAAAGTCTAGATAATCAGAATTGCTGCCAGTTTACATGGGCATATTTTTTATTAGTAACTTCATAAATTGGAGTTTGTGTAGATCTTTTAAATAAACTTTTCTGAACGAAAGGGCCACTTGTCTGCCATAGTAAATTGGAATATTTATTTAAACTGTTCTGCAATATTGTTGCTGTAGCTATAAATACTTCTCTGAAAGAAACAATGAAACAATTTCTGAGGGAATCAGAAATGCTCTGCCTATGACATAGGATTATTTACAGTGCAGACATTTTCCTAATACTAAGAAATGCAAACTAAACTCATTAAAATCACATTTGTTATTACTTCAGTGTGTTCTTTTTGTATATCAATTATAAAAGATTGGTTTTTTCTAGTATAAAGCAGTTGTATATAATTTTCATACCATTATTCTCCTTTGTCTTTTGTGGATTTTTTTCCCAAGATTGGATAATTGCATCATTCAGCTTCCCTGTTGTGGAACAGCATAACGTGTTGGGTGCTTGAGAAATGAGGGCATACCTTAGTTTAAAATTGAGATGATTTTTTTTTTCTACACCTTTTAATTCATTTTCCACCAAGATTGTCTGTTGTTACCAGTGGTATACTGAGACATTGCATGGATACTTTGCCTTGCCAGCAAGGTTTATGTGCTGAACATTCAGTTCTGGTTTTTTATGTAGATGCAAAGTACAATCCGGGAGCATCGGGATGGTGGAAATGCTGGTGGCATCTTCAACAGGTACAATGTCATCAGGGTAAGTTTCAAAACCTCAATTTTATGTGGTAAAGTGTGTTAGTATTTATGCCAACAGGCAGAATTAGTTTAGTGGTTTGCCCTTTTATATTTAAAGTTCTTTGTTGAAATGATATTCAGGAACAGAGTTAATGCAAGTGCTAAAATGAATGCATGCTCTGCACAGGGAATGAGGGAGAACTGTCCACTTGGGCTCCTAAAGGAGTGTAGAGAACTGTTGTTGTAGACAGAGGTGGTGAAGAACCTGACTGAATTTCAGAGGTCTATAACTTCTGTATTTGACCCTTGCAACACAGAAATTTTTTTTCTCACTGTAGTCTTTTCTTATCTTTTGAAAGGAGATTACGGGGGAGTGTGTGAAAGGATGATCATGACTTCTGATAAGAAGTTTCTATCTAATTCCCAGCTTGGCACCACCTCCTTTGCCCTTGCCAACTAGAAAAATACCTTTTACAAGCTGTGGTATTCCAGAAAATAGTATTGTCTTTCTGAGGGAAAGTACACTTTCTGGCTTCTTTTTTTTGGGGGAGAAGGAAATAGAGGTAATCAGAACAGAGCTTGGTTTCTGAGCTCCAGCAAACCTGTACTGCCTGTCTCTTCAAGAAGTAAAGTTGTGCAGAGCCTTTGCAACCTGATCCAATAGATCATGCCTCCTGAAGTAAATTCTGCTTCCATCCTACTCCCAACCAAAGGTGACATCCTTTACAGAAACCACTGTGGTATTAGAGCATGTGACTGAAATGATATAGATAGATTAAACAGCACATGTCCTTATTTTTTTCCTCAAAAGATGGTTCTTTTAATAAAAAACAAACTTACACTAGACAGCAAGTTTCAAAGTGCTAGACAAGATCGGTCAACAGAGCTCAAAACACAGAGGGAAGGAGTTTCAGACAGTTTGTAGCTCTTTGTGGTATTGCAGGCTCTGAGAGAAGAAGCCTGAAAGTTGTCCTTAAACCTGAGAAATTAGGCTGCAGTTTCACAGTAGTTTTAACCATTTGTAAGTGTGTGCTACAGAGTTGTTTGAGAGACTTCAATCTTGCATGCAGAACAGCCATGGGGTCTCTTTATAGCATTCATGTGTCTTGCCATCAGTTTTCCTGTCAAATTAATGTGAACTCGGTGAAACTGTATTTCATTTCAACTGCCATTCAAATACCTGTGAGAGATTGAAATGTTACAGTAACAGCACGGTTGGATCTGTTGTTCTGCTGCAGATTCAAAAGGTAGTGAACAAGAAGTTGCGGGAGAGATTCTGTCACAGACAGAAGGAGGTCTCAGAGGAAAATCATAATCATCACAATGAGCGCATGTTGTTTCATGGTAAGGAAATAGTTTCTCTTTGTATGAATTGGTATTTAACAAAAAACCCCCAAACCTTGCAAGGACCCACAGGCAATGTTATTGTTGCTGTGTCACCATCCTGTGAAAGTAATTGTGTTTCTACACTAGAATTGCAGGGGGTGCACTTTGGGTGTGGGGGTGGTGGAGTTATTTTGTGTGGTTGCTGCAATCCAAAAAGCTACACTAGATGAGAAATACTTTTATTATGTTTTGGTTTTTTAAGAAAAAGGAAGGTTTTTTGCTAAGCCATATCTTAGTCATTTCCAGTAAAGACATGGTGTCTTCCAAATGAGGGGAGCAGCACACAATAAAAGTGTTTTACCCTGGTGCTTTGGGCAAACATCAGGGAAAGGAATCAAAACCAGCCATGAGTTTCAAGCAAGATTTCTCTAAAATGCCTACAAATGACAATTGCCTGAAGGTCCTCCTGCCCTAGATTCTTCTGTGATTCTGTATAGGAAATTGGTTTTGGGTATGATTGTCCTGACACCTTGCCCCACCTTAACCAGTACTGACTCCTGGAGAAGGTGTGCATTGACAAGATGAATGCACTGAAATGTGAGTGGGGGGAAAGCCATTTAATGAGATCTGTGAAATGAGTAAGAAATGAGTCACACGTGGGATTTTGGTATATAATGATAAATCCCACACATCACTGCATCCTGCAGTGGGGGGGTATCGCCCCCTTCCAGCTGACTGAGCACACTTTCTGGTATTTAATGATCTATTTGAGGCAGATAAACTCCTCTTGACATTGACTCTTGTATTACTTTACAACTTAACAAGTATGTGTCTTTTTGTGTCACTCTTCTAGGGTCTCCTTTTATTAATGCTATCATTCACAAAGGATTTGATGAAAGGCATGCATACATTGGAGGAATGTTTGGAGCTGGAATTTACTTTGCTGAGAACTCCTCAAAAAGCAACCAATATGTGTATGGAATAGGGGGAGGAACAGGCTGTCCCACACACAAAGACAGGTCCTGTTACATCTGCCACAGGTACGAGTCCAGCAGAGTTCCCTGCTTGTAATTCTGGCTGTCCTGGTTTTTATGATCCTGGCACCGGGTGACCTGCAGGGAAAGAATGGCCACTTGAGCTTGGCCATGGCAAGAAAAATGCAGTTTCCCATTTGTCAGGGCTGAACAAAAAGGAATATAAATGCAGCAAGTCCCACAGGAAGGTCAAAAATTACATCTAAGCATGCAGTGAGTATAAATCAAAGTGAGCTGTGGCTCAGGAAAGAGGCTTGAAACAGCAAGTTTGAAAATGAAGAGTCAGGGGAAAATAGCAATTAAACTCCAGGCACTCTCAGGACAAAACTGCAGTGCAAAGTGGTGGTCAGCAGTACCTTGTACTGTGGATCAGATAATTTTGGAGGTAGTGAACAGGACTTAATCACAGCTTTGTTTTGTCCTCGAGTAGATCAATGTGCTTCTCACACTTTGATACCTGTCCCGTCCCTGCTGGTAGGAACACAGAGAATTTCAGCTTCTTTCAATAGCTTTATATATATATATATATATAAAATTAACTAGAACAGGCCTCCATGTGAGGGCTAAACAAACTGTGTGGTTTCCCTTCTGTGATTTTTTTGTAACAGGTTTTATACAGTGTTAGAACTGATTTCTAGATGTGTTTCTCTAAAAAAGCCATGAGAAATTAATTGTAATGAAATAAACTCAAAAGACGGAAATCATTCTGGAAGCATTAGACTCCTAGTAAGATGTTTGAAAATTATATTCTCTTTTTTCATTTTAGACAAATGCTCTTCTGTAGAGTGACCCTTGGCAAATCCTTTCTTCAGTTCAGCACAATGAAAATGGCTCATGCCCCTCCCGGGCACCATTCTGTTATTGGCAGGCCAAGCGTGAACGGACTTGCGTACGCCGAGTATGTTATCTACAGAGGAGAACAGGTAGGTGGGTCAGCAAGGACTGGCTTTATGGAAGGACAGAGCTTTGGAGCTGGAGCTGAGGTGTGGCTGGTTTCCAGACCAAGTGTGCTTTGATAACCCTGCTGATAAGGTGGGGGTTTTATTGGTTGTCTTTTTTCTTTTTTTTTTTTTTTTCATTTAAACGGGGAAATAAGCAGTGAACTTGCAGTAGCAAATGCTACTCCTATCCACTGATCTGCTCTGATTTACACCATGCAGAATTGCCTAATTTCCCCTGTGCAGCACTGATGGAGTCTGTTAAGAACTGTAGTTTTTCTCAGTTAACTCTTTTTCTTCCACTGCATTTTACTGGCATTACTGCAGTGTCAAGGTCACATGCATTTCTGAGACTCTAGTACATCTTGAGGATTCTGGGCTTTTTACCTGTAGATTCCCAGCAGTGACAGAGACTACCCTTAAATGGCAGCTGGAGTAGCACAGCAATCTTCAAAAGTTGATTTTTAACCTGAATAACTCAGCTAGACCCTAACTCTAGAAAAGTGTTTTGCTTAATACCGTGGGTGGCTCCCAGATCACCTCATGAAACTGAATAACCACAAGTCTGTGGGGCCTGATGACAAACATCCCAGGTCCTAAGGGAACTGGCTGATGGTGTTGCCAAGCCACTCTCCATCATACCCTGAGACTATCCCAGTTGGTTGGAGCATGCTGCTAATGATACCAGGATCATGGGTTTGATCCCTGTATAGGCCATTCACTTAAGAGTTGGACTTGATGATCCTTGCAGCTCCCTTCCAACTCTGAATATTCTGTGGTTCTGTGATGCTTGAAAAGTCATGCCAGTCAGGCAAGGACTGGAAAAAGGGAAACATGACTCATATTTTTTGAAAGGGTAAAAAGTAGACATGAGGGAACTACATACAGTAGGTGAGCCTCACCTCTGTGCCTGGGAAGATCATGGAACAGATCCTCATGGAAGGCACATGCAAGACCAGGAGGTGATTCAAGACAGCCAACACAACTTCAGTAAGCATAGTTTGTGCCTGATCAGTCAGGTGACCTTCTATGATAGAGTGACAGTGATGGTTGACAAGGGAACATGGACCGATGCCCTCTATTTGTCATGTCCCCCATGACATCCTTATCTCTAGCTTTGAAGGGTAGACTATTTGGAGGATAAGGAGTTGGCTGGATGGACACAGGCAGAGAGTTGTGGTCAGTAGTGTCCAGGTGGAGGCTTATGATGAAGGTGTCCCTCAGGGCTCTGTCTTGGGACCAGTGCTCTGTCAGTGACACAAACACTGAGATGGAGTGAACTCCCAGCAAGTCTGCAGGTGACCAGAAGCTGAGTGGTGCAGCTGACACAACAGAAAGATGGGATGCCATCCAGGCGGACCTGGACATGCTTGAGAAGTGGGCGCACAAAAACTTCATGAGGGTCAACAAGGCCAAGTGCAAGATGCTGCACTTGACAATTGCAGGGCAATCCCAGACCTGAGTACAGACTGGGAAATGAGCTCATTGAGTGCAGCCCTGTGCAGAAGGATGTGGATGTTCTGGTGGTGAAAAGCTGGACATGAGCCAACAGTGTGTGCTTGCAGCCCAGAGAAGCAACCACATCCTGGACTGCATCAAAAGAGGACTGGCCATCAGGTCAAGGGGAGGTGGTTCTTCCCCTCTACTCTGCCCTCCTAAGACCCCACCTGGAGTGCTGCATCCAGCTGTGGAGTCCTCAGCACAGGAAGGACAGAGAGTGGGTCCAGAAGAGGGCCACAAACATGATCAGAGGGATGAAGCACCTCTCCTGTGAGGAAAGGCTGAGAGAATTGGGATTGTTCAGCCTGGAGAAGGCTGCAGGGAGACCTTATAGCAGCCTTGCAGTATGTAAAGGGGGCTTATAAAAAAGAGGGAGAGCAACTTTTTACACAGGCATAAAGTGATAGGACATGGGGAGGGAACAGTTTTAAACTAAAAGAGATTTAGATTAGACGTTAGGAAGAAATTGTTTATTCAGAAGGTAAGGAGATCCTAGAACAGGTTGCCCAGAGAAGTTTTGGATGCTCCATTCTGGGAAGTTTCCAAGGCCAGACTGGATGGGGCTTTGAACAGTCCAGTCTAGTGGAAGGTGTCCTTGCCTATAGCAGGGGGCCTCGAACCAGGTGATCTTTAAAGATCCCTCATGTCCAAACCATTCTATGATTCTAAAATAAAATTATATTATAAGTTTAGGTTCAAAGGAACCTTGGGGAGGTCACATAGGCCAGCCTCTTATTCACGTTGAATCCAGGCCAGATTGTTGAGGGCTTTGTTTGTCCAGGCAGGTCTTGGAGGCCTCAGTGAATGGTGTTCCACAGCCTCCTGCAGCAGCTTGTTCCTTTGATTACTTATCCTCAGAGTAAAATAATATGCTCTTTGTATCCAATAGAAACCTTCCCTGTTTTAATTAATCTCATTCTCCTGCTGTGCATCACAGAAGAGAGTCTGGCTCTTTTTTCTCAGTAGCCTTCCATACCTAATGCAAGATTGTTATGAAGTCCCACAAAGCTGTCTCTTTTCTGAACCAAACAAGCCCATCTCTCTCAGCCTCTTCTTTATCCTGTGCTCTCTCCCCCTGACTATCTTATTGGTCCTTTGCTGACCTTGGCTTCAGCTTCTTGGTATCTTTATTGTATTGGAGGACCTAAAAGTTGTATGCAGTTTTCTAGATGTGGTCAAGTGAGTACTGAATAAACAGCAGTCACTGCTACACCTGATGATTTACCACAGGATAGCCTTTATTGCTGCTGGGACACACTATTGATTCTGCCCCAGCTTGCTGTCACTTAAGGATCCCATCACCTTTTCAGCTGAGTGGCTTCTCATCTTGCAGTGTTACAAGGAATTCATCTCAGGTGCCTTTTACCCTTGTTGGATTACAAGAGGCTTCTGTAGGCCCAGTCTCCTTTCATCTATCAAGGCTCCTCTGAATGGGGCCCTGAGCTCCATCAACTTTAGCTTTGTTCTGGGACTGAACTGGCTACCAGCTATCTTCAGGAAACACTGGACAGAAAAACAGATGACTGACTAGGGTTATGTGCTTTGGGTGGGCCAAGTATTCTGCTGCTGGTAAAGGCATTTGCAGATTACATCACAAGTTATGGACCCTTTTGAGGTCAGGCTTTATCAGTCAGCTGAGATTTTTGAGTAACTTAACAGGCACTGACCAATTTGTAGGATTAGCTAACAAGGGTAGTAACTCTGAATTCCTGTTGCACACAATTTCTGGCAGTGTCTGTGTGGAAAAAACATCTTTCTTTCTATCAGTGTATTAACCAGTGTTAAGTACAAGGTGAAAGCAGTTCTACTTAGTGCTGGCTAGGTTTGAAATCCTTTTTTTCTTGCATGCTATGAACATAGAACTGATTCTTGTGCTGTTCTTCCTGGTCACTGTTTAGTTAAATGCAAAAACTGGAACTTGTTGAGTTACCCTTGTGTAAACCATGGGGTTTTTTCTTACTTTACTTTCAGGCATACCCAGAATATCTCATTACATACCAGATTGTGAAACCAGAAGCTCCCTCACAGACAGCAACAGCAGCAGAACAAAAGACCTAGTAGCTTCAGAGCAGTGAAGAAGGATGTGGCTTCAATCTTGGACTGGATGGATACGTGTTTCAGAAAATCAGTATCACATAAAATTCTTAACAACCTGGAAATAAGCTGTATGTCTTTTATAAAGCATTGCTGTCTTGATGAATATGATATGAGTAACTCTTGCATACTCGACTGCTACTGTTCCTCTTGAGGAAAGTTTACAAGGGACTGCCTTTTAATAACATATCTCAGGCTCCTAGTCTCTGCAGTTACTATGTGTAAAATAATATTGTTTTGATCTAGACCTTGGGAACATTATTGTGCAAATGGAAATCTTTATTGGTGCCATCTCACATGCTAAAATTTCAGACACTACTTTTCTAGTTATTTTATTTGCAGATAAATTGCATTAAGCCCATCATTTTTTTTCAGCATACACCACTCATTTCCTGTTTTCAAGAGATCCTATTTATTCTCCTTTTGTATTCTGAAGTTGAGCCAGAACCTTCTAGAAGATATTTTTCACAAGGTCAAGTCGACTAAAATTGTTAACAATGCAATATAGGTTTCATCTGAGGAGGGGCTAGGTCAAGTTCTTCAATATAGGGGGCTTTTTGCACACCTCTGAGCAAGCGATGAGTGAGTGTAACTTTAGAGTGGAAACAAACATGTCAGTTTGCTGCTTTGTCTGTGTGAGTTTTCTGGGGGAAGCCCTGGGAAGAGTTTGCAAGGGTAAAACCAGCTCTTGTGCTTGGAAGAACTTCGTGAAACAGGTCCATGCCCTCCGCTGGCATCTCTAAAAGAGCATTTTATAAGGCTTCTGTTAAGTACATGCAGTTTGTGAAATGTTCTCCAGTTACAGCAGTGTATGGTTTTGCTGGGAGAAGCAGGTAAAAAGGCAGAAGATTTCATACAGGAGGACGTATCTAGTTCACGTCCCTCTGTAAGATGAGACCCAGTAGATGGGTTTCAGGCTGGTCAGGGAGAGTGTATTACAGCAGTTTCCTGTCACATCTTTGTGTGTGACATTACAGTTGAAGAGCTTAAGGGATTTACAAAAGTAATAATTTTTTTAAATATCGATTTTACATTTTGACGAGAACAAAATTTTAAAGTATTGTTTGGCAAGCAGATTTGTTTGCAGGTATACCAGAGAACAAAGCTAGGATTTATTCACTTAATACCCTTCTTCCCAAATTCCCAGGTTTATTTTGCTGGGTAGAAGAAAGTTATTTTTAAGCATTGCATAGCACAGCATCAAACAGTTTCAAAAGTCCCCCTCATGGTAGATATGGATTTAACAAAAGTAAAAACTGTTTCTTTTTTGTAGTGTTTTACAGTTTCGGAGAAGGTTGAAGATCAAGCCCTGTTAATTTTTTTCCTAACAACCAGTACCAGGAGATGTGCTTCAGTGTTGACCATGTAACAACTGGAGGAAAAAATGTTCCCTGTGGACACAACACACTGTACATTTTCCTATCAACCAGCACTATTTAGTATCTGATGATCCAGTTCATGCATTCAGGTTTTATCCCCCTTAAAGCAAGGAAGCAACAGAATAGTGTGCTTTTAGTTCATAAAAATATACATGCTCCCCACAAGTGGGGTTTTGCTAACACATTTGTATAAAACAGACTTTAACCTGAAGAGCTTTTCACTTTCAGCATTAAACACAACATTTTTATTTTTAACATTAAGGCATTAATATTGAAGCAAGTCATCCTCACAGGGAGTTTTACCCACTGTAAAATCAGTCGTTTGATGCAATATGGCTACCTGAACATCATCTGTTTGTAATATCTCTAAAAAAAACCTTAGAAATAGCAATACTCCAACAGAACTTGAACTCTGAGTTTTACTTTTCTTGAGCTGACAGTGGATATATGGTTCTCATTTCATTCTGTGACCTGATTAAATATGTAGCTTTGAAGTCCCATTCAGGCTCTAGCCTAGTTGTCCTTTTAAACAAATTTCATTGATAAAATTGGGTGCTTGTATTTTGGCTACTTGTTTCATAGTGTTAGGATTGCAAAGATCACCACTAGGCTTTGAAGCTTTGTATTCATCATTTAAGTTTGGGGTTTGTTTTTCATTTAGTTAATAATGGAGTGAGGGGATGTGCCTGTCTGCACTAGGATTTCAGATAGCAGCCTGAGCGAGTGCTGCTCTCCATCCCCAGTTAGACTTAGTTTTAAATGGTGAAACAGCTGTGCTGCTTAGGTGAGCAAAATGGTTAATGTGGGCATGAAAGTTAAAAGCTTTACATCTTTGAAAAACAAGAACAAATCTAAAAAGAAAAGCCCACACCAGATGCTGTTCTTGCTTGTTGTTTCCTATGTGCTGGTTGAACTAATGGCTAGTCTGGATTCCTTTTGCAGCCTGGAACTTCTAGAGGATAAAAATAGCCTGGAGGAGACTGAGGGGAGACCTCACTGGGGTCTTCAACATCCTCATGAGAGGAAGTGGAGGGGCAGGTACCAATATCTTCACTCCTGTGACCAGTAACAAGACTGAGGAAACCGCATGAAGCTGTGTTAGGAGAGGTTTAGGTTGGATATCAGAAAAAGGTTCTTCACCCAGAGGGTGGTTGGGAACTGGAACAGCTCCCTGGGGGAGTGGTCACAGCACCAAGCCTGACAGAGTTCAAGAAGTGTTTGGACAATGCTCTCAAGCACATGATGTGACTCTTAGGGATCGTTCTGTGCAGGGCCAGGAGTTGAACTAAATGATCCTGATGGGTCCCTTCCAACTCAGCGTATTCTGTGATTCTACTTTCCAGTATCTTTGAACTGCCAGTGTTAATGTTTCTGATGTTCTGTGCAGAGTAAAGGTGCTGTGTGAGGAAATCATTTTGCAGTGGTTTTTGTCTCGTAATGACATGATCTCCTATCCGTTTGTGGCCACACACAGAGGAATACCCAGGCCTGATGATGCACCTGTGCGTTGTAGAAACCTGTGCAGGAGTAGCATATGTTGTTTTTGTAGCTGCTCTTACAGTTCAAAGTGAGGATCTGCCCATCAATATCAGAGTTACCCATGAAAAACCTGGTTGTGGTTTTGGTGGTAGAGCTGCATTTGGCAAGTTGGTAATGGTACAGATGCTGCTGCTTTAGCTGGGGGAGTTAACTACAATGGGACCTTAAAAATGCCATGATCCCATAACCAGGCAGTTGCTGCCTCCTAAAAAATGAAGTTTTTGACCTCCTGAGAAGAGCAGTCCTGTGATATTGGGACGCTTGTCTGCAGCATTGGATCACCACTGGAGGCACAGTAGGAGCAGAGAATGTAAGAACACTTTGGGCTAGGCCCTCATAGGCCTGGGAGACCAGGGACAGAACTTGGTGCCTGCTGGCACAAAGGACAATGTGTCTCTCAGACCTGTTGATTTTTGTCAGTGTCCCTTTGAGGCAGCATCTTGAAACTTCTGTGTAGTTTTGTGACAGAACCTTAATAGGCAAAACAGGAAGAAAAGTCACCATCTAACAAAGGAGAGAGGATTCTGCTCTCCATTGCTGAAACTGTTTCCATGAGACTGATGACTTAGATACCTGGTGCAGAGTGACATTGCAGTCTGAATGCTGTCAACAGAGCTTTTGTTAGGATTAAAAGCAGACAGTACAGTACCTTAATAAGGTGTATTTTATTTTCTCATTCTTATTTTTATCTACCAGTTGTGTTTGATCCCAGCTCCACAGAGACTGTTATAAACCTCTTCTACTAGTTCCACCATGTTGCAGTCACTATTGGTTTTCTAACCTCTGTTTCAAGTGTTCGCATGTGATGCAATTGAATCCCACTGCATTATGTAGCAGGAATTTATTTTGCCTGCAGACTTGAACTTTGCTTGTTTGTTATGGGAGTACCCCAGAAGAAAATTCTACACTGAAGCAAAAAGAAAACCCTGTAAAATGTTCTGCACTGTTAGCTTTGGTGGGCAAGCAGACACAGAAAAGGCATGTGGGAGGGAGTAGCTCCTGGAGAAGGGCGCTTTCTTGGCTCTGGAAACCAGCTGTTCCTACTGTTTGTTGTAGGTTAGAGGAGGTGCCTGCTCCCTGTGACTGTGTGAGGTGCTGAGGGATGCAAACATGTTGTGCCACTGCGTGGCCTGTGAGAGCTACTTAAAGCTGGTGGCAAATCTCAAAAAAGCCTCCTGCATCCCTGCAGTAATGTCAGAGTTTCTGCACAGTTCATGCCCTGCCTGCAATTTCCATATGGGACTGTTAAAATAAATTGCCTGAACAGTTTTTTTCCAAGATGGATAAAAGGAAGGGTCCAGCCACAAAACAGATTAGTTTGAACATTGGTAATCATTCTCAGAAGCTGAGTGTCAGGAAATGTGTGAATTTCTTTTCAGTGGGATTTCTCTGTTTCCATGCTGCTTTGCTACAGAAAGTCTAGCTCAGAAATCTAAAATGATGTGCAATCAATGTATGCTTCAGTTATGTTAAGCTGAGTCTTTGCACAGCACTGTAAGCCCAGACAGGGAAGACCTGGGAAAGCACAGATTCAGTTCTTGCTTCACATAGCAAGTGGCTTGTGACCCTCCACAGACTTGAATCCATTGGTGATCAGAGGTGCTGGCTTGGCACAGGCCCAAAGCATGTTCTCCTGGTCTTTCAGAGTGGCAGGACACATGTGCAGAGATGGAGTGGCAGTGTTCCCACCTCTCTAAACACAGAATAGATGTGAAACCCAGGGGATTGGGGAACACTGCATGTGTGTTAAAATCTCTGAAGCAAGGTGAATGAGCCTGGGAATCTGTAGGGGACAGGGGAAGCAGATGCATTTCCATTACACTGACACATATGCCTGTCAAGTCACATTATCTGACTGAGTTTGATGTTTCAGTCTTGCTGAACCTGTTGGTGGCAAGTTTTAGTGGTGGTCCCATTAATAACTAATGTTGATTATTAGAGTCTCTGTTATTACAAGATAATTTTGACATTTTCTTAACATCTGCAGAACTTGCTTCAGCTTTGGAAATTGAAATGGGGATTTTCTGTGCTGCAGTCCCATGAGCTTGTGCTTTGTCACTCCTAATTGCTTTCTCTGGCAACCCAGATGGCAATGTAGCTGGGGGTTGAATTTCTAGACCTTTTTTTGTGTAATGTGTTTTCATAACTAGCCCTATATGTGTCTACTCTTGGTTGCCAATTACCTGGAGCTGGGATATCATTTATTTATTTCTTCTTTTACCTTCTCTCTCAAAGTTGAAGACGATGGGCAGGTTCTCAGCCTACCGACATGGTGGACTTAAGTTAACATCTCTGTAACAACTGAGTTTGATCTATAAATGTGCTTGGCTAAATGTCTGATCTGCAATACTTGTAATAGTTTAAAAGTCAATAAATACATTTTTAACAGTTGGCTCTGTGAAAATGGAATGTGTGCACAGCCTGCTGTTCTGTCTTGGTCTTAGGACAAATTTGCTCCAGCCAAACTGTTGAAAACAGTTTTTATTTTTATTTTCTCCAAACAATGTTTTCTCCCTCCCTCAGGCAATAAATAAAAAGTTAATTTCTAAAAAAAAAAAAAAAAGAAGAACAAAACCATACATATGTACATCAGCCACACAGGCATCTTGTGTGTTGGATTGAACTGGAGGGAAGGACAGAGGTAGGGTGGGAAATAAGGCTCCAGGTGGGTTGAAGATGAGGCATTTTCAAGGCTTGGACCACAAGCTACAGAAATGTTGCACAGGTGAACAAGACTCAGCACAGGAAAAGGGCTGGTCATGAGGTGGGAGAAGCTTGAAAATGCTGGATGGATGGCACCTCTGGGCCAGCCTGTCCTCCACCCCACAGCTTCTCTCTTCCATTATAGCCCACCCCTGTCCCATCCTGCTGCCTTTGGAAGAAGAGCAGCAGTGGGACTGGTGGAGAGGAAACTGAACAGAGTAATCAAAAGCAGCCCAGCCTGCTGCCCCCACTCCATCTTTCTCATCTTAAAGCCACAGGAGATTGGACCTAAGTTTTGTAGAAACTAGTGATCCACAGAGGCAAGAAAAGAGGCATTTCAGACTACATCTCTCCCTCCAAACCGCTTCCCAGCCACACAGATTGCTCTCCCCGACTGGAACGGACTCAGCTGGTGACTTGGCAGGTGCCTGCCAGCTCTTGCCTCATCTCCCCAGCCACTGGCAGGCCTGAGGTTGAGTGCAGGCAGCCCTGTGCTACCACTCCTGCTCGCCCCAAGGCCCTGCCTGCACCTCTGCTTGTCCAAAGCTTACCTGGCTCAGGTAAGCAGCACCCACCACACACACACAGATCTCTCTGCAAGGGGGAAGGCTGCTACACAATAAAAACAGGGAATGCTCCCTTGTCAGCCTTGATGAGCTGGGGGCAGAAACATGGGGAGAAGGGGAGGTGTAAAAAACAAGACAGTGAAATAGGGATGGAAACCCTTGAAGACCAGGCACTTGAGGAAACCCAGTACACTGTTTTTTTTCCTCCCCCAAAGAGCCTGGACAATGTCGAGGTTTGTGGCTTTTACAACTTCCGTGCTTTCAAAACATAACAATAAAAAGCAAACAAACCAAGATGAGGTAAGAAATCTCTCTACGAAAAAGATGTTGAGTCCAAGGTGAATGGCAGTGTCCGGCACTATTGCTTAACATCACAGGGCTCCACGCCCCCTGCACGCCTGGCACTACCTGCCCGGCCGGCCTCGGCCCTGAGCTAACAGCTGGGCGACGTGGTGATGGGGCTGTGCAGGTAGGGGAGGCTGCTGGGGGTGGCATGGACACCGACAGACACGGGGAAGCTGAAGACAAACTGCGAGGTGGGGGTGGAGGTGGCCTTGCCCCGCTCCCGCAGCGTCCCCGAGGGGCTGACGGCTTCCACTGCGTATGAAGTGGCCAACACCTGCGACTCGAACTGCAGCAGCTGCCCCATGAAGCTGAAGTTGGGGGAGATGATGCTCCGGCGCTGCTTGACAAACTCGAAGGCCTCCTCTAGCTTGACGCGCTTCTTCATCATCAGGTAAGCCAAGCAGATGGTGGCTGAGCGGGAGATGCCGGCCTGGCAGTGCACCAGGACCCGGCCACAGCACTCCTTCACTGAGTCTGGAGGGCAATGGGGGCGAGACGTGAGACCCACACCCTTCCACCACAGCCCAACCCCTCAGCGGAACCGCAGGTGGGGGCTGACCTCCCTCCCACCAATGCCACCGATGGACACAACATCTCTGCACTCACCAATGTACTCAATTGCCTCCATGAACCAGGAGCTGATGTCAGCTTTGTGGTTATCCTCCACAGGGATACACTTGTACTGGTAGTGCCCCTCAAAGTGGTTGGGGCAGTCTGAGGAGACGTTCAGCAGGGCTGTGATGCCCAGTGCATCAAGCATGTCCCGCCGGGCCGCATGGTAGGCGCTGCCAAGGTAGAGGAAGGGAAGAATTTCCACTGGCCCACCCTGTTACAGAGAAAAACAACAGATACGGGGTTGACCAGGGGACAGTGGCAGGCAGGACCCACATTCAGATGGCTTGGAAACACTGAGCTGTGCAGCAACCTGGCACCTGATCCAGGGCCCTCAGAAGAGGGAGCAGAGGCTGCCTTCCTGAGGTGCTGAACCTACTTCAAGCCCTCCCTCTCCCTCTCTTTGTCCCGTTCAGAAACAGGCAGGTGTGGGTTAACAGGATTCGGGCTTGTCCACTCTTTGGGGCACACAAACACCCTGGGATTAGGAGGACCACCACGCTCTCCCATGAGAGGAAAGGAAGCGGGGCTTTGGCTCCACAAGCCCCAGCTGAGGGACAGCAGAGACTCCCATCGGAGCAGGTTGCAATACTGGAAGGGCAGTCAAAATAGCAAAGCACTGGGCTTCTAGACATACCTGGTCATGAAAGGGGGTCCCACAGGAACTGCAGCCCAAATCCAGGGGCTCAGCACTGTTGGGAGGTGACACATTGCTCAGGGACTTGGTTTTTGCACAGAATTCAGGATACTCTGAGGAGAAGCGCTCGTAGCCCCCTGCAAGAAGAGAGGCACAAAGTGTTATTCCAGACTGCTTTCACAGGACTTCAGAACGGTGCAGCCAGAGATGCCCTTGGCCACTAGAGGATGCTACAGGGATGGAGAGTGGCCTCCTGCCCCAGGAGGAGCAGTCCAGCTCCTGGTAGCAAGGGGGGAATCCCTGAGGTCCCACCATTCACTTGGAGCAAGAGCACCAAGAGTAATAATCTTGGTTGCCCAAAGTCTCTGGTCCAGGGTTGTGTACTGCTGGCCAAAACCCCAGACTGAGGCCAAGGCTGCTCTCTGAGACAATGAAAACAGGATTTATTTAAATGGTTAAAGCTACTCTGAGGCCAAAGGCTGTTCCGTTCTCATCTTCCCTTGATACGTCATTTTGTCACAAAACACAGGCAGCTCTCCCTTTCTGAGCCTGACCCTCCAGCTCAGAGGTCCCTAAACAACAGACCAGGAAAGCCCTGACTCTGGCCAGGTGTAGCCAAGCTGCCCCCACAGCCAAGCTGCGCGCCGAGAGAGGTGTCTGCTCCCTCCCAAGGACACAGGTGCAAGCTGAACACGGAGCAGCTTGTTCCTCTGACCTGCTGCCAGGGCAATAAGCACAGGGAACCTCAGGACCTCATCATGGGCAGGCAAAACAAGAGCAAATGCCACTGAGTTCCCAGGACAGGGAAACTGCAGTGCTGGCTGCCAATAAACACTTCTGGTGAGATTTCCTTCTCTCATTCAAATCAAATCAACAACCCTGACATCCTTGTAGGATGACTTTGAGCCTCAAAATCAATGAGAATCGAGTGTTTTACTATCACCACAGGACTAGCTAGACCAAGCCCTGACTCCCAGGATGGTTCCTGAAGACTCAAAACCACTGCAGGACCTAAGCCTGCAGATTTTGGCTTACCAGAGAGCATGCAGCAGGACACATCTTTCTCACCCAGCCTTAGCTCTGAGACTGCCCTGAACAAGGCTGGGGATATTCAAGACCAATGGATACAAGCGTCTCAAGCAAGCCTGGAATCCCTAGGCAGCTAGAGCCCAATACTGCCAGCATCCCAGGGTCCTCCGTGGTTTCCTCCCCCTACAAAAGGAAGGGCACTGTACCTTAAAGCAGCACCGTGCAGATGCATCACTGCATTTGCATTGTCCCTCCCACGCAGCCAGGACAGTTTGCAGAGGCTGCATTTCCCTGGCCTGACATCCCTTTACAGTCCTACTGCTTTGATTTGAAACAGCCTCCAAAACCAAGACCCCTTGTTTGACAACTTCCAGGGATCTGGTCCTAAAATCCCTGGATCTACTACATCCCACTCCAGTGGTCATTGCACCGTGACAGGGAAAAGCTGCCCAGGGTGATGGGCAGAAACATCTTGGAAAGAATGTTTCTTGGAAAGAAAAAGAGACCTTTTCAAATGTTTCTCTTCAATGAATCTCATCAGATTTAATGCCCGTTGAGCCAAGCACCACATCCAGCAGCTCCTGGCTGCACACACCGGCTCTGCCCAGCACAGGAGCCGGGCAGAGCAGGTGCCCATTGCCCAGCAACACCCAGCCAGGTTGTTTCACAGGGAACCTGCAAAAACAGACCTGGATCTTCATTGTGACCTGCACCCAACAAATGTGCATTTGGGCACGCACAGCTCTGGGTTAGTGCAGCTCTCAAGGAATAAGAGCAAGATTATTTCAGTAGCTCTGTGATATGCAAGGAAGAAAACTGTAGTGCTGAGACTGAGTCTCTTGGAGCCTGTTCCTTAATAGGGCTTCCATTCCAACCAGCCTCCCACGAGAACTACAGGGGCACCAGAAGCTCTCAGCTGACAAAGGCCACCCTTGAAGCAGAGCAGCATTTCCTGCCACATGCGTGGCTCCAGCAGCACGCTGGCTCACGGTGAAGGAGCCTGCTCCTGAGCGAGCCCTTGCTGTGCAGGCACTCCCGCAGCAGCACATCGTATCGCATCCTTGGAACAGCTCCTGCTGCTTTTACTGTATCGAGTACAACTGAAGTGCTAGTTCCTCCATCTATCAAGCCTCCTAACGGATTTGCTACTCTGCATACACATCCTCACCCCTGCTGTAAGTAAACGAAGGAATAAATTGACTCTCAGGCTGTAAACAAAAAAGAAAAAGCCCCACAGAGCTCATCCAGCTGAGCATCCCCCGCCCCTAAATCATCTCAAGGCAATTCTCAGGACCAGCAGCTCCAAATGTGCACAACTTCTCATTTAATACACGGCAAAGCGGGGAAACCCTGATCACTGCTGTAGTCGCAAAAGGAGCAGAGAGGTATCCCCGGGTTTTCTGCCCGTTGCAAAGGGACATCGCCGTGACAGCAGGTATTTGACCCAGCACAAACACCTTCTCTGCACCGTGGGGCTGGGGATGAACTCAAACAAAGCGTGGAGGGATTTCCCCACGCACACTCGCTTCCCCCAGGTCCAAGGCAGGGGCACGGGGCCCGCTCGATGCCCCTGAGCCGGCTCAGACCGCCGGGGCACCCACGCAGGGGGTTCATGGCCGCGATGCGACCGTCCCGGGACCCCAGGCAGCCCGGCCCCGGTGCGCGCCCTCCCGCCGGCTCCCAACTTCTGGCAGCACCGCCGGAGGCGGGAGAAGGGAGCGCCCTGCCCGGGGCGCGGCGAGGCCGGTCCCCCACTGCCTCCGAGCGGGGGCAGCCGTCCGCGCCCCCGTCCCCGCCGCGACTCCCGATGTCCCCGCCGCGATTCCCGGTGTCCCCGCCTGCCGCCCGCTCCCCCCCGGCGGTACCTGCCAGGAGCCGGATGTCGGCGCGCGCCGTGTCGCGACGGAGCGCGCGCACCACGAGCGCCACGGTGCTGTCCTCGCGCAGGGCCTCGGCGCGCGGGCT